>OZ020198.1:22435467-22455467 GCA_963971165.1 Philopedon plagiatum | reverse complement strand
TTTTTTTAATAACTAAAAATACATGTAAATATGCAACTCAATTTAATAATCATTAATCACTTATCAATTACACAGGACCACAAATGGGAACCGAAAAAAGTCCTTTGGCGAGATTGATTTCCTATATGTATTTTGGTGCGCTGATTACGAATCCGAGGTCCATATAACCCCAGCACATCACGTTCAAGGTCATTTGAAGGTCAAATGCATATATTACGGAAAAACAGAAAATCTGACCACGGATTCGGAAAGAGCGGGAAATTTTACGTCCAAATATGTAGTTTTTATTTTTTCCAACATGACCCTCCAAGGTCATCTGGGGGTGAAATGACTCACCGATAGACCAAATTCTTATTTCCCATATAGGTAGGTACATCATCACAACTACAGACTTTTACGTACAACTTAGTCAGGTATCTTTAGGTTTTTTGACGCGCTGATTACGAATCCGAGGTCCATATAATCCCAGCACGTCACTTTCAAGGTGATGATGTATATGGGAAATAAGAATTTGGTCTATCGGTGAGTCATTTCACCCTCAGATGACCTTGGGGGGGTCATGTTGGAAAAACCAAAAACTACATATTTGGACGTAAAATTTCCCGCTCTTTCCGAATCCGTGGTCAGATTTTCTGTTTTTCCGTAATATATGCATTTGACCTTCAAATGACCTTGAACGTGATGTGCTGGGGTTATATGGACCTCGGATTCGTAATCAGCGCACCAAAATACATATAGGATATCAATCTCGCCAAAGGACTTTTTTCGGTTCCCATTTGTGGTCCTGTGTTATCGACAAATAAGGACATTATCCTGGCATCTAGATGGGAAAAGGTGGCAACACATTGGTGGTACCATTAAGAATTAACATATCTAAACTTTTATTTTTTTTAATACAAAGTAATGGACTTAACCTTGGATATAATTTTTAATTATAAGTAACATTTTTTTATTTCATTTTGCTCTAAAATAAAAATGAAGGGTACTTCTCTCGGGCCAATTAAAAAAAAAAAATATATATATATATATATATATATATATATATATATATATATATATATATATATATATATATATATATAAATAAATAAATAAATAAATAAATAAGCTTTTATTTCGTAGACCAAAGTACATGGTATGGAAAACGTCGGTGGGTTGCCGCCATCAGGAACAACATGTTAATGGCTAGGCAACGCTGTTTTTTATCAAAAAGAAAATATCACTTTAATATTGTCCAATGTCATTCTCGAAATTGTCCATTTACATGTAATCCTGTATGCTGTAGGGAACGCTGTTGATTAAGATTCGAGATATATTCTTTTTAAACAATTGTAAATTCATATTCCTTATATCTAATGGTAACTTATTAAATAACCTCGTGCCCATGTAATAAGGACTTCTCTCAGTTAGAGCTAGGTTATGCTCTGGAGTAATTAAATTTTGATTATATCTAGTATTATAGCTATGGATGTCCCCATGGACACAAAATTATCAACATTCCTTCTAACATAAATTAAAATCTCCAGTATATACATAGCAGGCAAAGTAAGAAAACCATAGTTTCTAAAAAGATCACGACATGAATGCCTGATCCCAACACCAGCAACATTTCTTATTGCTCTTTTTTGCAATTTAAAAACTCTTAACATTCCTGGAGATGCACCCCAGAATATTAGGCCATATTTTAAACGAGAAACAAACTGCGCAAAATAATACGATATTAGAGTATTTTCGTTAACAACATTTCTTAGGCGAAAAATAGCGACACAAATTGTAGATAATTTTTTACACAATTCGGTTGTATGACAGCTCCAATTTAAAGAATTGTCAATATAAATACCCAGGAGTTTAGTCTCACCTGCGCAATAGAGTGTCCATCTATATTAGTCCTAACTAAGTAGCTTTCACTGATTGATGATGTTCTTGGCGTAAAGTTTATAAAGACAGTTTTTTTGGGGTTAAGACTTAATTTGTTTATAGTAAACCACTGTTCAAATGTACTTAGCATACTTTGAAGTCTTGCGACAGCCCTCTCAACTGTAGTATCACAACATATGTACGTGTTATCGTCCGCGAACATTGTCAAGTCACTTTGATCATTCACAACCCCAGGCAAATCGTTCACAAATATCAAGAATAGCAGAGGTCCAAGAATGGATCCCTGCGGCACACCTATTGAGACACTCGATGTGTCCGACCTCACTCCATCAATATCTACTACTTGATTTCTATTCTTAAGATATGACTGTAGCCAATCACTAACTTTTCCTCTGAGACCGTAATGATTTATCTGAATGATCTATCATTATATATATATATATATATATATATATATATATATATATATATATATATATATATATATATATATATATATATATATATATATATATATGTATATATATATATATATATATATATATATATATATATATATATATATTCAAAACTGGAGTAGTGGGGATGCAGTCTTTATTGAAGGTGGCCTTAACTAAGGAATAAAACCCTTTTTTGATTTGTCAAGCTTTCGAGAATTTATTTTTCTCTTCTTGAGGACTCCTACAATACAAAAATTAATTTAAGTTAGTAAAATCTAACCTAGTAATCTTCATAATAAAAGAACTCACCAAAGTGGGCAGTTAAATTAAAAACAGGAATCTCCATGCGAAAAGGCTGGATCCGTCTCCATTCTTTATCACACCACTACATTCCTCGGGGTGTTATGAGGAAAACCGAACGGAAAAATCCCGCGCTTTAGCAGGATAGGCGCGACAGGAAATTGACATTTGAAAGATTATGAGATTATGCCCGACATTCATGCTTGGCAACTCTTGGTTAAAAGAAGACAAGTGAACACAGAGGGGTAAGAAGGAGAGAGACAACACTCTTTAAGCACTGGCGCATGGTATCGGAAGGTTAGAAAAATGTTCATAGGTTGTTGAGAAGTTAGTGAACCAAAATATAATAGGTTGTTGATAAATTGGCGGAGAGTTTCAAAACTATCATAATTTAGTTAATCCTAATAAAACAGGTATAATATGTAAAGAAAGGAACGGCTTAGGCAACGTAATTACACCCTCTCAACCCAGAGCTACTACTCATCAGGGGCTGGAAAATCAAGTAAACTGAGATATTTTTCTTTCTCAAGTCGTAATAGTAGACGGTGCTAAGTTCTGATATATCACTTTTTTTATTAAGGCAGTTAGGTTCAAGGTTGATGTGAACCATCTCCAGGAAAAGTCTTTTATAGTATGAATTTTCATTTTCTAAGATCTCAGCACCTTCCCAGTCCATTTGATGATCTTTATCAATAACATGCTCTGCCAAAGCGCAAGAATGTACACATTGTACACCTCGGCGGCAGTCACTTTTGTGGGAAGTAATACGGCCCTTCACATTTCTAGATGTCTGACCTATGTATGATAAGTTACAATTTTTACAGGGGACTCTGTATACAATGCCACATTTTTCATCCCTCTCTGTATACAATGCCACATTTTTCATCCCTGCTAAGAGGGGCCTTAGTTCTAGAATAAATCTGTTTTAGTTTTTATTTGCTTTCTCGCTATTTTTATGTTAGTGTGTTTAAAAACATTTATTAATTTTTCTGTTAAATTGTCAATATGTGGTAATGAAAAATAGAAAGTTGTTCGAAGATTGTTTTCTACTGCACTATTGTTTTGTGTGTAAGAATTTGAGGGATTAACTAGTCAGTCGCGACTACTCTCCCTTATTATATATATATATATATATATATATATATATATATATATATATATATATATATATATATATATATATATATATATATATATATATATATATATATATATATATATATATATATATATACATACAGAGTGTCTTCGGAAGTTCTTACCATATGGAAAAATTTTTTATTATTGATTTTACGAAAAAAAGTGCCTCTTCATAAAAAGTTCTGCATCGTGAGAAAATAGCATTTCCATTCAAAAATTTGATCTAGTACATACAGGGTGGCTCAAAAATGTAAAAGTCCTAATTCACGTGAAGCTAAAAAGACATAAAATCGTTATGTAAAGGTAAACTGCCACTGCAAATGTGCTAGAACTAACTTTTTTATGTTAGTAAACTAGGTTTGAAACATACAGGAGGTCCCAAAAATAAAATTATTTTTTTTGCCGCCTTTACAAAAAAGTATATCTTCATAAAAAGTTCTACATTGTGAAAAAAGAGCATTGATATTCAAAAATTTTATATAGGACATACAGGTGGCAAAATCATTTAAATTTAAATTGTGACTTTCAGCTGTTTAAGCCACCCCGTATTGTCCTACATCAAGTTTATAAATAACCATGCTCTTTTTTTACAAGGTAGAACTTTTTATGAGGATATACTTTTTTTGTAAAGTTGATAATAATTTTATTTTTGGGACTCCTGTATGTTCCTAACCTAATTCACTAACATACAAAAAGTTAACTCTAGTACATTTACAGTGACAGTTTGCCTTTAAATAGCGATTTTGTGTCTTTTTAGCTTCACGTGGATTGGGACCTTTACATTTTTGCGCCACCCTGTATGTCCAAGATCAAATTTTGGAATGACGATGCTATTTTCTCATGATGCAGAACTTTTTATAAAGAGGCACTGTTTTTCATAAAATCAATAATAAAATTTTTTGCCATATGGCAAGAACTTCCGAAGACACGCTGTATATATATATATATATATATATATATATATATATATATATATATATATATATATATATATATATATATATGTACACGCGCCCGCACATACGACGTTGGCAAATTTTTATTTTCAAGGGGAATATTATGTTTTAAATTTGTTTTACTAAAAAAATAAATAGGTTACTCTAGAATTGTCCAACAATAACCTATTAATAATTTATAATTGCCAGAAATGCATTTATACTTAAAAAAATTACTTTATTTATAACCGAGTTCAAAACAAACTTCGGGAAAGTTCTTTCAGAGCTGCGATGGTTCAAAATTTGACTGTACCTCATAAAAACAATAAAACCACAACGAAAAGCACCCATTTATTTCTTATTTTTTGGTAGGTTAGAAAACGGATTTTATTACTATTATATCAATAAAATGTAAAAAATTACCGACATCAAAGAACTTCTTCCGCATTTGGTTTTTGACAGTTACGAAATACATCTTATCTCGCTCTTACTTCCCTGTCCCTGTCGCCCGGCTCTTTTTGTTCTTTCAGTGCTGATGTTCAAATCAGCTGATCGACCGATTTCCTAACAACCGTAGTGGACGCTATTAGGGATATTTTGCAAGAAGAAATTGCAGAAACGCTAATCCGTGAACGATAAAATTTAGAGTGGTACTTTTATCACAGTTGTCGCCTCATTTTCTAAATGAGGTTATAAGCCTACCAAAGATCTTGAAATTTTTTTGTGTGAATTTTACAGAAATTTTACTTTAAAAGTAACAAGTTTTCAGTTTTTAATAGCGCGGGTGGTAACAGAATACCGTGGTTAACATTAATCTCTTAGTTACTGACCGTAGAGGCCCTTGATTTATGAGTCCTTTCAGCTATGATGTCGCTACTCTCCTAACATAACTTCAATTTAGACTTATTTTCTATGCCATAGCTTCTTTTGTCCATAATGAGGAATTTCACAACTTGTTTGGCCGTTTTTTCTTCGAGCAGGTTTAGAATTTCATTTTTTCCCATTCATAGACCTTTTTCAGTTGTTGCCTGACTCTTTACACTCTGCCAATATTTTTTTAAAAGTATTTTGCTTATTGGCTTGTGTTACAGTTGACAATGACACAATAATCTCAGACAATAATATCTTTATTGAGAGTGAAGAAATATTGAAACTACCTCGTACATAATTACATCCATATAAAATCAACAGGCTTTGTTGTTTTCTTTTCATATTTTATTCTCTGAATCATATTAAGTAATTCTGATTAGCAAGGGAAATCCCAGTATTGGCTATATTTAAGGCACTTAACAATATATCTATTTCCCATGCAAACCACCCATTCTGTATTGAAATATGTATATATACATAAGTACCTGGAATAATGGTAAATACAGTAATACAAGTAAATGCTATTTGTTTCTTTTTATGAATAACCTAATTTTTTATATTTTATTTATTTTAAAGTTTTATTTTATCTCGTATTAAATTTAGGAAGTGACTCCGCTGATGGCGCAGGTTCCCAAAATTTTGATGCATGGATACCGGCGCCGGCACCCGAGTACAAAATTTCTCGGGTGCCGGCAGTTTTAACCTGAAATAAAAATAGTTACGCCTTTTCAATCATATGTAAACATTGTGCTGTTTTAATTGTGCGTAAAAACTATAAACCATGAAAGTAGCTGATCAATTTTTTATATGAAAATTTTAATTGCGTTTTGATGGACTACAAGAAAGCCACAAACAATTAGTTTTGGTTGCGTAATAGCAGAACAATAATTGACAATCAAAGACAACAAAATCCTAATACTGTGGTGGATATTAATCCGGCTCTGAAAGACTATTATCTGCGGTTAGCCTGTATTAAAGGTGGAAGACCATTCAAGACAAAAAATGAAAAGTCAACAAGGTAGTGTTCCACGTATAAGCAAGGCTGCGAGGCTAGCATTTTCTTGAAAGTAAGTGAACATAAACAATTTCTATGCATCATGGAGCCTGAACAAAATCACGATTATACTTCATCCAAAGCTTATCTCAATTTTCTAGCAAAACAAAGACTAAATTTGCCAGAAAATGTCAAACTTTACTACTCAAGAAGCCTTAAAGGCTGGGGCAAATAAAAAAATCATTTTAAATAACTTAATTAGAGAAACAGGTTGTAAAATGACATTGAAGGACCTCACTAATCTTGGAAATCGTAGCAAGACTGAGGCAAAGAATTTTGAAGAATGCATGTATATTTTAAGAAATTCATACCATTGTATTGATATTGAGATTTTAGTTGATTAAAATGGGCTTTTCAAGGGTTTATTTTTCCAAGATGACGGAATCAATAAATAAATGGAATGTTTTCCAAAGATTATTTTTGTTGATGGTACTATCCTTTATAGTCTCTGATGGTACCTATTGCCTGGTAAATCTAAGGTTTGCGACTTACATAATAATGGTAAAAGATGGAAGCGGCCTGAGTGAGATTGTAGCTATTTGCTTGTTGGCGAACGAGGATGAAGATTATTATATTATTCGCAGAATAATAATTATTGTTGTATTTTTGAAGCAAGGTTTAAGTTTCGTTAAAGTTTACACTATGATAAATCGGAGCAGCGGAGTCACTTCTGCCGGCACCCAGCTCGGCTGCCGGCGCCGGCATCCATGTTGGCTGCCGGCGCCGGCATCCATAATGGCTGCCGGCGCCGGCAGCGTAGTCTCTTCCTTAAATTTATTATGATCAATTCATTAATTTCATAATATGACTATTTTCTCCAGACCAAGCGAAGAGAACTTATCGAAAGCTAATAGGACAGATATCGTGAGGAAAATCTGGCAACAGGAAACTTTAATATGTTAATATCGAGCTTCTTAAAAATACCTCTAGAAGCTTTTATTTTAAAAAAAGAGAAGGTGCAGCTTATTTCTAAAGAATATAAAAAAGAGAACAAGGTACGTTCCTATCTACTATTATTAAAAAAAGATTAAGTTGATTCGTTTCATGACATTGTCGACATAATCAAGGATACGACAGAATTTAACCAATTTGAAACAGAATTTCACTCTTGAATAGCTGAGACTTCCATGCAATGGACCATATTATACAGCTTTGACCTGCGGCTTCGCTAGCATATAGGAACGTGTAAAAGCGTTGAATACCTGGCGAATAGCTTACACTTCCTGAGTCATTAAGCCAGTAAAAGCATAATAAAATATTCAATCTATATTTTTTTATTATTTTATTTAAGTTTCATATATTTTCTATATCATTCAAGTGCCCTTGTCCATAGGCAAAATTTTTAATAACGGGTAAAATTATATTTAAATTTTTATTATAGTATTTTTATATCTTGTGTGTACGTATACCCCTGCTTGCATCAGACGCAATAAATCAAGATTTTTTAAGGATTATCATTAAGCACATAGTAATGATAATTTACAGCTAAGTACATTGAGAAATGTTTTTATAGTACATATATGTATTCGGCGAGAATCTTTTTACATGCTTTGAACTAAAATAAATTTTTTCAAGAAAAACAAGCAGTAGTAAACTGTCGCGGGAGAATTAGATTTTATTGGCGACATAAATTTGTAAGTTACAAAAATCTCTTAGCTGTTTATTATTAATTTTTTAAAAGTGGTACCTACAATATATAAATAAGGTATTAAGGTGGAGGTCTTCGTGATACACATTTTTTTTATTATTGAACAAAATTTAAAAAATGCAGTTTTTTTGATACTCGCGGTGTGCCTCGACTAAGTTCACGATACAAATAACAGAAGATGATACCGCGCAGGTAGGCGTGGTCATGTACGTCACGCTGTGAGTAATTCCGCCATATTTTGTAAACGAGACACGTCTTTGTTAAGATCGCGTTGTGTTTTAAATTTATTTTTTCGTGTTTTCATATCACTTTTAAGAGTTTAAAAGTGAAAATGAAAGGTGTTGTGTATGGTTGTGATGTGGACAATCAATGCAAGGGCTTTATGCCCGATATTAAGGTTTTTAGCTTCCCCAAAAACAAAGAAACACAAAGTGTTTGGAAGCGTCTGTGCAAACGAGAAGATAAGGTTAATGTGAAAAATGCTAGAATCTGTTCTAGGCATTTTAACGAAAGTGATTATGAAGTTAATTTAAAGCATAAATTGTGCCATGTCATGAACGTCAAATGTGTTTAATATTTTTACAAACTCGCTTCATTAAAAAAGTTTACTGTGACAGACAATTGCTAAAACTCTCCACGGTAACGAATCACCAGACTTTAATCGAGAAAATACGACAGACAAAGAGATTGAAAAAATGGCTATTTTCTTAGAAAATAATTTCTTGTTTTACCTAATTTCATAAATTTAGATATTTTTATTTTGTTTAGAATAACTTCTGACATTGTAAGATTTTTTTTAAAATTGAAAAATCAAAGAGTACATAAATACAATAATTTTTAATAATTTACTATTTAAAGTGTAAAAACCCAAAAAAACTATCCTAAGAAACATGATGTTATTCAACGCAAAAAATATTTGACAAATTATAGGAACAACCAAAATTCTTATTTATAATATGTTTTCGGAAGGCTCTGTAGGTATATATTTTAATAAGAATATGCCTCTAAATGAAAATTATCTGAATTATTAGGCTTAGTTTTATTTTATAAAATTATTTACCTTTTCTTCACACGTAAATAAATACATAGAACGCAATTGGCAGGCAATTTACCAATATATTTTATTTTAAATTAATTTATCCCTTTATTTACATGATTATTTGAAATCATATACTTACTTTAAAATTTGTATTATAAGCAGGAGCAGCAAAGTGTATTGCCAATAGAATTTATATAAAATCGCCTATAACTAACGTAAACTCGATATTGCGCGTTATAAATCTCAAAAATAACTCACAGCGTGACGTCATGCGCCAACCCGGACGAATTTGACACGGTTTGGTATCATACCTTCCTTTTATAGTATCATGGACTAAGTTTAACCCAAAGGTCCTCCCACTTCTATTTTTTTTTCAGATTGTGTTCAAGTGGTGTGGCCTGAGTATTTTAAGCCCAAAATAAAAATCCTAGATCAATAGTTTGAAAAGAAAACCTGTTTTTACCATTTTTTTTTTGGTTAGCGGCTTTATTTTACGAAAAAGAGTAGTATCAAAATTTTTTAAGGCGTATAATCTTCTATCAAGTCCTAGAAACAATATTTTCTTAGTGAAAATGTTCAATATTTTGAAATGCCGTTGATAATCCTGAAAAAAATTAGTTTTTCGTCACTTTTTTATACCTATCTCTTAAATGGTACGTTCAAATAAGATGGTTTATGAATTCATTTTAAAGATAATGCAATTATCCGGTAGCCGAGTTGGTACGGCGCCAGCTTTGCAACCGAGAGGCACGGGTTCGAATACCGCTTCGACCATGGATATTTTGTGATTATTATTTATTGGAAGGTGATAAAGGATTTCTTCCTCGACCGAGGTGGTACCACCCCACATATCCTCTTCAAGGGCTGGTGAAGTCCGTACCGATGTTTCCAGCTCTGGATGTGTGAGTCGGATTTCCCCAGTACACCCACGGTACATAGTACTTAGACTTCGGTCTTCGTTGTCTAATCCCGGGATCACGGGATTAGACAACAACAGCTCGAAAATTCCGGGATTAAGAAAACCAGTCGGGATTGACACCCCTAATCGCCTTGTAACCCTTTAAAAAACTCACCATGTATATTTACATTTAGAATAAACAAAAACTTGTATTATTGAGTGATATTTTAAATTTTGTGCAATAAGTGTAAAATCTAGCCTGAGAGTGGCAACGTCGCTTTACGTGGCGTCTCCTGGTTCATTGATAAATCTGAAAGGCGTAATTTTGTGTTTGTACTATCCAGGCAGGTTGGGTTGGGTGTGAATATACGTGTGTAGTGATATTTTACGTCATATTTGTTTTTTCTTGACAGAACTTTATCCATAAACTTTGCGGGATGATGCATTAGTGCCAACTGGGTGGAAAAATGGATGGAACTGTCTTTTAAGAGGTTTGCTTGGGGGAATACAGACGGCCGAAAAGCCATTACGGTGGAGCGCCGAATGTTAATTATAGCGGTTGGTCTTTGTCCTCCGCAGGTACAATGTATGAAGCCAACAAAATGCTAGTTATTAATCAACGGCTGCGTCTCCTTTTGCTAAAGGTCAATGACCCAAACAAACTATTTTCCAATCCGTGATATTAAGTTAAAACCAGGCTTATAACAACCGATGGAATTAAAAATAAATTGAACAAAAAATGTAAAATTTTCTCATTCTCATCAATTGTACAACTGCTAGATACAAACCAAATTTGGTTTAGACTGATACATTATTTGTAGGTGTTGCAATATTTATGATAGGTAGTATATATTTATTTCATATTAATATGCTTTTAATTATTTTGTATTTTTAAAGTGTATAGGCGTTTACGCAATTTTCTTATCACTCAAGCATATCTCGCATTTTCCTCTGACGATTTTTACACACTTCTGATTTTTTTAAGTGGAAGTTTGAAAAAGGCGGCTTAGTAAAAAGCTTTTAAAACCTAAAGAAGTTTTAACTTAGCTTTTTTCTGTTCGTTTATTCAAGACTTAAGAGTACTATGTATACTTGCTTAGTTTTTAGTTATTTAGTACCTGTACAGGGTGATTCAGAAGTCCAGCATTAAATTCATATTTTTTTAATGCGTTATTTTTGAGTAAAAACGCTGAAACGCGTAAATTAATTGAACTGTTTACTCATTGTTCTGTAATATTTTTAACCGGCTCCCTTCAACCCTCTAACCCCCAGCCACCCCAACTTTTTTTCAAATTGCAACCTATATCAAATGGGGGTTTGTTCAGAAGCTCGTTAAAAGCTGAATTTAATGGTGTCAATAAACCATGTGACGTTTTTGATTACTAGGTTTTGTAAGACTAATAGTCTGAGTAATGTTATTGGTTATTGTAGAAATAAATAAATAACGACTTGATTTATTTAAAATTATGTTACAAGTAGTTAATTAGTACTCACCCAATGTAACCTAACGTTACAAATGTTGAAAATGACCCCCACCTTCTACTTGACATGCATCAAGTCGGTGGTAAAAACTATCTACTGAACTACGAATAGTTTGGGGCTCTAAGTTACTGATCTCAATTCGAATTGTATCTTTTAGGTCGTCAATGTTGTATGGTCTATTCTGGTACACTCGCTCTTTCAAATACCCCCAAAGACAATAGTCTAACCGCGTAAGGTCCGGAGATCTTGGTGGCCATTTAACTGCACCTCGTCGACTTATCCAGCAGCGATTTGGAAAAATTTCATCTAAGTACCTCCGAACATTAATACCAAAATGGAGTGGTCCGATATCTTGTTGAAACCATATTGTTCCATGGGGAATATATGGATTAACTTCGTTAGGAAAAATAACTGCTGTGTAACGCAAATGTGAGGAAATCTAAATAGCGTTCAGCTATAAGATTTTCGTCAAAAAAATATGGTCCCAAAATTATATTATTTATTATGCCAGCCCACACATTTTCTTTCTCAGGACGTTGGATATGTTCTTTACATATCCACTGTGGGCTTTGATGAGACCAGAATCGATAATATAATTAGGTCTGTTAACCACTCCGTTTAAATAAAATGTAGCCTCTTAAAAAATAATGTTTTATGGAAATACGTTATTTTCGTCACATCTTGGCATCATTTCTTCTATCATAATCATCCTTTAAAAGCTCCTTTGCATTATATATATGCACAGAAAAAACTGCTATGCTATTTTCAAGAATAGTACTGTTTTTGACCACTGTCACATTAGTTATATTAAAGTGAATATAAAAAATAAAAAATATCTATCAAAAAAAAAATATCTTTAAAAGTATACCTACTTCTTTGAAAAACTATATTACCATTTATTTCAATGACCAAAATACTATTGGAATCCAATAAATTTCTAATATTCCTTAGAGTGTAGACTTGTTACAGCCAAAATTTTAAACTACTTGATTGGAATGCTTAAATATAATTGGGCGAAAAATAGCTATTTGTAGGCGGTGTGATTCAAATTACAATATATTTTATTAAACGAACAAGAACTACGGTTTAAATAAAAAATGTAAAAATTAAGTCAATAATTCTTATATCATTTCAATTAAAATAAACACTCCTATAAACATATAAGGTATTGGAGAAATAATAAAAAATATTAATTCAATGGGTCATATTGTCGGCTGAAATAGTATTTCTATTGCTCGCGGACACCCTTGGAGAGGATAGAATTTTTACGACAAAAATAATAGATCTTTTGCAAGACTGGACTAAGACTAACTTATTTCAGTGTTTTATGGTAAGTAAAACAAATCTAATAAAAAGCTTTGCAGTAATAAGTCTATTTGGAAATCTCTCTTGGTTAGTCTAGTTTATATGACTGCTTACTCAGCCGATAATTATTGTTAAAAAACTATTAACATTAAATATGATCGCAAGTTTATTGTTGAATTTGTATTTTTTAGACATGGTTTCCACCAAATCTAGCTGTAAATTTAGGAGATTCGAATGCAGTCTCTTTGTTCCATCTAGCATCCTGTACCCATACAAGCCAAAGGAGACAGTTTTACATATCCTATATTTGGAGTGAAATAAATATAAAAAGTTTACGGTGTTCGCGTCAGTGTGGTGTAATAAAATGTGTTTTTTTATATTTAAATGTTTACAGAAAGTCTAAGCAATGTATGCTTAATAATACTGAATAAAAATTATTTTAAAATACTAAAGCGTGTTTCATTTGTTTCAAATATAAGTATAATTCATTATATTAAATAAGAGTAATTGCTCTTCAAAACACGAATATGAGTGAATTTAAACAAAAATGTTTTCTTTCTATTGGAAGTTACATTAAATTAATGACTGTTGTAACTGAAAAAATAATAGCTATTTTGTATCAAATGAGGTGCATATTCAAGGGCGTACCCAGCGAGGGGCACTTCTAGTGAAACCAATGATAGTTTGCATTGAATTTAGAACAGGGTATTACTGGCATCAAATAATTGTTATATTTGAACGATCCATTAAAAATCAATGAAACCTTATATTTCAAGCAATCTTATAACCTATTGGTTAACAATGATAAACTAATCATTGAAATAAACCGAATTTTTATTGTGCAATACGGAATAGAGTATGCCATTGAGTGAATGGGTATCCAATTCAATATACGATAGTGTTTTTTCTGTGTACTTTTGGTTGTTTACAGATCTTAAGACAGTTGATTTGGTAGCATCGTTATTTAGAGCTAATATAGTTCAGGAATGAGGATTTATATTAATAGATAGGAGT
Source organism: Philopedon plagiatum (assembly GCA_963971165.1). Classification (NCBI taxonomy): domain Eukaryota; kingdom Metazoa; phylum Arthropoda; class Insecta; order Coleoptera; family Curculionidae; genus Philopedon; species Philopedon plagiatum. The sequence continues at coordinate 22,441,464 of OZ020198.1, read as the reverse complement.
ATATCGAGTTTTTTATCTTTATTTAAGGCAGATGGTCGACCACTTCTAGGTAAATCCCTTACTGTACCGAGTTCCTCAAATTTATGAATTATCCTACTCACAATTGACTGCGTAATTGGATTTTCGGGATCCATTCCATTAAATAGCAAGCAAACTTCATTTCTACTCCATATTCTGCCCCCACAACCCAACAACTCACAACTAAATTTATTGGAATTTTGTCAATCTACGAATAAAAAAGAGCATAAATGAAAATAAAATAAAAATGCTATTTTATTTACCAGGTAATTAATATATGTATATATATTTGGGGTCTCCGGTGGCCGAGTTGGTACGGCGCCAGCTTTGCAACCGAGAGGTCGCGGGTTCGAATCCCGCTTTGACCATGGATATTTTGTGATTGTTAGTTGATGGAAGGTGGTAGAGGAATTCTTCCTCGGCCGAGGTGGTACCACCGACACATCCTCTTAAAGGGCTGGTGAAATCCATACGGATGTTTCCAGCTATGGATGTGTGAGTCGGATTTCCCCAGTACACCCACGGTACATAGTACTTAGACTTCGGTCTTCGTGGGCTGTCGGAAGATAAAAAAAAGCTACACATTCTTGTTGGTTTCCCAATACAAAGCACCAGATTTGCCCTTCATAAATATGTTTATAGCAGTTTTAAAAACTCGTTAAAAAGTCTACAAAAGAAATTAAATTACATTGTGTAGATAATATTACATTCAGTTTTTAACGAGCTTCTCAACGTGCCCCTATTTGAAATAGGTTGCCATGTAAAAAAAAGTTGGGGTGGCTGACGGTTACAGAGTTGAGAAAGACGATTGAAAATATAACAGGAAAGCGAGTAAACAGTTCAATTAATTTACATATTTTAGCGTTTAAGAAATTGAAGAATGTGAATTTTATACGGGACTTCTGGACCACAATGTATTTGTATATTAACTTTCCACTGTAGATCCAAATTGCGTGGTGTTCAAGAAAAAATGCAAAATAAAATATTGATTTCTTTAATGAATTATATGTGGTGCTTTTACAGGGTGTTACAAAAGATGTTAAGAAATTTTAAGGGCAGATTTTACATCTAATAAAAATATTAAAATAAGTTTATATAAACATGGATCCTCAAACGCTCCTTTTTCGAAATACAGGATGTTTAATATTTTATTTATTTATGTATATATATATATATATATATATATATATATATATATATATATATATATATATATATATATATATATATATATATATATTTAATTTCTCGAAAATGGGTTAAGAAATTGACATGAATTTTGGTACACACCAGTACGGAATCAAAGGGTACTTTTACGTGCAATTTTTTTTTCTAATATACCTACTTGCATCAATAGCGTGCGTGCTGGTAGCTCTTTATTTTTAGCGAAAAAATGGCATCCCTCTGATTTTTTGCAAAATTGATATCGTGCTCTGAAAGCTCAATTAATTCTGCGTGAAAAGTGTCTCTTGAATTTTTCTCCGTTTTCGAGATAAAAATTAATTTATTTCTTACAATAAGCCGTCTTCGTTATCTAAAATACAAAAAAAATTTAGTTGGCGTTTGCAATGTTTATGTCGAAATTAAGCAAAAATAAACAATTTCAGGTGCCTAAAGATTTGTTTTTAGTGTTTAAGTTAGTTTTTAATAAGTTCACTATATAAAGTAAATAAATAATATGGCGAATTACTCCTTTCAAGAATTGAGCGACATGCATTTACTGTATGGAAGGAGCAACGGCAATTCGCACGAAGCAAGACGTCTCTATGAAAATGCATCCCGTCGTGTCGTTTACCTTGTGCAAGCACTTTTCCGAATGTTCACTGACTGACCTTTGCGAGAAACGGAAAAACTAATAGGTAATTATTAGGGATTGCAATCCCGCAAAGTGGGATCCCGCAATTCCGCGGGATCCCGCATCATTTGACGGCCTGGGGATCCCGCATCAACTATGCGGATCCGCATAGCCATGAAAAAGCCGTAAACTCTTAAAAAATAACGCGAAAACGTGTATCTGTCAAATATTCGTGGTATTATAATATGAAAATTAATGAGACTGCTTAGGTATTATAAGTATCTTACTTACCTTACAATCAAACTACTGTGATTTACTATAAAAACTAGTAAGACATATTATCTCAGCTAGAAAAGTAATAAACATTTAAAGTTCATTTGCCCAAAGTTACTTATTAATTTAATTGATAAGAAATTTGACTGATTTATAGTCATAGTAGTATAGTAAGAGAGGCTAGACTTTAAATTACATAATTTTGTTGACTGAAATACTGTTAATTTTTGATATTTATAATAAAAAATTAAAGTTGGTTTAATAATTAATTATCTAAATAAACGTTAATTTATCGAATTTTATAAAATAAAAAAAACCTATGCGAGATCCTGCGTATATACATTTGCAGTTCATTCGCCCAGTCACTTGTGACTGTAATTGATAAGAAATTTGACTGATTTATAGTCATAGTAGTATGGTTAAGAGAGGCTAGGCTTTAAATTACATAATTTTGTTGACTATCATACTGTTAAGTTTTGATATTTATAATAAAAAATTAAAGTTGGTTTAATAATTAATTAAATAAAAGTTAATTTATCGAATTTTATTAAATTAAAAAACCTAAGCGGGATCCCGCTTATCAACATTTGAAGTTCATTTGCCCAAAGTTCCTTGTTATTTTAATTAATAAGAAATGTTTCCTGAACAAAAAATATGTAAAGACAAGTTATTATTTGTTTTTATTGTAAGAAATAAATTAATTTTTATCTCGAGAACGGTGCGTCAAGAGACACTTTTCACGCAGAATTATTGGGCTTTAAGAGAACGATTCGTTTTACAAAAAAATCAGTGGGGTGCCATTATTTTTGCTAAAAATAAAGACTTACCAGCAAGTTTACTTTACTGATGCAAGTACATTTTTGCACGTAAAAGTACCCTTTGCATACTGGCTTGTTCCAAAATTCATGTCAATATCTTAACGCATTGTCGAAAAATTAAAAAAAAAACATGTAAAAAAGAAAATAATAAACACCCCAGGGGCGGATTTAGAGTTACATAGGGGGGGGGGGGCAACGTCACCTGAAGCTTCACAAAAGTACATACAAAAAAAAACGGGCAAGCTCGAGTGCGACATTACTTTTTTATTGTTTAGGGTTCTAAGAAATGTACACTATTTCACAATACAGGAAATATCTAAACTTGTTCTATGAAAATTTTTCGAAACACATTTTTTCGAAAATATATTTTCTCGAAAACAGAACTCAAAAATACAGATATTCGAAAACTAGGGATGTTTTCAATTTTTTTTTCCTGAAACCACCTTCGAATTTTTTTTTAACCACTTTTTGAAACTAAATTTTTTCAAGAAAACATGTTTTTACAAAGAACATTTTTTAAACATTGTTTCCAAAATAACTTTGAATATTCGTATTAAAAAAACAACGCTTCTTGGAAATTAATTTACTACAGAGTATCATAGCAAATACAAGGAAACGTAAACCTGACCAAACACAAAAAAGGTTCGTATAGGTTAGTTTAGGATCTTTTTTTCATTGACGTTTTCTAAGTCAGTAGAGTTCACGATTTAAATTTAGAAAGCTATTTTTTTTTAAATATATTTCCGGGAAATGTATTTTTAAAAGGTTCTTTTTTAAAAAAATATATTTTCGAAGAAGCTATTTTTCGAAAAAAGTTACTGAATTTAACATCCAGAAAGATATTTGTTGAAAAAAGAAACAGCTAGAAGAGTTGGTCATCTTAGCTTACACGCGACAGGACAAATTGTTTGATTAATATGAAAGTGTAACGTATTGTAGCATTTTTTTATTTATGCCTTCTGCTCATTTGGGAGGATATACGAGTACTTACGAAAGTACCAATTTTTCAAAAAAATTTTAAAGCACTTTTCAAAAATACGTTTTTTCAGAGAACATCTTTTTCGATATTAAATTTTTTCGGATAGAATTAATTTTTCAAACAACGGCTTTCTGAAAATTTACGAGAAAGTAACGTACCAAACCTAAGGAAACCTGATCAAACCCAAAAAGGGTGTGTTTGTTCAGGATCTTTTTTCGTCTTTTTTTCATTTACATTTTCCAAGCTACTAGAGTTCATAATTTAATTTTCTAAATATTGTTTTCGAAAAATGTACCGGTTTTAAAAATTATTTTTTGAAGATATTTTTGAAAAAACGTACTTTCGAAATACGGAATAAATATTCTCAAAATATGTCATAGATCCGTTTTCTAAAAAGCTTCTTTGAGAAAGCGGTCAGGACATTTTTGAAAAAATGTAGGTTCGAGATATGTTTTTATTTATAATATTTTGTGGAATATGTTAAATGGTTAATGTTTATGTTACAATATTTATTTTTGTAAAATTCGCTGATAGCTCTGTTCGTAGAGGAATCACAAACCGATCAGCGCCAATCAAATTTTAGGTATTTGGTAACGTGACAGTTTGCCAACTGGTTTCCAGTAATTTCATTGGCTCTGACTAGTTTGTGACTCTTGTGCGAACAGGGCTATTAAAATCCTTTTTGCCAATCCGCCACTGAAACACCCTATGTCTCGAAAAAGAAGCGTTTGAGGACGCATGTGTTTATAAACTATTTTCCTCTTTTTAGAGGTAGAATCTGCCATTAAACATTCTTAACATCTTTTTGTAGCACCCTGTATATGTTTGCACTGGACAGACATTTGTATTTTATAGAAAATATCAGCAACAAACCATATTATTGTTATCTAAAAAACAAACAAATTCAACCGTGTTTGTTAACTCAGTTAACTGTGGGGATTTTTTTTTCTTATTAATAAAAACATAATGGCGCGCCGACCCTGAAAAAATCATTGCCCAATAATAATTCTTTTTATCCGTCAATGAATGGTTGGAGTTACCGCAAATATTGTGACATGGACCATGGAACGCTATTTTCTGATCTTCATGGCTAATTACTTCTATGATTTGACAATTGAAATATTGTACCGTTAAATTTTGTTTATATAAATATTATTAGAGACGAATCAGTGACAAATTTTCGAAATAGTTGGAAATATATGTACCGTGGGCGTCTGAAGACAAGGGAAATGTAATCTATTGGCATGGGATTGGGAGGGGAAGGGAAAACACTTGCAGGCAATTTGTTCCATAATCTGCTACCCTAGGTATGAATGAGCGACAAAAGTGGGATGTTCTAGACATTTAGCTGGACAGTAAAGGAATGCATACCTACGTAACGAGCATCTTGTTGTTTTGTTAGGAACAGTCAAGGGGAGAATTATAGCAAAATCCGTAATATTGGTGGAAAAGGGACAAATCCCCAACAGCGCGGCGAGAACTAGTGTTGGGAATAATCGAATGAATTAAATAATCGAAATATTAGCTCTCGAATGATTTTAATAATCGAATGATCATTCGAAATAATCATTCGAATCAAAAAATATAGCAAATGAAACTGCACAAAAATCATCTCTTGAATTTTTTTTGCTTGGATTGGCCGTTTCGATAAAAACAAAAAAATGTAAAGTTATACGTAACATTATTTATTAGTATAATTTGTTAAAAATAACAAAAAAGTAAGAGATCCATGAAAACAAAAACACTTCTTTAAACAAATTTGGCAACTAGCATGACTCCCCTTTATGCATTACAAATTGTCACCAAATTTCAACTTTATACTAATTTGCGTCCTCTAGTTATTTAGGAAAAACCTTTTACAAAAATTCTACACCCTGTGTATTAAAAACAAAGTCTTTTAGGACCTATGTTTTGTCTTAAAATTAAGTAAGGAATAATACCCTCAAGTTTGCCCACATACTTTACTAACACCCTATATATATATCATAAAAACATGCAATAACACTATGCGTTGTCGAGAGATGAAATAATGCTCGATCAATATCGAAGGATCATTCGAAATAAACAATCATTCGAATGAAAAAATCATCCCAGACCCAGACAATATTAAAAAC
>OZ020198.1:22086804-22435267 GCA_963971165.1 Philopedon plagiatum | reverse complement strand
GGATCATTCGAAATAAACAATCATTCGAATGAAAAAATCATCCCAGACCCAGACAATATTAAAAACATGCTATGCGTTGTCGAGAGATGAAATAATGCACGATCGATATCGAAGGATCATTCGAAATAAATAATCATTCGAATGAAAAACACATCCGAGACAATCGCATCGTAACCATAGAGAAAATATATAGTAGAGAAATAATGTCAATTACGAATGCGGCAAATTTACCGAGCTGAATCCGTAAACAAAGACGGTCCTCTGCGGGCTTGCGCATTGTCGAACGTTTGCCTTGTGATAGACAGGACCGTACTTCAAAATTTATTTTACATGACGTGAATCTTTTATCGAGTAATAAATGCTAAATATATTACTTGTAATTATTCTTTTTATTAATGATAAAAATGTAACCATTAGTGAAATTTTAACAAAAAGTGTATAGTTTGTTGGCTTAAATCTGAGTTGTCTTGCTATACAAAACTGTCGATAATTCCTCGAAAATAGCTCAGTTTATATATATACAGTGCGTCGCTTTAATGTCCCCCCCCCCCTCTTAATTTTTTAAACGTTACATTTACAAAATTGAAAGTTGAAATAAAATATAAACATAGTATTCTAAACAATAGAAATAAAATATGCAACTGTTTTAAGAAGTAAAATAGTAAATCAAAAAAATTACATGTGTATATTTTATTGGATTGGCATCCCATCCTGTATAATTCTTGAACAAAGCAAGTTCTAGGGTAAGATGTAAATATTTTTACACCTATTTACAGTGTGTGCACTTGATACTTTGCTGAAAGCGCTACTACTTACGGCCCCATGTCAATCTAATCCACCGATATCTTAGCGATCCTTTGGCGAAAGCGCTTTTTTCTTTCGCCATCCCTTTTAAAATACTCCCCTCTACCCTAATCCACTAGTATTTTTAGTGCCCCTTTGACGAAAGCGCAAATATGCCTTTTGGACACTCACCCTTCTAATCCACCGATATCTTAGCGATCCTTTGGCGAAAGCGCTTTTTTCTTTCGCCATCCCTTTTGAAATACTCCCCTCTACCCTAATCCACTAGTATTTTTAGTGCCCCTTTGACGAAAGCGCAAATATGCCTTTTGGACACTCACCCTTCTAATCCACTGATATCTTAGCGATCCTTTGGCGAAAGCGCTTTTTTCTTTCGCCATCCGTTTTAAAATACTCCCCTCTACCCTAATCCACTAGTATTTTTAGTGCCCCTTTGGCGAAAGCGCAAATATGCCTTTTGGACACACTCACCCTTATGCAATATAGGGGAAGGAGGCATTGACACTATATATGACCTTCTTACACCATCTTACCCCTTATACAATGCCCCTAATACACACACACCCCATCTGTGCCTTTCTGACACCTTGACCACACTCAATATACGTCACTGACAAATATTTCTACTTCTCCGTGTGTGTATTCACTTCAACACCGGAGTGCATTTAAGATAAATTATATTTTTTACCTCCTATTCTTTCACATATTGATATAATTTAAATTTGGAATTAAACTATTTCTATTTATGCACTACTTGTAAGAAATAGACTACGAAATAATTCCTTATATTTAAAAGTTGGATACATAATTGGCGAAACATATGAAATGTCTGTAACACTTTGTAAAGACTATTTTTGTATCGAAATAACAAGCTTCAGAGGTTCGCTATATTCGCCACCCCAACCAAAAATACCATAACATACAAATGACTGAGATTTTTTCGGCCCGGTTCTGTTCGCCGCGTTGCGTCATTGAGTTCACCAACCACTTTTGCTAGACGGCCCGAGTGCGCATGCCTCGAGAGGACCGTCGTTTAAAAATCTGACTGGCGCCCACTGCGCACAAACGCACTTTTTCGCCCATACATTGGACGGATTCAGCTGGTGTCGAGAATACGTTGTGATGGTCTAAATATATCTTGTCTATGATCGTAACGCAACGTCGAGTGCCGAGTCGGCGACGGCATCATTTCGTATTTCGTCTCGTCATTCGAAGCGGCGAAAGGCGATTATTATTATAATATTATAATCTCTCGGCTAAATCATTCGAATGACCGCGCTGACTTCTCGAGATATCTCGAGTGATTTGAATAATCGAATGATCGATTATTTTTCATTCGAGATATCCCATCGCTAGCGAGAACGAGAAACTGGATAACTAATAAGTCGAATAATAAGTCGAATGGCTCTCTTTTGTATAGAATTAAGGATAAGTGTCGAAGGTGATGCCGCTCCCCAGAGGGTGAACAGTACCCACTCTAGGTTAGATCTTATTTGGGAAACATAGAGAGTGTCTAAGTTGGAAGGTGAGAAGTATTTTCTAGCTTGCAAGAGAAAATCAAACTTTTTAGCTGTCGGTGTGGCTATTGAAGTAATGTGTTTGTGTCAGCTGAAATCATGTCGAAAGCGATGCCAACAAGATTGAACACTGTGGTTATAATTACTTATAAGTAGCTATGTTATCTATTAAATATTATTTAAATTGAAAAGTGATTAATTACTTTGTAATTACATTATAATGTAATTTAATTACGTTGTAACGAATTACTTGAAATTTAATTATCTAATTAAATTTATGTATCCTCCTAGAAATTAATATGTTTAGTATTTCTCGTGGATTATTCATATTAAGCCTTGATAGGTCACATCTTGTTAATCAAAATAAAAAAATATACATGACCTAAACCTAAACATGATAATTTAGGATGACCAGGTGTCTGGATAAAGCCGGATAAGAACGTCCGGCCGGCTTTTTTTGCGTCCGGCTTTTTTACCACTTGAAAATCCGTCTCTTTTAAGAAAAATTGGTTCCTCAGAAAAGTATGAAATTGGTAGAATATTATAAAAAATACAATACTACTTAATCTTACGAGTTAGACCTTTAATATATTTTTGTTTAAGATTTGTCATCCTTTTGTTATTAAAAATCATCCTTTTTGCCTTGTTTGTCCTTCTTTTGTAATGTTGACTTCTGGTCACCCTAGGTGATCTGATAACCGTGTAATCACATTACCGTGTTATTAAGATTAGAATGGAATCACATTACTTAATCGATTAATTTATGCAATTATTACCAGAGATTACTCCAGTAATCTGTTACCGAGCAATCTGATTATCCATTACTTGGCTAATAGTTAATAGATTACATATTGCCCAGCACTGTGCTGAACACGTTAAACTTGACCTGCAGACCATAACTATTTCAGAAAGCATCGAAATAGAAAAAAAGCGGCAACCTAAATAAACGAGACGATGCCTTGAACCTTCCACCAACATGGAAATCCATCATCAAGCCAATAGAACAGTGCTCCCAACTCTCGAAAACTTTTCTCCCTAAAGCTCCAACCAAAAACCCCTAAAAACCCTACAATTACTGGGGAATTCCCCTAAAAAAATATTATTATTATTGAAATAAATAATTAATTATTATTACATGAATCACACAACTTACTTATCTGTATCTTTGGGCATTTTAATTAATTTCTTGCTAATACAAATCAAAAACGTGAACAATAATGAATAATGATCAACGTATTTTTAGTAAACATAACCAGATTATAATCACTAATTCTCACAGGTATGTTTATATTTGTGGTTAACCCAGGTAAACACCATATAACAGTGACATTCGCGTTTTATTTAACTCTGCATTTTTAGTAACAAGCAACCGTACTAGATGTCACTAAGCCGCTATGTTATAAATGAATGTGATTGGCTAGATTTGGTTATTTCTGAGCCTATAACATCACATCATATTTTTAAATTAAAAAAATTGATATTCTAAGTTAAAAGAAACCCTAAAAATATCACCCCTAAAAAATCCCTTTCGGCTCTTTAAACCCCTAAATTTGGGGGGAAAACCCCTAAGTTGGCAACCCTGCAATAGAACCATCTAACACGAACAGCACGATGGCCGAGAGCCAAGTGAACCCAAACACAGCTCCCTAGAAGACCACTTAGGGGCGGAGCCAACGCCGGCCAATAGATACGACCTAAGACCGAGGCGATCCACTATAAAACCACGCACTGCGACTGCCAACCTCAGTTTACTTTCTACGACCACTTGAGATTTTGGCGAAACGAACCAAACGAATGGATGTATTCCCAGATTAACCACGACACAATTTTCTCCATCCAATTATATATATATATATATATATATATATATATATATATATATATATATATATATATATATATACAGGATACGCGTTACGGCCCCCATTCAAGTGAAGTCCAACGCTTCCGGGGTTGATGTTGACCCTTGGTAGCCACGGTGACGCGAAGATGAGGGAGAAGAGGACTCTTTCCGCAGAAAGCTTACAGAGTTAGTGAGAGATTGTTTATTACAAGAGCGTTGGTGGGCATTTATTATTATTAAAATTTAGGATATAGGACCGCCGAAAAAAAAAACAGCTTTTGGTAAACCGTGGAGTTGTTATTATATGATTTCGATCGTATTTTTTGTTATTCCGAATGTGTTAAAAAATGTGTCGTCCTTGGAAAGACGTTGCTAATAGTGCCTCCGGTAGTGCTAATTTAAAAGAAAATATTTATCGCCCGACGCCAAGCAAATTGTTAAAAATGTGAATGTTTCTTTATTGGGGGTTAAATGTAAATGCAGCTGCAGCAGAAACGTCTTCATTAACGAAAAGTCCTTTGTCTACAGTTAAAGATATTGTGACAAAGCAAATTAAAGACAAAAAAGTACGTAGTGGTGCTGGTAAAACCAGGTGTTTTGACGAAAGCGACAAAGACTTAATTCGTAGAAAAATTTCTGCTATATTAGAAAAGCAATTTGTGCCTAGTGTTGGTTTCATTAAAGCGGCGACCAGTGAAAAATAAAACCAACATTTCTTGCAGCAGGACAATCCTCTGGAGAGTATTATCTCAAATGTGTTTTACATTCCGGACCATTAATAAAAGACAAATATTAATGGATAATATTATATAATTATTTAAAATCTATAAGAAAGTACAGATTAGAAAATCGTTCCATTATCTACCTCGATGAAACATGATTTGATACACATGACACCCCAACAAAAGGTTGGGTGGATCCATCAGGGAAATGTCAAACAAAAGCCCCATCGAACAAGGGAAAAAGAATTACCATTTTACATGCTGGTTCCGAAGATGGTTGGGTTCCAAATTGGTTTTGGTTGTCCTCTAAATATATTAAAGGTTCATCTTTGGACTACCATGGTGACATCACAGCAGAACTTTTTGAAGATTGGTTTAAAAATCACCTTTTTGTTTATCTAAGACATCCCACATAGACTTCAAGCCTAAGTACTAACGTACCGTGGGAGAAGGGAAATGTAGTCTATTGACACGGGATTTGAAACATTGGAGGTTGGGACGGGAAAGGAAAGCATCTGCAAACAATTTGTTCCATAATCTGGAGACCCTAGGTATGAATGAGCGAGAGAAGTGGTCTGTTCTAGGCTTTTGTAGTTGGACAGCAAAGGGATGCATACGTAACGCGCCTCTTGTTGTTCTGTTAGGAACAGTCAAGGGGGGAATAATACCAGCTAGTTCTTCAGAGCAAAATCCGTGGAAGTAGCGGCAGAAAAGGGATAAATCCCCAACAGCGCAGCGATGAGCGAGAGAAGGGAGTTTTCTCGTGAGGGCTGGGTCATTGATAAGTCGAATGACTCTCTTTTGGATAGAATCAAGGATGTTAAGTGTCGAAGCTGATGCCGCTCCTCAGATGTGGGAGCAGTACTCTAGGTTAGGTCTTATTTGGGTAACATAGAGAGTGTATAAGTTGGAAGGGGAGAAGTATTTTCTGGCTCGAAAGAGAAAACCAAGCTTTTTACCTGTCAATGTGGCTACTGAAGTAATGTGTTTGTGCCAGCTGAAATCATGTTCGAAAGCGACGCCAACAAGATCGAATGTTTCATTGTTTTGTAGGGCTTGGCCATTCATGTGGATGGGGTAAGCGTTGCCAGAATTTTTGCGTGACAGGGAGCAAGACTGGGTTTTGGAGGCGCTGAACTGAACAAGGTTTTGGCACCCCAGTCTAAGATTAATTGAAGATCTTGGGGAAAGGGATAGGTACATAGATCTGCGTTTATTATCCAAACTTGGAAACTTGTCTGGAAAAATGAATATTGGAGTGAATAGTGCTATCGTCAGGATAACTGAAGATGGGATTGGTAGTTGAAAAGAGCAGGTCATTAATGTGAAGAAGAAATAGGGTTGGTGCCAGGACTGGACCTTGAGGGACGCCAGCATTGGTAGGATGGAAGTTAGAAGAGTGACCGTCAACCACAACAGATATGCGCCGATTAGAGAGGAAGCTACCGATCCAGGTACATAGTTTGGTAGGAAGACCGTAAGAAGGTAGTTTGTTGAGGAGCGCGGCATGCCATGGTCAAAGGCCTTGGAAATATCGAGAGCAATAATCTGATCTTCTTTTTCTCAATGTCTCTAAGAACAGTGTAATTGCAATGATTAATAGTTACCATAGCCGTCAAATAAATAAAGTTCCCAATTCAAATATCACTTAATTAGAAATTCAGAACTGTATGTTAATTAATGATATCATTGCTGCCGATATGGGCATACGGTTTTACGCCTTAACCCCTATTACTGTATTTTTAACCCAATCGAGCATATCAGGTAAAATCAAATGTTAGAGCAGAAAATACTTCTCTGGCTTTAAGTGCAAGTTATGACATTAATTAGAAAAGTTGTAGATAGCATTCCTATAGAAAGTTGGAAAAATTAGATTAACCATGTTATTAAATCGAAGATTCCTATTTTCCATTTACTAATATCATAGAGCCATTTGCTTTGAACGTAAATGAAAATGACAGTGACAGCGAAACCGAATTAAATCTGTAATTGAATTTGAGTAATAATTTCATATTGTACAAATAAATCGAATGACATAAATCAATAAACAATGTTTTAATCATTCGTAATTTCCAAAATTATCCCGAATTTAAACCATTCCGACTGTGACGCCTTTTAAGAATATTGAAATACTTATATTTACATTTATTGAGGTACATTTTGTGAAAAGGCAATGCAAGAGCTTAAAACGAGCTTTACATTAAAAAATTAAATTTTCTGAACAAATATTTCTCGAAAAAAAAAGTAGGAAAAAAATTTATAGATCCCTTTTATACAGAATGTTTTAAAAATAGCACACCATATAAAAAGTATTCAAATTGCTTCTAATAGTGTTTTAATAGGTGACTTTTTAGCTGAATCTCATTTAACAACCAGATGTTTACAAGGAAAAATTACTTCCTGGGCAATTGGCTCCTGCTTAAAAAAATGAATGAAAAATAAACCAACAATGTGTTTACTCCGATCATTATTAAAATTACTAAACCGTAGTTATTCTTTTTGAAAGCTAATTGGGAGTCAATACAGTATATATCAGTAATATACTACCAAAATACGTATTCAGTAAGAGGTCATAGAAAGCTGTGCTATTATATGAATGAACTATAGTGATTAAAAATAGCAATTTGCTTGTCAGATGTAAAGTAAATATGCCAGTTATTTTTAAACTAATTTAAATGGAAATAAATTTTTCATTATTTAAGTTTTATTTGAGGCAAAATAAACAATTAGTTTAGTACCGTAGTAGCATGGATTAATGAAATGAACAATAATAAACATTTTACACGGTATCCAAGTTCCTCCAAATAGTAGTAAGCTTGGTTAAACCAAACAATCATTAATGAAAATTTGATTATAATGATTGTTGCATAAACATCCTGCGAATGGCAAGATATTCTCACATAAAAAATAGAATTTCATTGAACGCCATAATTATTCCGGCATGGTGGGGGAGGATGGTTGTTGCATTGAGTGTATTTTTTTTAAATTTTCTTATTTACTTGGTTTACAAAAAGCTCAAATTAGCCGGTATCATCAACTTCAGGAAACACACATTATTTCAAATAGTTTTGTTAACGTTACAAGGTTTATTTTTGGGCTTTTAAATTACTAGTCGAAATTACAACTCTGTACCCAATTAAGTGCCTTTAAAAGTTACTATGTCAAATTTGATTCGACTGGTCCTCGTATTTACAATGAATTTTACATGATTTTGATTTTTTTAACATTATAGCCTTGACCCGTTGAACAGGTTTTGAATCATCCACGTATAATTTGTGCGCGTAGCAGATAATACAAGTGTTATTAACCTACATTGCCCTACACTTTTTAAATATCGAAACTTGTTATAAAATGCAACATGTCACCTCACAATATACTCGTGTTGCAAACACTTATGATAATATTTTATAAGGTATACAGATTTGCAAAATTTCACCTACATACACACACATCATAAATTACCGATGATTTTGGTTTATGTGCTAGCACTAATTTTTGACTTATTAGCTCAATCAACTGGTATGCTGTTTAAATTTAAATGCCTAAAATTGACGAATTTGACACACTCCATGTATCCTGGACCAGTTATTTGACTTACGGGATGCCATTCCGGATTTTCGTCAAGTTTTGACTAGATCTGTGGCTTTGTTTAGAGAAACAGGAAGTGTGAGAAAGAAAGGTAAGGGGAGACCCAAAGTTCATACGGCACAAAGAGCAGAAGAATTGAGGTAAATTTCTAATCCAGTGCGATAACACGTCATATATTATTATTTTGGTTTGCCAAGCATGGCTAACTAGATGAAACTATTTACAGTCAAATAACTCGAAAACCGTTGATCCAAATATAGACATATTATATATTTTTGAAAAGAGTAAGTTAAGAAGATTTTAAAAATATCATAACACACGGGGTGTTCCATTTCAAAAAAATATGTTTTTCGAATTTACTGGTCATGTGACAGACATTCATTTTTCTAATTAGCATAATAAAAATTTTCATGGAAAAACCTACCGCTTTCATTTAAACCTTTTTGTTGTATCTCGTTAAATAAAGTCTGTAAACGGGTGGCCAATTATATGGAAAAACCCTGTACAATGTACAATGTACATGTTTGTTATAGTTTTCGTTTATTTGTTTATTTTTAGTTTACAATATATATTAAAGGAAAAAATTGCATGTTCTTTGAATTTTTTTTGGGCGGCAATATCGAAATTTTTATTTGGGATGTTTGTCCTTGAAACAGTGAAACATTTTTTGACACAAATTTTTAACACATTAAAATATCATCCCCTCAAACACGTGTCACAGATTCACGTGTCCCGCTTTTTCATTTGCAAGATCTGGCAACCCTGATGAACACCCACAGCGTTTAAGCCAGCAAGTAAATTAATCGTACGGAACATGCAATACAATCCTGAAATGTGACCTGAATAAGCACGCTTATCGTCTAAGTTCAGTTTAAGAAGTGTTACCAAACGACAAGCCGCAGCGAATGCAATTCTGAAAATCCACATTTCTTTATAGAGAAGCCTCTTCATTCATAAAAAGTTGGCGTGTGGGCGGCCATATCAAAAGAAGGTTAATTGGCCCGATTTTTTTGAAGGGACTCTCAATTCGCCGCGATACCGTAATGAAATTTTAGAAAATTTTGTAAACATATTAGACGATGAAGAGATGCGATAAGGCTACTTCCAGCAGGACGGCGCATCAATTCACGTAACTCTTGATAATTTAAATTTTTTGTAGGAATTTTTCGAAGATCGAATCATTAGTCGTAATATGCCAGTTAGGAGGCCACCACGGTCCTTCGATCTCACGCCGCGAGACTTTTTTATGGCCACACATTGAAAACTCGGTTTTCAAAACCCCTTGTGAAAATTTAGAAGACCCACGGGCTAGAATTACAAATAAATTTCAGGAGATTAACAACTCTGCCAAGTGCTCACCAATGTTTTTGATGCTGTAAAAAGAAGAATTACAATATGTTTGGAAGTAGAAGGTGGACACGTCTCTCATTTAGTTTAAATTTATAAATTTAGGGTTTTTGTTGTATATGTTTTTTTTTTAATTCTGTATTATGCAATGACAATAATGTAATTTTCTTAAAAATAAAAACTTCAGAACTTGACAGTTTTATTTTTCATTCACCTATACCTTTTACCTATGCTACCTTTGAAGGGTAATAATTCAAGACATACGTGATTGATTCCAAGGCATACTTTGAAAACTTTTTTGTTTGATCTTACGTTATGTAAGTCTCATTCTATCTCTAGCTCACTTACCTTCTCTGTTTCTCCAACGATGAACTGCGAAAGCTAACATATCTTGAGGCATGTCCAATCATCCTGCTCCTCCTTTATGATATTCCACATAATCTTCACCTGAATACGAACCTCCTCATTGTAGACCCTCTGTAGAGCGTAATAGAGCATTTCAATTGCTTTTGGTCATCGACGTCTTTGTCTTACCTAATGGTCCTTAGTTCACGTCAGTATTCAGCAAGATTCTAATGTCATCAGGCTGAGCCGCTTTCTTAGATAGGTACTAAAAGTTTAGTCGTGTGGATTAGTTTATCATTGTTCGAAGTACTTTCCATCACAGGATTTACTTTTCCGTACACGCAGACCATCTGTCATGGGCCCGTTTTTACATTTAGCAAATTTTTCAGTTAGTGGTATCCTTAAAATATTCTATTGGGTTTGCTTGGGTTTGCTCAGGTTGCTCAGTGGACATAAATTTGGAAAGAAAGAACAAGCAAACCAGAAAACCCATATTGTGGAAATATGTAAAAAGATACGTGAAAGAAGACTGCACTGGTCCGTGAATCTGGTGAGAAGAGAAAATGATTTTGTCATGAGCAGAGTAATGGCAATGGAAATGTATGGAAGGAGTGTTAGAGGACGATCAATGCAGAGATGAAGACGAAGTAAAAAAGACGAAAGAGATCGGAATATGCGTATATGCATTAAGCTTATGTTTCTCACTAAAAAGGTTTTCCGGATTACAGACGATCTAGGACATTGCCATCTCAAAGGCCACCTCGGCAGAATCGGAGTTGGTGATAATTCCGAATATAGGAGTGGGACTGAAAGAGTATGAAACTGTCTTCTATAGTAGAATTAGTAGGAGTCACCGCTCAACACATAAGAAGAATTTCTTTCAGAAACATAACACCCTATAGAATGCAAAGCAGGCGCGGCCCGTGAATTTTTTTACACGTGGGTCAAAATTTTGTGGGCAACTAGTGATATCAACGCAACAAGGAAGGTTTTTTAATAATGTGCCTAGTTTTGCCAAGAAATTATTTACCTACAAATAAACACCGTAAAAATCATAGAATAGGTACTGTAGCATATCCAACCCAAATGTTTTGAAAGAGTATATTTCACGGGCCGGTTCGAGTGTATTTCCATAGTGGGAGTGGCGCGATATTATTGGTGGGCGGTCGACACATTTTGTCTCTTTTTAACTTCCTAAAGCGCGTATGTCTGTTTCTCTCTTAGTTTTAATGAATTTATATCGTCCATATAAACCTATGAAGCCTATTTAAAATACGACCCAGTCCGGAGCAAGCTTGGATATCTTTCGACGATGGCTTGGCTTTGGATTCTTTCTTGAGGAGGTTTCGCATGAAACTTGCACTCTTTTGAAAGAAAAGTTTGGTTTTAAAAAATAAATTATTTGGTGGATCATTGAAAATAAATTTAGGTGGGTCATGATCTTATGGACCGCGCCTGGAATTTGCGTGATTAAATGGAAGGTAAAGAGCCTAGTAAAGTTGAATCAATAAAGATGATCACCGTTTCCATCCATTTATTCAAAGTAGCAACCTGGGCAAATCTGAACATATGGATATGAAAATCTTTTAATTACTAATTCTCGAACTAGTTTATTATGACGCAATGTACAAGTATACGAACAAGCTTTTGTATCCTAGTATTATGAATTGTACAATTAGTGTGTATTATGGAATAGAACAATTGAAGAAGGCGCCGACGCGACGTAATAAAAACTCAACAAATTGTGCTTTGTTAAGTTTTGATGATTCTCTTAGCAATTATCATTGCACAGTTTATTTACAAACGTCACCCGATAGAATTGTATACCTATACGTATTCCTTTTTATGGCTGATACATGCTATTGCTAATTACATGGTTATGTTTTTTGAATATCATGAAAAAAAATTCAATGTCATATTGATTTTTCACGCATGGCTATACCGTAAATGTATCCTATTATTTCATAGCGAGCAGCTTTTGTTTTGTTTTTTGACGCTGCTCTTAAAATTACAGGTAGACAATAATGACATAATAGATGCTGTGATGATGCTTAGACAGATGATTTCTATATAGAGCGGGTTATTTAATACAGAAGTAATGGAGGCTTTCTAACACATTATTATATGTAAAAAAAGTTTCTATTGTTCGCGTTATGTTTACAAGAAAGCTTATATAATATATACAGCGTGTCCATGGAGTTCTCGCTATACGGGAAAAATTTTGACTGAAAATTGAAAAAAATCACTTTGGTGTAGAAAATTTCTGCATATTAATATGGAAGTGACTCTGCTGCCGGCGCCGGCAGCCATCATGGATGCCCGCGCCGGCAGTCCTAACGGCAGCCTTGCTGGGTGCCGGCACCGGCAGCCAAGCTGGGTACCGGCAACATTAGAAAATTAATGTCAAAATAAAATCAGAATCAAAATACCTTAATCCAATCAAAACATAATAATTTTTTATAGTGTAAACTTTAACGAAACTTAAATCTTCCTACAAAAATATAACAATTGTTATTATTCTGTGAATTTATAAGTAGAAATAAGAAAAATAAACATCAAATTTTTCCTAAAATTAAGTCTTCGCTTTCTTAGCCCTTTTGCGATTCAACCTTATTAAGTACCGTATTTCCAAGTTCCTTTGGACGTCCACATTTTTTGACCTTTCCTGCATGGCATCCATCTCTCGTAATTCAAACTTAGGCTGTTCTTTATACCTTTTTTTCCCATTTCTGAACTTGGACGTTCCACCGAAGAAAATGTTTAAGTTGCAGCCTATTTTAAATTGAAACTTTTGATCGTGGTTCGCATATACCTATGTATTGTAATCAAACTTTTCATACCTTCAATAAGAGTGTTCAATTGTCTGATATCAATTTGATCGGAATCCTTGTCTTCTATAGACATATTGCCATTT
This sequence comes from Philopedon plagiatum, assembly GCA_963971165.1. Classification (NCBI taxonomy): domain Eukaryota; kingdom Metazoa; phylum Arthropoda; class Insecta; order Coleoptera; family Curculionidae; genus Philopedon; species Philopedon plagiatum. The sequence continues at coordinate 22,422,187 of OZ020198.1, read as the reverse complement.
TGTGAGATAGAAATAACTATAGCAAAGCATATGGATCTGTAACTCTGTGTCTCGGTTTTGCTAGAGAATTGAAATAAGCTTTGGATGAGGTATGATTGTGATTTTGTTCAATCCCAAGGATGCATAGAAATTGTTTACACACACACTTCCTTTCAAGAAAATGCTAGACTTGCTTGTATGTGGAACACTTCCTTGTTGACTTTTTATTTTGTGTCTTGAATGGTCTTCCACCTTTAACACAGGCTAACCGCAGATAATAGTATTTCAGAGCCGCATTAATATCCATAACAGTATTAGGATTTAGTTGTCTTTGATTGTCATTTGTTCTGCTATTACGCAACCAAAACTCATTGTTTGTGGCTTTCTTGTATTCCACCAAAACACAATTAAAATTTTCATATGAAGAAAATTTATCACATACTAATATTTTATAGTTTTTACGCAAAATTAAAACCACACAATGTTTACATATCATTTAAAAGGCGTAACTATTATTATTTTAGGTTAGAACTGCCGGTATTCCGTTTTGGCCGTATCTGGACCGGCGCCGCCGGCACCCGAGAAATTTTGTACTCGGGTGCCGGCGCCGGTATCCATGCATCAACATTTTGGGAACCGGCGCTGGCAGCGGAGTGACCTCCTATTAATAAACTAAGAATCCCTATGAAAAAATCTAAAAAGACTCATAGTATACTGGGTAGCGACAAAAACGTAAAATATACCCAAGAATAAATTACCCTTATTTAAGAAGGCACAAAGAAAAGATATTTTAAATAATTATTTGGAATCATTTTTTCTCTCTAAATACGAAATTACAGCCACCTACGAAAAAAAATGTTTTTTTACATTTTTTCTTTACGTTAGGAAATCAATGTTAGTATAAGTTTATAAAAGGTGATTATCTTTCACACAGGTCAATATGCTGAGAATGACTGTGACATAGAGATTGGCATTCTTCGCTTGGGTTTGACCAAGCATGTTGTGTATCAAATGGAATTGTTAGCTCCCAAAATTATCGTTGGTGCAGTACCTACAACCAATCAAAGATTTGTTGATTTGTTGGAACTCACTTCTCACATTTTCGTGAGTAGCAGGTGTACCTTCTTGACAGAGTTTCAAAATCAACTTTATTACTGCCAAGAAGTTCATGGTGGTCATTTTGAGCAACTTTTTTGACCTCAACTCCCTAGCGTCACTCCTCAAGGGGAATGAAAAAGTTAAATTACATAAAAATTTTAATTTATTAATCAATAAGAAACATATAAAATTTGGTGTCTATCTTACTAATAGTAAAGATATTTGCCCATACCAAGAGTTTTTAGACACCCTGTATATATATGCTGAACTGTGCAGTCAGCACCATGATATAGATGTTTGTTTATCTTAAGCATGCATACTTAAGACCCATATATATAATAATTGAAATACCATCGTTTATCAAAAGTGACGCAATATTAACATCATTGTTAGATTTTAATCAAATTTTAATATAATTTCAAATTAATTTTAATGTAACGGCGAAACTGTATTTTGTTTTACTACTGGCACTGGTACAATTACAGTTGAAGATATGTAAAAAGTCTTCTACTGAATGTTGTCTTTCTATTACATTACCACGATTGTCATAGAAAATATAAAATTTAAAAATTAAACCTACTAATAGTGTATTTATCTATGACTTATTTTGTTGCAAGAGCATTAATGTAACAAATAACAGTCTTAGAGACTAACGCTCATATTAAGCTGCATTTTTTTCCTCGTAATTACTTATAAGCTCACGGATATAAAACAAAAAAATCTAGTTTACTTACGTTAACAATACATTATGATGATATCTTACATTCCCTGCATCTTATTCACTTTAAACGTTTTGGTATGAACTAGTAACAATTTGCGCTATAATAGGTCAATGTTAATAGTCAACTATAGTGTTTGCTGTGCAGTCTGTTGTTATAAATGCGTTTATTATGGCTCTAAGGAATACGAAGATTTAAACAAACATGCAACAGCTAAAGAAATATTTTTGTTTAGTTTTTTGACTATAATCAATCATACATAACGTAAGATAATAAAACGTCCTCAAAGTCTACCGTGGAATCAATTACGCATGTCTTGAATTATTACTCTTGAAAGGTAACATAGGTAGAAGGTATAGGCGAATGAAAAATAAAACTGTCAAGTTCTGAAGTTTTAATTTTTAAGAAAATTACACTATTGTCATCGTCATTGCATAACACAGAATTTAAAAAAACATATTCAACAAAGAACCTAAAAATTATAAATTTAAACTAAATGAGAGACCTGTCCACCTTCTACTTCCAAACATGTTCTCATTCTTCTTTTTACAACATAAAAAACATTGATGAGCACTTGGGGGAGTTGTTAATCCCCTGAAATTTATTTGTAATTCCGTAGGTCTTCTAAATTTTCACAAGGGGTTTTGAGTGTGGCCATAAAAAGTCGCATGGCGTGAGATCGCAGGACCGTGGTGGCCACCTAACCTAACTGGCATATTATGAGTAATGATTCGGTCTTCGAAAAATTCTTTCAAAAAATTTAAATTAACAAGAATCACATAAATTGGTGCGCCGCGCCGTTCTGTTGGAAGTAGCCTTGCCGCATTTCTTCATCGTCTAATGCGTTTACAAAATTTTCTAAAATTTCATTACGGTATCGCGCAGAATTGAGAGTCCCTTAAAAAAATCCTTAACCTTCTTTTTGATATGGCCGCCCACACGCCAACTTTCCGTGAATGCAGAAGCTTCTCTATAAAGAAGCGTGGATCTTCAGGACTCCACATTCTCTTTTATTGAGAATTTACGTAACCAGAGAAGTAAAACCATGCCTCTTCATCAGTAAAAAGGCTTTTTTTAAATACGTTTTCATTATTATGCAAATTACCCATAAACCGCTCTGAAAATTGCATTCGTTGCGGCTTTCCGTTTGGTAACAATTCTTGGACTGAGATTAACCGATAAGCGTGCATGTGCCGGTCACATTTCAGGATTGTATTGCAGGTTCCGTAGGATACATTTACTTGCTGACTTAAACGCCGAATAGGGGTTTGTGGGTGTTCATTAACAATTTGCCTCAATTCTTCTACTTTTTGTGCAGTGCGAACTTTGGGTCTCCCGCTGCCTTCCTTTCTATTCACACTTCCTGTTTCTCTAAACTCTAAACAAAGCCACATATCTAGTCAAAACTTGGCGAAACTGGGCAAAATCCATGACGTCCCGTGTTGAATAAACCCACTGGCCATCAACCCTTTTACCATTTCTAAAGAAACTTTCGATCATAAAAGCTTTTTGTTCTGCCGTAATTATCATATTTAATTTTCTTAAGAATAAAAACTTCAGAACTTGACAGTTTTATTTTTCATTTACTCTTACCTATGTTACCGTTCAAGAGTAATAATTCAAGACATGCGTGATTGATTCCATGGCATACTTTGAGGACTTCTTTTTTTGACCTTATGTTATGTATAAAAGGCACTGCCTTTAATTATTTTAACTTAAATGGCAAACAATATCAGATAATCTGTAGTTTTGCTCAGGTTTCCCTGTTCCACTTAATAAAGATAGAACTGTCAATTTTTTTGATAAGTCTCTTCTCAATTACATTACTTAGCAATAGCTTTATTTAATTACCCACGAACAAAGTAATAAATTTAATTATATAATTATTACCTACTTTTTAAGGCGCCCAAGCTAATTTAAAGTGTGCTCACGGTTCGTATTGTAATTTGAATAACTTAAAAATGCATTGCTTGTTTTTAGAACATGGGGATTTTTAGTTAGAACTTGTTTCAGCAAATAAGATATTAAATAAGGTTTCTACTATTACCGAGAATACCAGGGTGGTGGGTAAATACGTTTAGTATTTGTCGTATTAGTGACGTAATAAACGAGGCCAATACTTTCCTTTCATAAAAGTTCATAAATACATACTCGTATATAAACCACGGTACTTCTTTTAGATGCCTTTTATTTTTATTTTATATCTTACGTATGATGTGGCACCCGAACATGTGGCATCCGCCTACGGCGAGTAGAACTAGAGCTATGTATTCGGTCGCTGGAGTATATTATATCTTTTTACGGTTTTAAAATATATTTCCATTCATAAATAAATATCCTTAGGCAATTCATCTTTTCTACTGATATTGTATAATTTAGTTTATATTATTCTCCACTTCAGAATTAAGCCCAATCGTTGGAATATAATCCTTCTAATGGTGCGCCAATAGGAATGGAAATATGTGTTGTACTAAAACAGGAAATAGGCATTTGTTAAACACAATTTATTTTATAAATTATAAATCCCTGTTATTTTTCATCGAGGCCAAAATAAAAAATAGTCCTTCTTCAGTTATTTTACGGTCTTCTTGAACTAAGCTATTGAAGAAATTAGTCTTTGCATTTATATACATATTATGTGTCCGCGGGTGGGGTTTAGAAGACGACAAATGGACCAAATTTTGCAAGATAAGTAAAAATGTCACTCTTTATAAAAGTTTTTGCTTGTAAAATAAATAAGATTCACGTTATGAAAAATGTAATTTTTTATACAGGGAGCATAAAAAATACGAAAACGTTATTTTACGTGACATTTTCTACCAAAAGAACAAATATAAAATATGTTTTAAATTAAATCCTAAGCCGAAGTACAATATTTCACTACAAAATTTAAATATTAAAAGTATCGAGTTTTATCACATTATTTTTTTTTAAAGTCCCAACTATTCTCTCTCACACCTTTAACCAGAGTCTAGTGTCTACATATTAAACAATAATGACACCTATGGACATGTTTGTCAAGGTCTTTATTAAATGAAGCAATTATTTCATTTAAAATACCTCTCATCAAAATGATATCTACTGAACAAAGGATTTTTATAGTCCAGTGTTATGGAGATGGCCAAGTATCATACCGCTACATCATAGAACAATTTAGCGAGAAATTTGTAGGAATCCCAATAACTGAAATGACACTCTACAACAGAATAAAAAAGTTCCCAAAGAACTGGTTCGGTTTTGAATCTCAAGAAAAGAAAGTAGAAGAAATATGCCCAAAACGATACTGCCACAGTTTTAGTTCTTCAATCTATTTGAGAAACTTCTGTGATGCTCCTTAGAACTCGGGCAAAACATCTTCTAGAAGTTGTGAAAAAAACTCATATGATCTCGGATGATCTCAAAGGAAAATATTTTTTTCCGTTCAAACCCCACTTTAACCAAACAGTGGAAGAGGGAGATGAAGCGAAAAAACGAGATTTTTGTTCATAGGTAGGAGACCAAACTTTAAGTGGAAATATACATTTTACAAATTTATTGTGTTTTCTGATAATTCTACATTTTCTTCTAATGGAACTGTAGCATGGTCTCGAGAAAACCCCGAATTTAGAGTAATGAGGCGAAGACAATATTTTACAAAAGTGAACGTGTGGTGCGCGATATCTGTCCATGGCATTATAGGCCCATACATTTTTAATAACACCTGCAATAGAATAACTTACTTAGAAAATTTGCCTTAAATTTTCGCCAAAAAATATATTGTCAACAAGATGGTTGTCCAGCACATTGCGCTCGCGAGGTACTAGAATGACTTCACCGCAGGTTTGATCCAAGGTGGATTGGTCGAAATGGATCAATTTTGTGCCCCCCAAACAGCCCCTGAATTAACGTTGGCCGATATGTTTCTATGGGGCCGTTTAAAACAAATTGTTTATGCTACTCCATTCCAAATAATATTGACGTGCTAAAAGGCAGAATTACCCAGGCTGTTCGGTCAATATCGCAGGAAGATATCAGAAATTCCTTCACATATCTACGGAAGCAATTCGAAAAATGTGTTGAATATGGGGATGGAGTTTTTAAATTTTGATATATTTATTGTATTGCTTAGTTTATCATATTTTTTTGAGTTTAATTAAATGTTCGTATTATTTAAAAATTGCACTTGGATAAGAAGTATTTTAAATTAAATAATTGCTTTATTTAATAAAGATATTGACAAACATGTCCATAGGTATCATTAGTGTTTATTATGTAGAAACGAGTACTCTGGTTCAAGGCGTGAGAGAGTAGATATATATATATATATATATATATATATATATATATATATATATATATATATATATATATATATATATATATATATATATATATATATATATATATATATATATATATATATATATATATATATATATATAAGTAGATATACACACTAGGGTCTGTATTATATTTAATCATTAGTGATGCAGGTAACTGGAAGTGTTGAATCAAATTTGAAATGTCATTGTGCATTATTTTGAATAATACAATGCATTAGATTATGATACATCTGCAACCTGTAACGATGATTTGCAGACTAGTTGTAAATATTATATAACATCTAAGTTCAAGTACCAATTTTGGAATTAATATTTTAAGGTAATTCGTCGATTATTTAAACAGCGTTTTTTTAAAATTTTATTGTATTTCTTGTTGTGCTTACCAATTTAATTTATAAGGTCTTAAAATATTTGCCAGACGTAAAGTAGTGCACAATATTGACTTAACATATATAATTTAAATTGAAAAAAAATGTAGCGTCATAAAAGTTATTGCGTAAGATTTGCTCAGCTATTAGCGAAAAAACGCGAAAAGTAAACAAAAAAGCGTGTTTAGCACTACGACAGTCCTCTAAATGTGTTAAAACTACTTAAGACTGTTATGATTGGTACAATTCTAATAATTATTTAGTAAATACCGTAGCTATGAGGAAATCTATGGAGAGACTTTGGAATCTGAGGTTTCTCGATACTGACCTTCACTTTTACCCAATCAAATCAACTTCATTATAAAATATTTGAGAAAACTTTGAAGTTTACAATAGGGTCACCGTTTAGAACTTAGCTCTCCAGGCCCGTATTTCTCTTAATTAATTAAAAACCGTTGTTGAGACCCACTATTTTTTGTTATTGAACGAAATTAAATTCAGTATAAACTTTTATTGGTTATTTTAAATTTAGAAAACTGTTCTAGGATGGTTCGTTACTGCGTTCCTAGGGAAGATTGAAGCTTTTACAATATATTAGTAAAAAAATATATTTTTATATAGTTTATTTCATTATTTCTGAAGCTCTAAGCTCAATAATCAGTGCCAGATATTTTTTGTTCGCAAAAAAATTAAATCTTTCTCTATAATGTTCTCTCGTTCGCAATATATTTGTGCCATTAGAATGTTTACGATGAATGTGGTATTTTTTACAAAATAATTAATTAAATTTTCACAATGTCTAGGGATTATGGATTTTAGTTTATCACCATTCTCAGACTTATTATTTGATTTACATACATCTGAATATATATATATATATATATATATATATATATATTGCATATCCAAGGCATTGGTAGGCATTTATTTTTAATTAGCCATAAACAGAGTGATAGACTTATTTGGATTACACACTTTTTAGTGGGTCATGTGTGGTGAAATAACTTTTGTATTTAGGTCATTAACTAGGTACATTAGTTAGTTATTGGTAAAATTGTCACGGATTCTGTACGCGGTATAAAAACAAAGATTTGCATATTTGTAATTTTAGGACTATACGATTTTTTGCGTCCGAAAATACACTAGATCTGTCAGCACCTACCTCTCTCTTGATTGAATGCATCGAAGCAACATAAAAATATACGTTTCGGTTACATGTCGTCCTCGATGTCGTCTGTCATCTGACATCTGTCAATGTCCTACTTTTGTTGTTGCGTCAAGGATAACAAAGAAGACGTATTTGTGAATCAAAAAAACATTTTTATCGAATAACAAGAACATTGTACAGAATGTTGAAAAATTCTACAGGTAATTCTTTGGTCAAAAATAAGAAGAAAAACCTGTTACTATAGGTGCAAAAACGCTTCGTTTCCAAGATACTGGGTGATGAAATTCTAATTGTATTTGGATTTTTCTTATTTATTCCAACGCGTTTAAGATAATTTACTTAAATTCTGTACATACAATATTTTTTGGATTACCTATGGAATATCGTTCTTATCATAAGCTACAGAGTGATATTTTTTGAATAGTCGCTATTTTTTTTATCTGACACAGACCATGTAAACTACAATTATATGAACTAACCTACCGTGGGCGTCTGAAGGGAAAGGGAAAACATCTGCAGGCAATTTGTTCCATAATCTGGAGACCCTAGGTATGAATGAGCGAGAGAAGTTCTAGACTTTTGTAGCTGGACGGCAAAGGGATGCATACGTAACCAGCCTCTTGTAGTTCTGTTGGGAACAGTCAAGGGGAGAATTATAGTGACTAGTTCTTCAGAGCAAAATCCGTGGAAGTAGCGGTAGAAAAGGAACAAAAATGTGTAAAATAAATAAGAAAAAATAGAATATAAAGTTGTGCAACGACCTGTATAAAGGAAAACCTTAGGGACTGCATTGTTATGAATTGATGACGTTTCAAAGCGTGCAGTTTTTACTTGCTTTATGTAACACTAACAACATCTCTTATATTACTTACTCAACCTTGACTCGCCGTAATAAGCTTTAAAAAGCCTGTCGAGTTCGATTTAATAGTAGGTTTCCTATAAAATTATGGATTCAATCTTTAGATAAAAAATGAATTGTTAATATTTTATGTAAGCAATCATTCATAACTTTTAAAAAAAGTTCTGCGGTATATCATAATATATAAGAAAGTACTAGGTCTATAAAAATAGCATTATTTTTTAAATTTTAAGCCGTTTTCCTAATCTAACAAACGAAACCCAATATTAAAATATATAATTGGTTATATTGTCTGTGATATAATAACAATATAGTTACTCCTAACAATTTTAAATAGAATTTTCCAATTAGTGGGATGAAGCATATCTTTTTAAATACATAATATGCATATTTAAATTTATGACTCGTTAGTGTCGGACTCTTGATGCAGTTAATTGATATTTTGCCACAATTCTTCTTTTTATATTATGCTACTACCCGCAATATACAAAGCTTACAGTAACGCCACTGAAATTCAGTAATCCCGCTTTGTAGATTTAAAGCAGATCGAACATCTCTGTTTCAAAACCTGAATTATTATTTATTTACCTAATTAACAAAGATTAGTCTGATTTTAACTCTGTTCTAGTTGTCACTTAAGTTTTGACAAATCTTAGTTTCAATACAAAATTTTGCTGGCTTTAAATTTGTTTTTGTTTTGTACAGGGTATACAAAAACGTAAAATTTGTTTAAGAGTAAAGTTGCCTTTTTAAAAATTTTATTGCATTACGGTAAATTGAAAAGTTGTTTTAAATTTTAAAATAATTCTTATTCCAGATTTTCAAGTAAAAATTAGAAAATTCTAAATTACGCTTTTGAAATCAAAATTTTTGTAAGTCACATTGTCACCTTTCTTACTTGAGTATACTTTTGATAACTGTGACGTATTTGTCAAAGGTTGTCTTTAGAGCAAAGAATATTTATAATCCAAAATGACAGAAATGGCTAGAATTGTTATCGCTAAATTATTGAGGAGTTTCAAGAAAAGTTTCCAAATTAATCAAGTAATCAAATTTAAAAAAAAACTGGGTTCGTTAGTGATTTAAAGAAGACCAAGAAAAGATACGACGAAAGCAATGCTTTACAGTATTAATTTTGCAATCTGTTGATGACAATCCCATTATGTCTTTAAGAAAAAGAGTACGAAGTTTACAGTCGTGTAAAAAAAGCCATATCAAAATGTGTTTAAGGGAAATGAAATTCGTCCTTTTGATAACATTCCATGAACGTGAACTTTCATAACCTGATAACGTTCTCAGATGAGTCAACCTTCAGTACAACCAGCTCAGCGTGTAAGATACTGGGGTAGGGAAAATCCAGAGGTTACAATTGCAAACCACCGTCAGTATTTTAAAAAAGTAATTGTTTGGTGCGCCATTTCCTATTATGGGATTCTAACATATTTTTCTGATAATACATGTAACAGACATTCTTATTTACATATACTGTAGTCATTTTTGTCAAACAAATTAGAAGAATTGCTTGTTCAATATCGCCGAAATATGCATTTTCAGCACGATGCGATGGGTGTCCTGCACATTATGCTGCAGAAGTAAGGGATTGGCTCAATCGCAAATTTGGAAATCGATAAATGGGCCGCAATGGTCAAATTTTGTGCCCCCCTAGGAGTCCCGGTTTGACAATGTTCCTCTCGGGGCGCATTAAACAGCTAACATATGAATGACTCATTGAAAATGGCGAAGAAGTTTTAAAGCAGAGAATTTTAAGAGCGATAGAATCGTTTTCACTGGAAGAAATTCAGTCAGAAAAATGCGTAGAATATGGAGGAGAAGATTTGAAAAATAAATATGATGTCTTCAGACACCCACGGTACGTTAGTACTTAGGCTTGAAGTCTAATAAAATAAATAAGAAATATTTCTCGAATATTACAATTTTTATTTGATTCTATCAGCAATTGTCTGTAATCTCTGTAACCTGTGAGTCTGTAATTTTGGATTATAAATATTCTTTGCTCCTAAGACAACGTCTTTATTATTTTGACAAATACGTCACAGTTATCAAAGGTGTAATCAAATAAAAAAGGTGACAGTGTGACTTAGAAATTTGATATTAAATGCGTAATTTAGAATTTCAAATTTTTTACTTGAAAATCTGGAATAAGAATTCTTTTAAAATTGAAAACAACTTTTTAATTTAATGTTTCGTTTTAAAATTTAAAAAAGGCAAATTTACCCTTAACCAAATTTTACATTTTTGTATTTTTTGCAAACCCTGTACAAAAAAACAAATTTTTAGCTTCGGGGATCTTATTTTAAAGCAAGCTAAAACTTTTATAAAAAAAATGACTTTTTTGTCGTATTTTTCACTTTTTAATACATTTGTCCTCTTATCTACTCCATCCGTGGACATACTGTATATATATATATATATATATATATATATATATATATATATATATATATATATATATATATATATATAATTGTACTTTAACAGATCTGCCCCCGGGTCTGTTAAAGTTAAACCTTAAATTAATATAGTAAATATGTGTATAAATTAATGGCCAATTTGGAGAAATATCCCAAGATGTAGTAAATGTTTCAATTCTAAATAATTGATGATACCAGAAAAATGTGCTAATCTATAAAGAAGAGACTTGGTATTTGTAATTGTAATTATTAATTTACATTAATTTGAGCATTTTTTGACGCACGCAACTCTATTAATTATTGTGGTGGCAATTTCACAATTCCATAAGAAACCTTATTATTATCTCAGTTTTTAATTACTTTAATTTCTGTTTTAATTTTATAAGTTTTGAAGTATGTAGTATCCTGGGAAAGCGATGGTTACACTGTATGTTAAACAAGCCTTTATTTTTTTATTTATTTAATTTATTTTATTATAAGCTTGACTTGTAACTTCCTAAGATTTTAAGAAAATCTTCCAACTCACTTTCAGAAACTCACATCAGAAAATAGCATTGCTATTCAAAAATTTGATCTAGTACATGCAAGGTGGCTCAAAAATGTAAAAAGGTAAAATGACAAAATCGCTATTTAAAGGTAAACTGCCACTGCCACTGTACTAGAGTTGACTTTTTTATGTTAGTGAATTGGGTTTGGACCATACAGGAGGTCCCAAAAATAAAATTAATTTTTTATCGCCTTTACAAAAAAAGTATATCTTCATGAAATTTTTACATTGCAAAAAAGAGCATGGTTATTCAAAAATTGTATCTAGTACATACAGGGTCACTAAAAAATTTAAATTTAAATTGTGATTTTCAGCTTTTTGAGTCACCCTGTATTGTCCTACATCAATTTTTGAAATAACCATGCTCTTTTAACAATGTAGAGCTTTTTATGAAGATATACTTTTTTTTTGTAAAGTCGGTTATAAAATGTTAAGTTTATTTTTGGGACCTTCTATATGTTCCAAACCTAATTCACTAACATAAGAAAGTTAATTCTAAAGTTAAACCGCCGAACAGATGGAGCAATAAAATTGCGTGATCGACGCGTATCATGGGATGCCGGGTTAGCCAAGCGGGATTTCATAGGTAATGGTAGCCCAAATATGGTTTTCTATGAGGCGATAATTTAAAAACATTCGCATCAGGTGGTAGTAGCAGTTTACCTTTAAATAACGATTTTGTGTCTTTTTAGCTTCACGTGGGTTAGGACTTTTACATTTTAGAGCCACCCTGTAGGTTAGATCAAAATTTGGAATGGCGATGCTTTTTTCTCATGAAAATTTTTACGAAGAGGCACTTTTTTCATAAAATATATAATAGTTTTTTCCCATATGGTAGGAACTTCCGAAGACACACTGTATATATATTTAAAAAACTAAAAAACAGGCATTTATGAGTAGCGCACTAAAAAGTTAAAAATAAATTATAGTTTAAAAACTAAAAAACACGCTTTTATAAGTAGCGCACCAAAAAGTTAAAAATAATTATGTTCATTTTATAGCTGCACAAGTTAACAGAAAATCGAGGTGTGCAGTGCGCGCAGCGTGCGGAAAGTAAAGCAACTAACAAACTGCACCTCCCTCTACTTCGCACACATGCATACCCCGGGTTTCTGTTAACTTGTGCAGCTATAAAACATTTAGTCTTTAAATAGGTAGTTAAATTTAAAAACGTGGGGCGCACTTATATAGCGGTCTAGGCATTTACATTACATTTTGTTTATTATGCCTAGAGCTTTATATGAGTGCGCCCCACGCTTTTAAATTTAATTACGTATTTAAAGACCAAATATTTTATAGCTGTACAAGTTAGCAGACAACCGGGGTATGCATGTGTGTGGAGTAAAGGGAGGCTCAGTCTGTTAGTTGCTTAACTTTCCGCAAGCTGCGCGCACTGCACACCTTGGTTTTTGTTAACTTGTACAGCTATAAAAGGAAAATATTTATTTGTAACTTTTTAGTGCGCTACTTATAAAAGCGTGTTTCTTAGTTTTTTAACCTATAATTTATTAAAGAAAAACCACTAGCCAAACTATCGGGTTTTATTTTTAAAACCTGTTTAATGTTTAATTAAATAATTAGGAGTTTTAAATTTACAAGTAAAGGAAGAAGACAACCAAGTTTTGTACCACAGCCCAAATTTTAAACGTTTTTAATTTATGAAGGGTAAGGAAGTAAGAAAGAATTTTCGCAATACATTTTAGTGTTGCTAAAATTCATTTGGAAAACGACCCAATCGCCGAGAGACTAGAGTAAAGAATAAGTTTTAAATATCCAACACAAAATCAGTGTGGAGGAAATTTGACTTATAAAGGTGGGAAAAGTAAAACTTACGTTATATAAAAATATATCGAACTTCTAAATTACATTGGTTCTCTTTGAATGGTGCTGGCTTCTACTTGATGGAAATTCATTACAAAATTTATTTGAAATAAAAGACAAACTATGTCTGATTTCCACATTTATTTTCTTATTCTCCGACGCGTTTCGCTACACTGTAGCTTTATCGAGGAGTTACAACTGAATTGTAACTCCAGTTGTAAACTAACAGTTGTAACTCCTCGATAAAGCTACAGTGTAGCGAAACGCGTCGGAGAATAAGAAAATAAATGTGGAAATCAGACATAGTTTGTCTTTTATTTCAAATAAATTTTACATTGGTTCTCTATTGGAAAGGACTTTTGCTTAGTCGATTGGCAATAAAAAAATAATATCGACAATATATTTTTTGCATCACCAACTTGTTCCGACTGAAACAATTCGCAGTGCCATATAATTCGACCTTAATCCGATTTTTAATGGTTTTGCTCAGATTTTTTTAACTAGTTCCAAGGACGTTTTGCGCTTGTTGCAGTCGACGCACTTTTTCTGGGCCACTTATTTGAAGTTGCTACAGCTTTTAAATTGACATATAAATAAATAGATAACTGAACGTCGCAGAGATAGACATGCAGTGGGCTATAATGGAACTTGTCACACTGCACGTCTTGATTTATTATAAAAATGGTATGTCGATTTGAAACATCCTAAGTCACTGGGTAATTTACTATATTCATTAATAACCACAATAACTGGAAATAACACAAAATAGTTAAACGTTTTTTCCATCAACACCTTGACAAAGCACCAATTTTAATAACTAATTTTTTTACTGTAAAATTATTTTTTTTAAATAGCATAAGGTAACCAAGACAGCAAAGACAAGAATATATTGTAAATTTTGTAACGATTCAGAAACTTTTACGGTAGTAGTGTAATAATAATAATTACATTATGATCTATTCGAGGTAACAACGTTTTCGTAAGTTTTCACATCCCAGTGACAATTGTCGTCTTTGACACATATTTCAGATTTGAGAAAATACACACATGGACAAACTACTGCCTAGTGGAGAGACTTGCCACAAAATATATACAGGGTGTTGCCTTTATCAGCATAAACCGCGCTTTCGCTCTACCCAGCAAACACAGTTGTGTTGTTACGTAAATATTACGTACATATTATATTCAATATTACCTAATATTTAATGGTGGCCGTTGACACATGACAAACATATTTGCCAATTTATAATTTAAAAGCTCACTAATTCGGAAAACACCTCGCGGACACGGACGATCGCTGAATTGATGAGAGATGGATATATAAATGGCCATACATTTACATGTACGCGACGAAGATACATATTCCGCATTTCCGCATCTAATCCTTGCAGCCGGAAAAGCGTTAACAGATGGAATATGTGCAGCAACTCACATCGAAAGCCGAGTAGATGGGCATCCTTTTCTTACGCCATGGCACCGGCATATCTCTTTCCGGTAGTCTCCAACCCGTCTTGTTTATTCCGCGTCCCTTTGCTATTTACAGAGCCGTCCCCTCCGATTTTGATTTATGACGTGTGAAATCAAAGCTTGTTTTTAGGAAAATTGTTGTGGCTTTTCCGTGTTTTCAGAAAGCATCTTGCCATTATTTTGATTATTTTATGCTTATTAGACATTTTGATGGTATATTGTTGGACTTTGTGTATCTGTAAAGTTTTTCTTTTTATTGAAACGGAAGTAGGTAAACATATTTTATTTGTTTAACAATTATCTAGACAAACATTACCCCAAAATTAATTAATGGTATAGGAATTATATGTTTTGCGGCGTAAATTACGAATCTAAATGAGTAGTTTAGTGGAAAAGTTCATAGTTTTTAAAATTTTCTTTTTAAAGTACCAATTTTTTAGAGGTTATGGTAATCGCGATGAGAATATAATCGTAGCCAATCTCGCCCATGTACAGCACCTTTGGCGCGCTCAGAAATGACGCGTCAGTTAAACGAAATTTTTTTAAAACTTTACTTACAGAAGATAGTTAGTAGTTAGAAACAGAATGTAGAAGAATTGTGGAAACTGGCATTCTTCTAAACATTTTGCATGTTTTTCCGCAGTATTTGGCTTACTGCCAAGAAGTAAATGGACAACATTTTAAACATCATTTGATTTAGTTTTCTTCATAGACTTTTAAATTATTTCCTCCTGTATCGTTTATTCTTGTACTAAATATCCAAATAGGTTAGAGTTTTGACGTTTCCAGTTTGACGAAATTTTTTTAAAACTTTAGTTACAGTAGATTTAGTTAATGGATTTCTGTCAGGATATTCGTCATTAAAAATATTACAAACTTCTTGTTGCCTTCGCATTCTGTCCCCATAACGCAGTATTATTAAAATTTCAATTCTTGAGGTTTCTGTTAAATGATCCATTTTTTTGTAAATAAACGAAACTGACAATGCCAGACGTTTCAGGTGAACTTTCGTGTACAGTTATTTTAAGGTAAAATACAATAAATAACGATTTGTGATCAGCTTTTTCTCAAAAACTATTAACTTTAGGATAAAATTTCCCAATAAGAAGTATTCAGAATTTTAAGCTGAATTGGAAAATCGAATAAAATATAGAGCGTTCCGTATAAAAAAAATGTTCCTATCGATAGGTAACGCTAATACCAAGAAAAAACAAAAGTTAACTGTAGGGGGGCGCTGTAAAGGCACCAAACACGTCGGTAATCATAAACAATAATCAGTCGCCGTGGGATAGTAAATAATATGTCCATCCCATTTCACCGATGTTTTCCTTGTAGGTATGCGTTAAGTATCTTTGTTAGAAATATTTATTCTGGAATGTAGACCTTGCCTATTTTGCTGGTGATCATCAATTATTAGATATAATATTATTTTGTCGTTGAGTAGCAGATGGACCAAGGAAGTTGTCTTCCTTATTTATATAGTTCTCAGTTCCTTCTCCGTGTTTAGTTTACGTTGAACTTCTGTGATGCTTACTCTTGCTGTTCAAATTTACCCAAGCACGCCATCTACTACGTATATTTAAAAAAAATTGCAAGTGCAGCCCCCCACTTAACCTGACCAAACCTGGGCCGCCCAATCTCCGTCCATCTGCCGCGCTACCCGCCGCCGACGGTCCCAACGCTGTATCAGATCGCGTATGCGCAGAGTTGACTAGGGAGCGTTTCGACTGAGCCAAATTATAAATTTTAAAAAACGTGTAAGAACAAAAGTTGTTCCTTACATCGTGAGAAATATTTTTTGCCGAAAAACTTTTTCTCTAAAACCAATGGTTCAGCAGTTATAAGGAAATGAACAATTAAATTGTTTATAACAATTGATCGCGCTAGAATTTTTCAATCCTGATAATTTTGGCTCAATCTACACCTAATTCTCAATGTTCATGATTTTTTTCTGAGCGATCCTTTTGGTGATGAGGGTGGGGTACAGGAGTTTTTAAGCGTTTTTTCCGAAAAATGTTTAAAAAAAGCTTTAATAAGCTTTCATTTGACACCCTACACGATGCCCTTGGAATTTTTTTCCCATTTCCCACTGAAATTAACCATCAGAATCAAACTTCAACTTTTTATACTTCACGTCTATAGTTGGGCCACCACACTCTATCTCTATGCTAAATTTTAAATTTTTACGTCGAATAGTTTCAAAGAAAATCGCCTGTGACAGACGGACGGACGGACGGACACCGAAATGATTCCATAAGTGTTCCGTTTCGCTAATTTTAGCACGAAATACTAAAAATGATAACTGCAATGGGGAGGTCGCGACAATATTCGACATAGAATACTCCCATTGAGCCTAATTTTCACTAGAGATTATTTCTAGTTAATATATGTACTATCCAAAAAAATTGAATCAGAGTTAGACAAATATAACTTTTAGATTAAACGACTTTACTTGTATTTGCTTCTTAACCTGCTTATTCCAAGTAAATCTGAGATTTGATCAATAATTATCGTAAGTGCCTTTGATAAAAGACTTGACGCGCAATAAATTCTAAGGCTTAGATTTTTTATTCCTTTGTAAATGTTACGGTTTAATGCATCGAATCAACTAGTAGCTTATTGTTTGTCTGAAAATTAATAGAAGCTTACTGAGAGAACAATAAACCCATCCTAAATCTGACAAATAGTGTTAAAATGTCGGGATTAGAGAGGATTTTCACAGCGCCTCTGCGCTGTTAAGGGATAAAGTTACTAGGCGTTGATTTAATCGAAAAGTAATCTGGGAGGCTTCAGAAGGACTTGGATATTACATGGTAATGTTTTCGTAATTAATATCGTTCCACGCGCCTCGTAATTTTTTTGGCTGTTAAGATAACCTCGCCTTTTATTAAATAACAGTATACGGAGAGAAGAAGTTCCATATGCACTGCGAATTCGACAAAAGAGACAACCGATAATATAAGACAAAACAGGGGTATTCGTTTGGGCATACATTACCGTTGTAAACCATGTAGTCATCTACGCTTCTCTGGTATGAAACTAAAAAAAAGAAAAAGAAAGCTACAGAAGTTATAACGTCTGCGAATTAAAGGAGCAATGAAAACTTGCCCGTATGCAGCTCTGCCAACGATGTTATACCTCTTTTCATTGCGATTACGTGTACGGATAGAGAGGCTACTAGTACCTTCAGGCTTACCGAGATACAAAAACTAAAATACAGACAACATACAGTGGTAGTAGCAGGTATATACATATAATCAACTAATATGCTCTGAGATCCTATCTAGGAATTATAATTAATTGTACAAAGCGATAGCCTAATTTGTTGACGCTTGTGGCCTCGGGCTGACCAACGTATCCTATATATACACACACACACACATATATATATATATATATATATATATATATATATATATATATATATATATATATATATATATATATATATATATATTACGGAACGGCAGTATTAATAGATAAGAGGGACCAGCCACCGGCATTTAATTTTCACATGATTGAACCTAAGCCAGAGGTATTATTTTTGTGTCCAAAATTTTTTAATTTATTGGGTCTCACTGTCACATTTCATTGGTACTGCGTTTTTTTTTGGTACTTTACAACTTTTTTCGTTGTCTTTCCTGGGCGGACGTCTATAAATGGGCCCGTGAAAGGAAAGCATTCGGAAAAATTCGACTTCAATTCAATTTTGTAGATTCTATTATGACTGCTTAACATTATTGTTTTTCTCAGTACGTAGTATTTTAACTCCGAAGAGGAAATTACATCTTAAATAAGTGTTATTTAAATAAAAGTATGAGTTAATCATTGTTTAAAGAATATAAAGATTTTATTTACTAACCTATTTTATTGTGAACTTATTAAAGTGCTTCTGACGTTATCATATTTATGAAAATATTACGCGATTCTTGTAATTTATACAAAATATGAAACCTTTTGTTTAAAGAGCGTCTACCTGATGCAAAAGGTATAAAGACTGGTTCTTACAAATTTATCTGTCTGCAAATAATTTTATTCGTGCCAATTAACTGCAATATCAAACAAACTGAGTAATAAATAAATATAAATTTTAGGTTACAATATTGTTGACCTATATTAGGTACATTGTGTTCACATTTCTGCTTCTAGTTTCTCAAACTCCGATATTACATTACCTTGATTACTATAGTACTCGATTCACTTATGCTAGTTTTTGTAGCACTTAGGCAGCTTCTTCAGGGCCTTTCCCTCCTATTTATTCTAAGGTTTGCTGCATCTGAACTGCTCAAGGTGATAAGAGAGCAAGAACTGCCAGAATTGAAAGTTCTTGAAAAGAATAGCCTTATAAAGAGTTGTTTAAGTTCTGGAAAGGAGTAGCCTTATACAAAAAGTGTTTAAGATGTTAAACAAAAGGCCTTATACAAGAGACGATTTTTAAGATCTTGAAGGGAATACCCTTACACAAGCTATATTTGTTAAGATCCTCGAACAAATTGGCTTATAAAAGAAGTGTTTGTTAAGATCTTTAAAGCATTAGTCTTGTACAAGAGGTGCTGGTTAAGATCTTAAAAAGAATAACCTTATACAAGAGGTTTTGTTAAGTTCTTGAAAGGAATAGCCTTATAATAAAGAAAATGTTTGTTAAGATCTTCAAAGGAATAGCCTTATACAAAAGCTGTTTGTTAATAGCTTGAAAGGAATAGCCTTATACAAGTGAAATTGAAGATTTTGAAAAGAATAGTCTTATACAAGAGGTGTTTCTTAAGATCTTCAAAGGAATAGCCTTACACAAAAGGAGTTTGTTAAGATATCGAAAGGAATAACCTTACAAAAGAGGTGTCTGTTAAGATCATCAAAGAAATAGCCTAATACAAGAGTTGTTTGTAAATATCTTGAAATAAATAATGGCCTTATACTGTGTTTGTTAAGATTGTGAAATAAATAGTCTCATGCGCAAGAAGTGTTTGTAAATACATATATTCAAAGGAATAGTCCTATATAAGAGGTGTTTGTTAAGCCTTACACAAGCGGTGCTTGTTAATATCTTGAAAGGAATCGCCTCCTACAACAATTTGTTAAGGTCTAATGAGTAGCCCTATACAAGAAGTATTTATTAAGTTCTTGAAAGGAACAGCCTTACACAAGATGGGTTTGGTAAGATCTTAGAATAAATTGGCTCATACAAGACGTGTTCGTTAAGGTCTTGCAAGCAGTAGTGTTATACAATAGGTTCTTGTTTGTTTAATTCTTGAAAGGAATAGCCTTTACACAAGAAATGTTTTTGTTTTAATCTTAATAGGAATAGCCGCTTACAAAAGCTGTTTGTTGACTGCTTGAAAGAAATAGCTTTATACAAGAGGAGTTTGTTAAGATCTTGAAAGGAATTGCCTTATACGAGAGGTGCTTGTTAAGATCGGAAAGATATAGCATAATACAAGAGGTGTTTCTTAAGGTCTTGAAAGCAGTAGCCTTATACAAGAGGTGTTTGTTAAGATCTTAAAAGCAGTAGCCTTATACAAGAGGTGTTTGTTAGGATCTTGAAAGGAATAACCTTATACCAAAAGGACCTGTTATAATCTTTAAAGGAATAGTCTCAATTCTGTCTCATACATATTGTTATATAAGATATTGAAAGGAACAGCCTTGCAGTAGGTGTTTTTTTGTCACTTGCATTTTGGTACCTTATATCTAAATTTACAAGTAGGCCTGATAAAGTGTGTCATTTGTGGAGCACCTGGTCGATGAAAAGGTCGGCAAATCAATAAAAGAAATTAAAAAATTTAAATTGCAAAACAGATTTGTTATTGTACTGATTATATTTGCGAGTACTTAAACTGTGATTTTTCAACTCTTGAATTTTAATGCGTACAACTTGTTACACGCTGGCTGAATTACAATTAAGGTTTTTGGCGATTTTAGTTTCATCACCTTTTACTGTTTTGCCAAACCCTTTAACACGGTTTTGAACTTAAATTTTTTGACAAAAAATATTAATTTAAATATAGTATGTTTCATAATAGACGAATTTTAGGTTAAATGTCAACCAGGTTTCTTTTCTAATCGACTGTTATTATTACCATGTTACCTGTAAAGAATATTTGTTTTTAGAACTTGATTTTGTATTTGTATTGGTTAGCAAATGTAGCTTAAATTATCCCTATTACCCTTGCTTATAATATTTTCCTTACAATATGGGTTTTCCGCAAATTTCTAACAATCTTATTTGTTAATAAGTTATTCGCCACCATTTTTTAAAATATTTATTAGTCTGACGTTTAAATGATATGGAGTGATAAATCTTGCCTGTTTTTGTTAATTTTACACCTCACTGTCAAAAGCATAATAAATTATCCTCCATAGTCAACAAATAATTATCTGTTATGTAAGGTTATAAAAGTATTGCTTAAAATAATTTAATATTAACTTGGCTTATTCCTTTAAATGCCTATTTTGCTTTAAGCCAAAGGGCCCAAGAGTTAATTAAATTATAAATAAAACATGAAACGCTCTGGTATACAAAATAAGATCAAAAGAACACATGTTCCGGAATTTAATTCTCTATAACTTCATATCCTTTTACCTTTTGCCCATTTGACTGTTCGTCTAAAAACCTCACTGAAACACTAATTAATATCAGAAAATGCAACAGCTTTAATTGTTTCGCCAGTGCAAAACAAGACCGAAAAATGACAAAATAAAATAGTAGGACTATTTATTCTTTTTGATTCTGGTCTGGGTGGGGTTAAACGAAATGTAAAACAAAAGCTTTTGCATTTTCTGACCTATTACCTATATCGACCGAAGAAAATTCCCCATATTCTATATATATATATATATATATATATATATATATATATATATATATATATATATATATATATATATATATATATATATATATATAAATTAAAGAATATGAACCCTCCTACAGACCAAACGACTGAATAAGATTACACTCTTAAAAATGCCTTGGTATATATGACTAATTTTTATTTGCTCCCACACTTATGTTACTAGAACTAAGTATTTTTTGTTGAGAAAATAAAATAGAGTTTTTTCGAGGTTCTCTTTGCGCAAAAATAAACTTACCACAACAAAAACAATAAGTTGTTTTTGTGTTAGTTGTAGGAAACCAAATATATTGTTCACCCTCAACTTTTTTAGATATAACCTGTTCAGTAATTAAAATAGCGAGCATGCAAATTTGGAATATCTTAAAAAAAATTGTGACAACAGATTTTAAAAGACCTCTCACCCCTCAATAAATTTTCTGTTGCACAACGTTTTTTAGTTGTCCCCACTGATTTTTAACTTCTACAACCCGATTTCATAGCTGCCTCGAGTATGTAAACGGTAACATTGCATTGCTTCTTCACTTGACTATCATCGCGGAACGTCCATTTTTGGGGTAGCAACTTTTGCATTCGCATGTTTACACGTTGCATGAGGTAAGTTGTTTGTTATTAGGTTGATATGTTGCGACTGCAGAAAATAAATATCAGATATAACGTAAGTAAGAGTTTTATTTTATACTGGTCCATCTTCCGCGTTTAATCCCAATTGCTTTTGTAATTTTTATTATAAAAAGTTATTACAAAGACGATCGCTATCCGACATGTTTCAAATATTAAAAAATTAGTACACTTGTACATAAATACTTCAAGCAAGCTAAAAAACTCTACTCAACGAAAAATATATTATTAAATTAATCATTTAATATTGTATACTTCGGATTTTTCTACAATAATTTTTCAGAATTTTCATTGTAAACTAGGACTTTGCGCCGAATTGTTTTGTGTCGTAGTACCTACATAGTTGCACTCTGAAAAAAATTGCCTTTCCCTGAGTATATCGAATGGCTTACAGAATCAATTAATAGATTATGGTTATGTTTCTGCATATAAATAAATATGGAATATATAGCACAGGAAATAAAAATAATTCATACCTGTGAGAAAGTTTAAGTTCCCCGTATTACAAAATTAGTTCTTATTACTAAAAATTCATACATGTGAGAAAGTTTAAGTTCTCCGTATTACAATAGTATATTGTACAACGAGCATGGAATGACATGCATTTCCTACGAGTATGACGTTTGCAGCACGATGCCGCAGGCGAGTGCTGCAAATCATACGAGTAGGAAATGGTCATTCCATGCGAGTTTTACACTATACTTTTTCTACGAATGTTACTGTTAATAAAATGGGATTAGTAATATTTTTCTTTTTAAGATGTCAAAAAATGTCAATGAAATTATAAAGATTTTGACGCGGCACCGGTCAACGCCACCTTTGTAAAAAATACCCGTGCACAATGGGAACTTTGTAGTTCAATCACCATGGTGATTGAAGCACAATGAAAATGTGTAAAACACAATGCACCATGTTCCGAAATTACTATTGAACATACAATAAAGGTTTTTATTAACATTCGTAGAAAAAATTAGTTCTTATTACTAAAAACTGTAAGTTCCATTTACCTATGTGATTAATTGGTTTAACAGGTTTAAAACAAAAGTTTTTTTTGGTTACTAAGACCAAAAGTTGGGTTGAGTCCGTTTTCACTAAGAAAAAAGGTTGTTATAACCAAATTTTAGTTATTATTACTCAGTTATTTTTAAGAGTGTAGAAATGGGATGTATTGCAAACATAACGGGCCTTAAAATTGACAAAAAAAAATAATTAAAAACAGCTTCTATCCAGGATCTACCTGTTAACAAAGCCGCTTCTGTATACTTTGGTAGAGGAAGAAGATTTTAAGCAAAGATTAAGAAAATACGAATTAAACACAACTGGGTTAGTAATGCAACTAGGGTTTGTTTATGACTAGATAGTATTTAAAGACTAAGAGTTTGGCAGAGAGAGAAAATAAGATAAACATTATTTAATACAATAACGTCTAAGTACATAACGAAATTTATTCAAATTTTAAAATTATTTTTGCTGACGTCTTATCTATATCCTGTGACGAAATGTTTAGATTTTATGACCTGACAACTGTAACAGCCGTAATAAATTAAATAGTAATAAGATCTAAGATCGAAAGTATGTAATAAATCATTAGAAACTGCCAATAAAATTCCTATGTTTGATTACGAGGTGTATTGTAACATCAGAAACGTAAAACAAATGTTTTTATAATAAATACTACATCCATCTTTTTAGTGCTACAATAAGAGTAATGCACCGTGTCATGTACGTAAATTTCAGTTCTTAAAATCTCATAAGAATTATTTTGTAATAATTCTTTTTTAACTTTTCCAAGAAAAGTACACTCAAAGATATTCTATGACCGGCTATGTCTTACAATTTAAGCAATGGAATTTTCACAGACCAGAGGCCCAGTTACGATTAAAATACTGATTTTGTCTATTTTGTGAGTATATATTATATCCTAATGGTCTGAGGAAAGCTCTGTTTTCTGATGTAGGGCTTTTAATACTCTTTTAGTCGTTGTTCCGAAAAAATTCTTTCCACAGTTCTGTACAAACGCTAAGTAAGGGCTGACACCAGCAAGTGAACTTTAATTATTATATTATACAAGTCTACAAGTAATGACTTCTTCTCTGAAGTTAACTATATCTCGATCTTGATCAGTGAGTCGCAATTCAATGTTGTCTGTAAGTCATGTCTTAATTGGCATCTATGAAAATTACGTTTAAACTATCGTAGTAGTACAATAATTTGACGCTAACATGCCATTATTCAATGTAAGAAACAGTGAAGTACAATCAAACAATTTGTTGTCATCAACAAATGATAAAAATGCGTTATGTAAAATTACTGGTATGGTCTGGACCGTGACTGCATATCATTCAATTTCAATATTTTTGATCAATTATTTAAATGACTACTGACTAATGCTGATAGCTTGTTAATCCCGCATTTTAATTCCTTATTTACACATTTAAACACACAGGCGGAGATACGGCGACTGTAATTTCGTCCGAATTGAGTTGTAAACTCGGCCGCTCCAAAGCAGCTACAGGGACAGTCGAAAGTATTGGCTTATTATCTGAAAAGTCAACTGGGCCTAGTTCCATAGGAGTAATCAATGAAGTTTTAATGGATTATCTACGTGTTCCAGCTAATATGCACTTGAAGGAAATATCTCACAGCTTCTTGTTATACACAATGTAGTTCTCATGCCAATGAAACATGCTTTAATCTTGTGTTAAGTACTCATTAACGATAAATAATTTTTATTGTGCTGTATCATGTAATTGAGAGGCAATATCACTGAGTGTGGTGACTGGTGACAGAGTGTTTCTTGAGTATATTTCTCTGAGTTTTATCTCTAACAAGTTAACTATGATCTGCCTACGTAACTTAGGTACTTTTATCCACTTTTATCGTTCTTATTTTATCGCCAAAAATTTCTACATCTCAAAAAAATTAAAGGGAACAGTTTTTTTTCATCGATTATTGAATTTCTTTCGTGGCATAGACAATTCGACGTCATTGGTAGATCTTTTAGATGACATACTACATACCATACTATATTAATAAATGACTGATGTGTAGCGCAATACAATAAAATAATTCGTGTTGATTAGCGAGTATAAAACGTTGCATTATGTAAATTAGGTTAAGAGTAATCGCGCTTAATTACTGATACGGATATGTATCATTTATAATCTTTTTTGACAGCATTCCTTAATAACACAAATCACCATTTTTTAGTAAGGTTTCATAATATCAATGCATTCGGCGACAAATTAATTATTTTCATTGCAATAGGTATATTGTATATATATATATATATATATATATATATATATATATATATATATATATATATATATATATATATATATATATATATATATATATATATATATAATATATGGTTTTATTTTTCCATGGGGTTGCGGTCAAAATGTTTACATTAAAACAATAGTCATCTTTGACGTTTCGGTTTATTGACTGACTAAACCATCATCAGAAAGTTAACTACAAATTTTTAAAAAGAACTTATTTTATCAGGTTTACTAATAATAACACAAATAGACATACCTTTTAACTATGATGAACAATCTTAGCACTAATACTACTACATTTTAACAACCATGTACTCTCTACGAGACACAGAGTTAAACTATTATTTACTAACTTGCCTTAACAACCAAATTTGCATCGTACCTTTTAGAAGGTATAATGGATGGAAAATCCACTATAGGTACAAAATGTTTTGTGAATAATGCAAAAATTTTATTTTTATGACAATAATGTTCAAATTTTAGAGTTTGAATCGAATAACAAAAAAAGGAATATTAAAGAAATAATTCATATTAAAAAAACCAATAACACCATCAATTTCAGGTCAGATACCGAAAATTTAAGTTCAGTTTATGGAGGCCTAATTATGTCATAAAAATAAAATTTTTGCATTATTCACAAAACATTTTGTACCTATAGTGGATTTTCCATCCATTATACCTTCTAAAAGGTACGATGCAAATTTGGTTGTTAAGGCAAGTTAGTAAATAATAGTTTAACTCTGTGTCTCCTAGAGAGTACATGGTTGTTAAAATGTAGTAGTATTAGTGCTAAGATTGTTCATCATAGTTAAAAGGTATGTCTATTTGTGTTATTATTAGTAAACCTGATAAAATAAGTTCTTTTTAAAAATTTGTAGTTAACTTTCTGATGATGGTTTAGTCAGTCAATAAACCGAAACGTCAAAGATGACTATTGTTTTAATGTAAACATTTTGACCGCAACCCCATGGAAAAATAAAACCATATATTATAATTAAACGGTCAGGAAAAACAATACTATTATTATATATATATATATATATATATATATATATATATATATATATATATATATATATATATATATATATATATATATATATATATATATATATATATAAGGCGATATCTCGAAAACGGTTTAAAATATTTTTATGAAATTTTGGTGAGCTAATAGGATAGGGACGACATATTTAAACAGATTTGTGACACTTACCCCCTCTCTATTTTGAGGGGTGGGGGGTAACTTTGGAATTTTAAATGGGATGATGTTCTTCTGTTTATAAAATTCGAATCGACGTACAATTTTTCTTTTTTTTTTGATTTGCTCTTTTGGTTGCGGAATTATGGTTAACTAAATTTTGATTGAAATTGGGAAATAAATAAATTTTACCAATAAATACCCTATTTCAGAATTATTATTCGTTTCCATGGAAATGCGATATTTTTTACTGAAGTCAGTTTTAACGTTTTAACGATTATGTCTCAGTTTATTGCTCAATCCCCGGATCTAATTCCCCTTGACTTTTTCTTGTAGGGTTTTATAAAGGACAAAGTGATAGCGACTGTACCTACAACTTTAGATGATATGAAAGACCGAATCTGCTTTGCCTGCGTATTCGTGACACCTGAAATGTTACAGTAAGAATTCATTTAGAAAAAGAGTGAGAACGTGTTAAGAAGTTGAAGGGGGACATTTCGAACAACTTCTCAAGCATGACAGACAATAAATAAGTTGAAAGGAAACGCTAATTATTTTTTTTATAACCTAATAAATCATAATTCCGTAAACGAAAGAGCCAATCAAAAAAAAAACATGTAGACTTACGTAGATATTTACGTAGATTTGAATTTTATAAACAATCTAATTTGAAATTCCAAAGTTACCTTCCACCCCTCAAAATAAAGAGAGGGAGTAAATGTCGAAAATATGTTTAAATATCTCCCTATTACCCCACAAAGCTTCATGAAAATATCTTAAACCGTTTTCGAGATGCTTAAAAACACACCCTGTATATGTAATATGAAGAAGAAGTATTGTGGACATAACCGCTGAACAAAAACAGAACAAGAAAAAAGGTAGCATGGTAAGGGGTCATTCATAAATTACGTAACGCTGAAAAGGGGGGGGGGGTTAATCCTGTCGTTACTAGCCGCTACGGATGGGTTTGGGGGTGTTTAAGGCACCGTTACGTAACTTTACCAATTACATTTCAAATACGACCTATCTTTTCCCCTTCATGCGCGTATTGCAGATTTTCAATAAAATGTAACTCTCTGTGTATACTAAAAATTTAATTACATTATAAAAGGTTAAATTATTAAAAAAGTTATTTTTATTATGTTGGCACTACAAGCTAGTTTATGGTTCCCGGGATCTACAGATTAACGTGGGCTCCGAACCACGGTCCTCAGTAACACGACACCCAGAGAATGCACCCCCCAAGGGATTATAAAAAGTAATAACCGATAAAAAGCTATTCATTTTATAAAATAAGAGGGGTAGTAGGATTTTGTCGTTACATTACTTGGGGGGAGGGGGCCAAAGGCTCCGTTACTCACCGTTACAACGGGGGAAGAGGGGGTAAAATTACTCAAAATTAGCGCTACGTAACTTATGAATGGCCCCCAATCCGTTCGACACGTGTTTCTGCTCACTGACTTCATCAGGGCTTTTTTTACATCTTTTTAGGACTCTACAAATCTCTCAGAAACAAATCTGTTCTATGTCACATTACTTTTTTGAAGACTACAGAATTGTCTTGAAAACTATAATGCTAATAATAATTATTCCCACATTGCCATTACCTTTAGTCTTTGGGGTTTAATTTTTGAGCTTTTTTCAAAGCATTTTTGACATGTTTCTTCTATTTTATTTGATATAGTATCGTTTTTCTATTATTTTCTGTCATAAATATTTTAACTTATCTTCGGGTATTAAAATTACAATGTGTTATCTCAGATTTTTATGAGTGGTTTAATTCTTTATAAGGTAATTTCATCTGTAATATCAGTACCGCCACAGAGTGCTATTTGAAATATTTGTAATTAATATATATTTTGGTAATGTAAGTAGGTATATGGAGTTTACTTGCTTAAGCATAGCTATAAGTCTGTACAGGTAATGTCTTGCCTTTTAAAAAATTCTGGAATTGTTTGAGATACAATAATGGAAATCCGTACCTTAAATCTCCTTGTAATTATGTTATATACGGGCATCTTTTTGGTTTGAGTTCTGCTTCTTGTCGTGGATGTCATTCACGAATGCTAATAACTTTTGGCACTATCAGATGGACAGGGGTCGTCAAAGAAGATTACACATCGACATAATCCGTGGGTGGTATCACTTAAAATCACTCACGACTAAATAATTAGAAAACGATTAGAGCTCGACGTCCCTGTAACGCAACTTATACGGTCAAAATTGGCTATAAACAATACTATACGAAGTAGTAATTGTTATTGTGAAAACCTTTAAAGTAAAAAAGCTGCTATTGCAGCTTAATCAGTCGGTGTACAGATAATACTGATACAGATCCCAGTTACGGAGACACTTGTTTGATTCGAGTACTTAAGTTTTCAATGCTCGCAGCGTGGAAGCTCAAAAGCTGTGCGCACGCACAACGTGCTCGACCGCGAAAAGAGCCGACCTGCGCGTGCAGGGAAAGCTTTTTCGTAAGTGGGTAACATTGAATTTTTTGCCGGCGCGCCGCGGCGATCTGACAGGTGTTTTCAGCTTTATTACTTGTATGGTAATTGATTGGAGTAAAATTTTAATTGCATTTGGCCTAGTAAGAGGCGATTCATAAATTTCGTAACGCTGAGAGGGGGAGGGGGTTCATCCGGTCGTTACTGGCCGTTATGGAGTAGTCTAGGGGTGTTTAAGGCACCGTTAGGTACCAATTACAGTTCAAATACGAACCATCTTTTTCCCTTACTGGGCGTATTGCAGATTTTGCATAATTAATATAACTCTCTGTATACTAGAAAATAAATTAAAATAATATTTAGGTATATATATATATATATATATATATATATATATATATATATATATATATATATATATATATATATATATATACATTGTTTGTTTCTTGGGATCAGGTACACAGTAAAAACATTTTTTTTTATTAAAAGTCTATTGACGTTTCGACGCTTTTTCGGGTTTGATTGAAAAATTGATTTGAAAATATATTTTTATACTGTTTCATAAAAAGACCTAAAAATACATTATTGGTTAAAACAATTTACAAAAACACTACAATACGACAGAAAACATTAAACTTTGGACGTTCTTAACATTTTTCTACAATTCCAAGATATTTTTATTATACGCACCTTGAAAACTTTAACGTCTTTGGAGGACTGATCTGTTGTTTCTTATCAGACATATTAAAACATACCGGAGTATTTTACGTGGAAAGAGAAAAAAATCCGTTATTTTTGTTTTTAATTTTTGCAATTTATTGATTTCATATTAAGAGGATATGACTAATGCTGGTTGAGTTTTTAATTTGTTGTAATTAAATTAGCATATATGCGGCTAAGTCCTCCTATATCTATTCTGTCATTCACAGTATTTTTATCTTTTTTTATTTCGATCATTTCTTTGATGGGTAATTTATAATAGTTACGATCTTTATTCAGAATTCTTGTTTGGCTGTAACTAAATTCATGTTTTGTCTCTCTTACATGTTTGCTCAGAGCTGTTGATGTGTTTTTTGTTTTGTATATTTGTGTCCGCTAAGTCTGTTCTTTAGTAACTGAGATGTCATCCCAATATGTTTAGCTGAATTTGAAAATGACCCGAAAAAGGGTCGAAACGTCAATAGACTTTTTAATAAGAAAATGTTTTTACTATGAACCTAATCCCAAGAAACAAGCAATAAAAAAATATATTATAAATGGTTCAAGAAAATAACAAAGTATATATATATATATATATATATATATATATATATATATATATATATTATATATATATATATTATATATATATATTATATATATATATTATATTTATATATATATATATATATATATATATATATATATATATATATATATATATATATATATATATATATATATATATTATTATATATATATATATATATATATATATATATATATATATATATATTTATATATATATATATATATACTTTGTTATATATATATATATATATATATATATATATATATATATATATATATATATATATATATATATATATATATATATATATATATATATATATATATATATATATATAACAAACATTGACAAACACATATGGATATGTTTGTCAATGTCTTTATTAAATGAAGCAGTTATTTAATTTAAAATTCTTCTCATCAAAATGATATTTACTGAACAAAGGATATTTTAGTCCAGTGTTATGGGGATGGTCAAGTATCATACCGCTACCTCATGGAACAATTTAGCGAGAAATGTAGAAATCCCAGTAACTGAAATAAGCTACATCACAATAAAAAAAAGTTCCAAGTAACTGGATTGGTTTTGAATCTAGAAGAAGAAGAACAAATATGACCAAAACGATGCCGCCACAGTTTTAGTTCTTCAGTCTGTTAGAGAAACTCCTGTGATGTCCCTTAGAACATCTTTTGGAAGTTGTGAAATACACTCATAGTCAGATGATGTTAAAAGAAAATAAATTATTTCCGTCCAAACCCCACTTTAACCAAATTTTATAAGAGGGAGATGAAGCGAAAAGACTAGATTTTTGTTTTAGGCTGGGGGACCAAATTTTAAGTGGAAATATCAATTTTTATAAATTTATTATGTTTTCTGATGAATGTACTTTTTCTACTACTTAATGGAACTGTAGCATATCAGCATGGCAGGTACTGGTCTCAAGAAAACCCCGAATTTAGAGTAATGAGGCGAAGACAATATTTTACAAGAGTGAACGTGTGATGCGCGATATCTGTCCATGGCATTATAGGCCTATAATGCCTATTACGGATCGTTACAAGGGGAAAAGAAGGGGTAAAATTACTCAAAATTAGCGTTATGTAAGTTAAGAATGGCCCCTAAGTATAAAGCACATAAATCAATGAATAATATGCCTCATTCCCTTTTAGAGTAATATGTACCATTGCGCCCAAAAAAAACTAGGACAACAAAATTTGCTGAAATTTACTGTGATCTCCTAGACTATTACGTATTACCTTAGGTTGAACATCATACAGGTATCATGTGACAGTTGTCAGTTTGATTTATTTAAATAATTGACTTTACATTTACTTCCTAAATATGCCTCAGTTAACCCCACAGCAAAAATCAATTATCTACAGTCGATTGCGAGACGGTGTCAGTATAAGAAACACAACAGATGAACTAGAAGTCGACAAAAATACCGTGTTCTTGGCAAAGCAAAAAATTGCAGAGCATGGAGCTATTATTAGAAAAGCAGGTTCTGGTCGCCTCAAACTTTCGACGCAAGATCAAGATAGAGAATTAGTTGATTTTTTAAGAGATCACCCCTTTGAAACCGCCATAAAGGCCAGAGAAGATACCAATTTCCCAGGGTCAGTTAATACGGCTCGGAGGAGAATTCGCAATTCTGATATAAGGAATCGATGTACCGCTAATAAAATATTTTTAACGGACAGAAACAAACAAATCAGATTAGATTTTGCCCATGAATACCTCAACCAGAATAATTTGTGGGAAACAGTGGTATTTTCAGACGAAAAAACATTTCAGTCTTGTAATAATGGGAGATTCCGTGTTTATAGGCCATCTGGTGCGCGATATGATGAGAGATATACTCACAAAACTAATAGAAGTGGACGTTTCTCTGTAAACGGGTGGGCTTGGATGAGTGCTAGGGGTCCAGGAGCCTGTCAGATCGTGGAGGGGAGACTTACTGCAGCGCTATACTGCGATATTCTCCACCAAGTAATGATACCTTCGGTTGGTGCAGTTTATGACCAAGATTATATATTCCAGCACGATAATGCTCCGATACACAAAGCCCGTTTTAAATTTCAGTGAGGAAAATAATATTCGTGTTTTACCATGGCCTTCGAGGAGCCCCGATCTCAACCCGATCGAAAACGTTTGGGGTTTAATGATAAAGGCTATAAATAAGCATAATTTCCAGCCAAGAAATCAATATGAACTCCGCCAAAGAATAAACCAAGCTTGGGATGAAATCAACGTAAATACTACGAGAAACTTAGTTTTAAGTATGCCGCGAAGGTTGCAAGATGTTATCATCAAAAATGGTGCAATGACCAAATATTAAAAAATATGTAAAATGTGTTTTAATTTAGATTTTTTTAGATTTAGAAATGATTTAATATTTTAACATTTTAATTGAAAAACAATTATAATCCAAAATTATAACTTTGGGGTTCCTATATCTATATCTGTTTTATCTATATCAACCATAAAATTCGGACAAAATAAAAACATACTTTTGATTTCACCTCGTATCGCAAAGTACAAAAGGTAACAATCTTGTAACCAAGGTTCTACAGGGTAAGGTGTTAATATTTACACCTTCAGAGAACCTCCTTGAAGTCTGGGAGCTACAACTCAGCTGTCCCAGTATTACAATTTTGTTGTCCTAGTTTTTTTGGGCGCAATGGTACATACGTTACTCTTCATACTTAGGGATCTATCTTAGAATTAAAGTTTTTGAAAAAAATTCATTTAAGAAATTATTTTTAGAGGTTTGTATATATTGACTGATGTTACTGAACTCCTACATTGGTTTACTTTAATAAGTAACAACGCATTTGAAAAAAAAACACTTGTTGTTTTGGCACTTGATGAAACTATTTTTTATCTGCGCGTGTAATATTTCTAGGAAAATTATCTACTTAAAAAAGTTTCAAACAAGTTAAACTTAGATTAAACGTAGAATCAGAAAACGTAATATTTCATAATTTTTAGTGTTCCGTGAAAACGGAACACTTAAGGAATCACTTTGGTGTCCGTCCATCCGTCCGTCCGTCTGTCACAGGCGATTTTCTCTGAAACTATTCGATGTAAAGATTTGAAATTTGGCACAGAGATACAGGGTGGTGGCCCAATTATAGACGTGAAGTATAAAAAGTTGAATTTTGATTCTGGGGATTAGTTTCAGGGGGTCAGTGGCGTATGGTGAAATTTCAAAATTGTATATCTCTGTTCCTACGTACAGGACCCGTACCAAATTTAGGGGTTTTAATTGTGAGCCCACTGGGAATGTTTTTGTAAAGAAAAAACACATTTTGTGATTTGCAAAAAAAGTTAAATTTTTGCTGCCCCCCAAGCTGGGAAAAAAATGAAGGCGTTTTGGTATTTTATTTATTATTTTCTCTAAACAAATTTTACATCATTTTGTCGAGAATTTAAATATTAAGAGAAAAAAATGTGTGAGTAGAAAGTTATAGTTACTTGAATTTTTTTAAACTTAAAATATAATTTAAAAAAAAATCAAAAATAGCTTTCTCACTCCAGCTGTTTCCAGCTCCTCACAGAGTTCGTTCCTGGCTTGAGCTTTCGCTCTGGTGACTACCCTATTCGCTTCCAATTACCAAGTCAACTACCTCCTCATTCCTCTCCCTTTCTTACACATCACATCCTTCTAGCACTCTTTCGATCCCTTCTCAACTTCCATCTACATGTCCATTTACATAATAGACTACCATTTCTTTTAGGTCTACACAGAAAAAACACTATCTATATTGAATTAGAGACCAATTCACTCAATTACACATTCTACTCCGTATTGCACAATACAAATTCGGTTTATTTTAATGATTAGTTTATCATTGTTGACCAATAGGTGTAAAGTTTGACAAATGGGGGTAATTCCAGAGACGGCTTCTAACCTAGTTGGAAATAAAATTAGGAGTCGATTTGAAAATAAAATACAAATATTTATTTACCCACATTGTGTTATTTGAAAGTGCGAGATACGAAAATATCATACAGGGTGTCTGAAAAGTCTTAGCATGGGCAAATATCTTTACTATTAATAAAGATAGCGACACCAAATTTTAGTTGTACCTTATTGGTTGATAAATCTACGTTTTTATGTAATTTGACTTTTTCAACCCCCTTGGGGGGTTACGCTAGGGAGTTGAGGTCGAAAATTTTGAATGCAAACCTATGCCGTGTGGCCTCTTCGTTTAAAAATCTTCAAAAAAGAAACATTGTTTTAGTATCTTAGTATTTATTTATTATTGTAATTCATTTTTAAATGGCAAGCCTATAAAAATTATAACTCGTAAATCGTATAATCGGTCGGGGCAAAAGTCGACCATTAGTCGACCTCTTGTGCCATACAGCACAAGTCGGCGCTGCTATTTTTTGTTTTGTGGGGCACTTTTTTCTACCTTTTCTCCAACTTTACTTCTTCATTTGTCGTTGTTATATGTTTTGTTTTTTGACATCTGCGCAGTAGACCAAAATGCGTACCACGCGCAAACCGAGCGTGCTAGACATGCGTACGCAAGTTCAGGAGATGTACTTGGGTGTCTACATTCGAACCTATTCACTTGTAAGAATATATCCCCAATAGTTAAGGTACCACTACGTAGTTAACTGTATAACTTTTTCCCAAGGTTTTTTCGACTTTATTTTTCGTTTTTTGCCATGTGCGCAGTAGACCAAAATACGTACCACGCGCAAACCGAGCGTGCTGGACATGCGCACGGACTTTTAGGAGATGGACTTTGGTGTCTACAGTTGAACCCATTCACTTTTCAGAATATATCTCCAGTAAAGGTACCACTACGTATTTAACTTTATAACTTTTTTCCCAAGTTTTTTTCGAATTTATTTTTCTTTTTTTGCTATCTGCGCGGTGGCAAATAACGAAAAATACAGTCGAAAAAAACTTGGGGAAAAAGTTTTACCATTGATCAAAATGCGTACCACGCGCAAACCAAGAGGGCTAGACATTCGCACGAAATTTCAGGGGATGTACTTTGTTGTCTAAATTCGCAGTGGTACCTTAACTACTGGAGATATATTCTTAAAAGTGAATGGGTTCAAATGTAGACACCAAAGTCCATCTCCTGAAATTCCGTGCGCATGTCTAGCACGCTCGGTTTGCGCGTGGTACGCATTTTGGTCTACTGCGCACATGGCAAAAAATGAAAAATAAAGTCGAAAAAAACTTGGGAACAAAGTTATAAAGTGAAATACGTAGTGGTACCTTAACTACTGGAGATATATTCTGAAAAATGAATGGGTTCAAATGTAGACACCAAAGTCCAACTCCTGAAATTCCGTGCGCATGTCTAGCACGCTCGGTTTGCGCGTGGTACGCATTTTGGTCTACTGCGCAGATGTCAAAAAACAAAACATATACAAACGACAAATGAAGAAGTAAAGTTGGAAAAAAGTTTGAAAAAAGTGCCCTACAAAACAAAAAATAGCAGCGCCGACTTGCACTGTTTGGCACAAGTGGCCGACTAATGGTCGACTTGTGCCCCGCCCCATTATACGATTTACGAGTTATAATTTTTATAGGCTTGCCATTTAAAAATGAATTACAATAATAAATAAATACTAAAATACTAAAACAATGTTTCTTTTTTGAAGACTTTTAAACGAAGAGGCCACACGGCATAGGTTTGCATCCAAAATTTTGGACCTCAACTCGCTAGCGTAACCCCCCAAGGGGGTTGAAAGAGTCAAATTACGTAAAAAAGTAGATTTACTAACCAATAAGGTACAACTAAAATTTGGTGTTGCTATCTTTATTAATAGTAAAGATATTTGCCCATGCTAAGACTTTTCAGACACCCTGTATGATATTTTCGTATCTCGCACTTTCAAATAACACAATGTGGGTAAATAAATATTTGTATTTTATTTTCAAATCGAATCCTAATTTTATTTCCAACTAGGTTAGCAGCCGTCTCTGGAATTACCCCCATTTGTTAAACTCTAGTTATAAGATTGCTTGAAATATAAGGGTTTCATTGGTTTTTAATAGGTCGTTTAAAATATAACAATTACTTGATGCAGTAATACCCTATTCTAAATTCAATACAAAATATATCACTGGTTTCAGTAAATTTTTATGTGTAAGAATATACAACTTATTTAATCGAAATACTTATTATTATTGCAAAGCTTCTTAGATTTGTTTTACTTACATACTATAAAACACTGAAATGAGTTGCTCCAGACCCCAGAATTGTGTACCTTTAACGCAATAAACAAACAGGCTGCAAGCTTAAACGACTATTAAACGAACAAATACCAACAGCACAATTTTAACCTCTCCAAAGGGTGTCGGCGAGCAATAGAAGTAATATTTCAGCCAACAATAGAACCCACTGAATTAATATTTTATATTATTAAATTTCTCTAATACCTTATATGTTTTATTGGAGTGTTTATTTTAATTAACATGATTACAGGATTACTATTGACTTAATTTTTAGATTTTCTATTTAAACGGTAGTTCTTGTTCGTTTAACAAAATGTATTGTAATTTGAATCAAACCGCCTACAAATAGCTATTTTTCGCCTAATTGTATTTAAGCATTCTCATCAAATAGTCTAATTTTTTGGCTCTAATAATTCTACACTCTAAGGAATAATATAAATTTATTTTCCAATAATATTTTGATCATTGGAAAAACGGTAATAAGTTAAAAAGAAGAATTAAAAGTTTTATGACGGGACATTCTTTGATGACGTGCAATATAAATATTTAAAAGTAATTCCAGGATACATTATCATTATCATTTTTTTCTCATTTCGGGTATAAAGATAATAATTTAATTTACTATTGATAATTTTTTGACGTAAGTCGTTATTGTAAAGATAAAAGTGCGAGCGGATCCGTCGGTACAAAATACGAGTACCAAGAAAATTTGAATATTTCAATATAATTGTAGTTTTGCGTATTGCGCTTGTCATTTTATATAACGGACGTGATATTTGTATTTTTTAAATTCCTAGGTAGCACTCAAAAAATTTTATGATATAGATGGAGAAATGCGTACTGAAGAAGCATCTGGAGAAGCAATAAGGATTTCGATAAGCCAGAAACGTCCACTCCCATATAAAGTTTAGAAATAACAGAGTAAAAAAAGAAACGTAGAAATAAGTAGTGCTTGGCTGTAATATTAGTTTGTGACCTCATTATCTGCTTTTTCGGTGTTTTATAGATAAACTTATTGACTCAAAGCTGGTCAAAAATTTGGATCATTTTTCTTTGGTTACCTACTCGAACATAGCAAAGTGGAGAATGATGACAAAATATTGACATCCTCGTCACATCGGGTGCAAAATCTCAGTTTATGTAGAACCCGGAATCTTCCTTTAGTGCCATAATAGGTGTTTCTAAAGATATAATCTCAAACAGACATAATATACATTATAGTTTTAAAACAAACAAATAAGTAATACAAATTGGTAGACTTCTATTTTCTTTGATAAAATTGCGAAAAGCGCAATTTACTAAAGTAATCAGCATGAAATTTGCGGCCATGAAGAATCAATTACTTTGTTTTTACATAAATGAATTGTTTCCGTTAATAAACAATTATGTATTTTATCACGATATAACTATATTCTTCACATAAATCGTATTTAATTATATCAGGTCCTGATAATCAGAATCAGTTGAACAAGTTAGGTAGTAGTAGGGGTAGTCGCGCGGATAGAGATTAGTGGATCCAATATTAGACTGTAACTAACGACCATGGCGTTAGTTTTAGCAACAATTTGCCTTGCTGGGTATCTTGACTAACATATATATCAACGAAATATGAAAAATATCAAATTATATAGGAAGTGACTCCGCTGCCACCGCCAGCAGCCATCATGGATGCCGGCGCCGGTAGCCCTAACAGTAGCCTTGCTGGGTACCGGCACCGGCAGCCGAGCTGGATGCCGGCAACATTAGAAAATTAATGTCAAAATAAGATCAGAATCAAAATACCTTAATTCAATCAAAAAATAATAATTTATTATAGTGTAAACTTTAACGAAACTTAAATTTTGCTACAAAAATATAAAAATTATTATTATTCTGCGAATAACCTAATAATAATCTTCATCCTCGTTCGCCAACAAGGAAATAGCTACAACATCACTCAGGCTGCTTCCACCTTCTACCATTATTATGTAAGTCGCAAACCTTACATCTACCAAGGCAATAGGTACCATCGGAGACTATAAAGAATAGTACCATCAACAAAAATAATCTCTGGAAAAGATTCCATGTACTTTTTCATTCTGTCTGTCATCTTGGAAAAATAAACCCTTAAAAAGCCCATTTTGATTAACTAAAATCTCAATATCACTACAGTGCTATGAATTTCTTAAAATATGGATGCATCCTTCAAAATTCTTTGCCTCCGTCTTGCTACGGTTTCCGAGATTAGATTAGTGAAGTCCTTTAATGTTATTTTACAACCTGTTTCTCTAATTACGTTATCTAAAATGATTTTTTTATTTGTCCCAGCCTTCAGGGCTTCTTGAGTAGTAAGTTTGACATTTTCTGGCAAATTTAGTCTCTGTTTTGCTAGAGAATCGAAATAAGCTTTGGATGAAGTATGATCGTGATTTTGTTCAAGCTCCAGGATGCATAGAAATTGTTTACACTCACTTACTTTTAAGAAAATGCTAGCCTGGCAGCCTTGCCTATAAGTAGAACACTTCCTTGTTGACTTTTCATTTTTTGTCTTGAATGGTTTTCCACCTTTTACATAGGCTAACCGGAGATAATAGTATTTCAGAGCTGGATTAATATCCACCACAGGACTTGGTTCTTTGATTGTCAATTGTTCTGCTATCACGCAGCCAAAACTCATTGTTTGTGGCTTTCTTGAAGTCCACCAAATCGCAATTAAAATTTTCATATGAAGAATATTTGTCACCTACTTTCATGTTTCATAGATTTTACGCAAAATTAAAACAACACAATGTTTACATATCATTTAAAAGACGTAACTATTATTATTTTGAGTTAGAACTGCCGGCATTCCATTTTGGCCATATCTGGACTACGGCGGCGGCACCCGAGAAATTTTATACTCGGGTGCCGGCGCGTGTACGAAATGTTCTAGGAGACAGGTCCGTATCACAGAAATTTGGTAATATTGGTAAAAAAGACTCAAAAGGTAATTTAACCATACTGTGTAGTACACTGTAGAATTCAAATTAAAAAGGACTTCTAAAATTTGACATTAAAAAATCCGGACCATATTTAAGAAAATGAAGTTGATGATCGCTGCCCAAAGACGAAACGTCGAATAAAAAAATTGATAATGTTATCCTTAGGTTCATTAAAAGTTGATATAAAGAAGTTTTATTAGTTTTGCTCTACCTTTGATATTAACGCCAGAAAAAAATTAAATTAAAAATTCGAAAATTCAGTGTTTTCAAAATATCTCGAAAATGAAAAAACATTTAAAAAATTTCGGAACATCATTTTATTAGTTCTTTAATTACGCAACTTTTTACCCATGTAACCAATTTTGTATTTCTAACTATAAACGCGATCCCCATACTGGCCCTTCTTATCGTGGACACCGTGTATAGCAACGAAATATGAAAAATATCAAATTGACCCTCCAAAATCATCAATAATACGTCATATAACTATTAAAATTGAAAATATAAAAGAATTAAAAATATATTACTGTTCCATGAATGAACACCCCCCCCCCCCCCAAACGAAGTTTTGAATCCGCACCTGCATCGAGGGATACTAAACAACATTTCCATTCCATTTTACATTTCGTTTTATTCAGGGCTGTGGCACAGATGATCTGTGGCTGTGGTTAAATTTCTCTGTGTCATGAATTTTACGTTCTCTTGTAGAAATTGGAATTTTCAGTTTTTACTGTCCATCATTTGCAAATGTATATAAAAATATATTATCTTAACTTGCCTCTTTTTTAATTATATTCACCACTAGTCTTAGTAACTTCCACTTATTCAATATGGATAATTGCAATTACAAATAAATAAGGAGCAGACAAAAAGTAGTTTTAATTGGTAATCGAAATTTAAAAAGTAGGGTATGAGAAAAAAGGTAATTTAGGACTTGTTGACCTGTAACCTAAATTAGAAGCTACATTGTAATATAATCTAGGATCCCTTAAAAATGTATATGTTGGTTCTTTATGTATTTAGGTCAGCGTGCGTTCTTATTTTTTTTAGATTTATTACTATAAAGGTAATTATACCATAAATCAATTAGTATTAAACTAATAAATAATATTAATAATTGAATATGAAGTGATACCCAGGTGTTTAGCTAAAGAGCTATTTATTAACAAAATAATTTAATAGCACAAGTTGATACTGCGAGTTAGATATCTGATCCATTTATAATATTTTTATTATGTACCTATATAAGAACGTTTTGTCATTTTCTTACATTAACCTAATTACAATTATTTAAATCAATTGATTAAATGAATCAGATACACAGAGAGAGAAAAAGACGCAGTTACTTTGAATGAGCATTGAAATAAACCGAATATGTATTGTGCAATACGGAATAGAGTGTGTCATTGAGTGAATGGGTATCCAATTCAATATACGATAGTGTTTTTTCTGTGTAGAATTTTTATTTCAAATTTTGTATTTAGTGTATCTTAGGCTATAAACAACTTTGTTTTACAAAAATTTTGTATTAAATAATAAATAATGGTACTTCTCTCTAGAAGCATTTTCATGATTTCCTAATTTATTATTAACACCCTGTATATTTGATCGAAAATTTTTATATGGTAGATTAATTTTTTTGGCAAGCTGAACTTTTTATAAAGAATGACTTTTTTCATAAAATCGATAATAAAGTTTTTTTCCTCTTGTCAACTCCATCAATGGACACACTGTATACAGGGTGTCTAAAATAGGTGATACCACTATTGCTATCTCCGAAACGGTAAAAGATACGAGGTCGGTTAAATTAGAGAAAATATACCATTTTTAGTCTCTACTTATATTCCGTTTACGGAGTTGCCAAATTCTCCATAGTTTCTTATCTTTTAAAAATAGCCAAAAAATTAATTCTTAAATATTTCGAAAACGATTATAGTTAGAAAATAATTGTTTTAACAAAAATCACACGATTTTTTACCTTTTCTAAAGTAACGTTAGTATTGTTTTGTTTATATCATTTATTTTTATTGAGTTACTGTTACTAACTTGCTTTTTTCAAATACGGACCTTGACTTTTTGCTGCATTTTTTGAAAGAATACCTCATACCCGTTACATCTGTGTATCACTTGATTATGTTTTTCGACGTTTTGGCGAAGAATAACATCATCAACAGGATATTCTACCAGTACGGACCTGGCATTTTACAAGTTAATGCGCAATTTCACAACCAGAAAAACTACAAACCATAGCGATAGGTTGTGAATGTGCCTTAACATGGAAGATCCTAGGTCCGTATTGAGAGAAAATCCTGATGATGTTGCTATTCTTGAACAAAATGTCGGAAAACATATTCATGTTATACACAGTTGTGAAGGGTATGAAGCATTCTTTCAAAAAATGCAGCAAAAAGTGCAGGTCCGTATTTGAAAAAAACAAGTTAGTTCAACTCAATAAAAACAAATGGTTTAAACAAAACCATGACGTTACTTTAGAGAAGGTCAATCGTGTGATTTTAGTTAAAACAATTTTTTTCTAACTATAATAGTTGTCGAGATATTTAAGAATTAAATTTTTGACTATTTTTTAAAAATCCCCTGTAGATAAAAAACCATAGAGAATTTGGCAACTCCGTAAACGGAATATGAATAGGGACTAAAAATGGCGCATTTTCTCTAATTTAACCGACCTCGTATCTTTTACTGTTTCGGAGATAGCAATAGTGGTATCACCTATTTTAGACACCCTGTATATATATATATATATATATATATATATATATATATATATATATATATATATATATATATATATATATCCTGCCTCCCGTAGGTAGGTAATTAAAGTTACTCAACGTGATATCACTAGGCAGACCATTTCAACAGACAAACAAACAAACCTCACTTGTCACTTTAAACATGTTTCTGATGAGATAAAATCATTTATTTGTATAATTCAGAATGATTACGATGCAGCATGGTAACATATTTAAATTTACTAGATAAATATTTTAATTTCAATGGATTTTGATATTTAAAAATGTTAAACGTTATCCAAATATGGATAGTTGCCAAAACAATACTATTTCTCTTCCAAACTTCTTTATGTCTCTCAAATAAAACGTAAACTAGAATGCTGTTCTCACAATCGCTGAGCGGCATCGTGTTGTAGGTGATCTTCTATAGATGTTTTCACAATATCCGCTAAAAAAATGAGTCTCAATCTTTCCCCCACTAGCTATTCCAAATAAAACAACTAGAAGCCCACAATATCCAATTTTTCCGCTTTGTCATACATAGAAAGTTCAGATTATGGACCCTCTTGCCCGCTGAATTTCTC
Organism: Philopedon plagiatum; assembly: GCA_963971165.1. Classification (NCBI taxonomy): domain Eukaryota; kingdom Metazoa; phylum Arthropoda; class Insecta; order Coleoptera; family Curculionidae; genus Philopedon; species Philopedon plagiatum. Next base: position 22,379,198 of record OZ020198.1, on the reverse strand, counting down.
CCATCCTTCTGTAAGTCTTTTATTATAACATCCTCAGATTCAATACTTTTAAAAAAGGCAGCCAACGCTAATTGGCACGGCAATTGTTTATCCCAAGAATGAACATAAGTGCGCGGTAGGGAGGTGCTGTAAATACACCAAATTCGTCAGTATTAATATACAATAATAGAACAGTGCATCTAAAACCTTTGGTTGGCTTGTTCGAGCGTTACAAAGTCGTTCTAAGAAGTTGAATCAATCGGTTGTCGTGGGATGGTAAACAATATTTTCTCTCTATTTTGCGGACGTTTTCCTTATTGGTGTTACGTATTTTCTTTGGAAAATTTTAATCTGACGATACACTAAAACTCCAAGAAATGTTTTTTTCTGGCTTTACCAGGGGGCGCGGCGACTGTATCTTATCAAGAACGGTCCTTCTCAATCTTAAGGAATAATGACAGAGTCATAAATTGATTTATGTAAATTTGGCATTACATAGGTCTTAAGCATTTTTAATTGTATACAGGGTGTTTGCTTGGGTTTGATTGAGTGGCGTTTCAGCCCGTAATATATATATATATATATATATATATATATATATATATATATATATATATATATATATATATATATATATATATATATATATGCAACCCTAATTTTTAATCAAGTTCAAGATTTCAAATTGCAAAATGAGTGACGTCACAACAGGGGAGTTGGTCACATGAATGTGATTACTTGTGACAAGGATGAGGGGGGATCAAAAAACGATGAAATTTTTGTGACGTAATTTATGGATGACTCCGTATTCCTGGCTACGCTACTGAAAAGGATCGCTCAGAAAAATCTGAAAAAAATCATGAACATCGAGAATTAGGTGTAGATTAAGCCAAAATTAGCAGGATTGAAAAATTCTAGCACGATCAATTGTTATAAACAATTTAATTGTTTCTATTCTTATGAAAACTGCTGAACCATTGGTTTTAGAGGAAAATTTTGTCGACAAAAAATATTTCTCACGATGCAAGGAACAACTTTTGTCCTTACACGTTTTTCAAAATTTTTAATTTGGCTCAGTCGAAACGCTCCCACTCAGCTCCGCGCATACGCGAAGTGATACGGCACTGGTGCTGTCGGCGGCGGGTAGCGCGGCAGATGGGCGAAGATCGGGCGGCCGAGGTTTGCTCAACTTGCCGAATTTTTTTTTAAAGTAATATGGCTAGGCTGTAATTGAGGAAAAGCTTAGGCTTAGCATGTTTCATATATATTAAAAAATAATAAACATATTAAATAAAGTGTCATAAACAAATATTGGGTATTAATCGAGATTTGTAGTAATTCAGCAAATGATATCCCATTGTATTAATCTTATTTACTTCATATCCAGAGACTTTTAAATCTGTTCATAAAACGATTTGAATGTGAGTAATTAAATTAATAAAATTTATCGACGAGACAGAATTAATTGTAATGTCCCAATCTTTTAATTTTTTATTATTTTTGTTTACCGGTGTTTTTTACCTTTTTCGGTCATCCATCACTACTATGACGTTATTATAATTACTTTTAAATTTGTATTTAAGCATTTATTAAAAGTACGTACATATACGGGGTGTCCGAAAAGTCTTAATATGGGCAAATATCTCTGATATTAGTAAAGATAGACATCAAATTCTAGGTGTATCTTATTGGTTAATAAATCTACTTTTTATGGTTTTTACTTTTCAACCCCCTTTAGGAGTGACGCTAGGGAGTTGAGGTCAACCCTATGCCTGTGGTACCTTGTTTTAAAGGTCTTCAAAAAAGAAACATTTTACCACAGACCCGAGGTACGTATCTTAATTCGTTTTTAAATAGCAAGCCTTAAAATATTAAAAATCGTAAAAAAATAAATACCTTTTTGTCTCTTAATACTTTAAAAGTTGTTCAAAATGCCCACCATGAACTTCCTGGCAGTAATAAAGTTGATTTTGGAACTGACTTCTTACATTTTCGAGAATGGCAGGTGTTACTTTTCGGCAGAGTTCCAAAATCGACTTTATTACTGCCAAGAAGTTCATGGTGATCATTTTGAACAACTTTTAAAGTAATAAGAGACATAAGGAAATTACATATTTATATTTTTTTTTTCGCGATTTTTAATTTTTATATGCCTACCATTTTAAAACGAATTAAGATACTGACCTTGGGTTTGCGGTAAAATATTTCTTTTTCGGGTCTCCGGTGGCCGAGTTGGTACGGCGCTAGCTTTGGGACCGAGAGGCGCGGGTTCGAATCCCGCTTCGACCATGGATATTTTGAGATTGTTGTTGGAAGGTGGTAGAGGAATTCTTCCTCGACCGAGGTGGTACCACCCCACACATCCTCTTAAAGGGCTGGTGAAATCCCTACGGATGTTTCCAGCATAAAGTAATTTTCTTAGATGAAAGCTAATAGATTCTTTTTGGATCCGATGAAGCCAATTTCATGGAGGTGGGAATGTTCTAGTGTGGGGTTGCGTGGCCGCAAGCGGAGTCGCAAACCTTCACCTTATTGAGGGAATCATGGATGGGTTCATGTACAGAGACATTTTAACCGGAAATTTGGAGGAAACCGCCGCTAACCTTGGGTTGACGGGATTATTACTTTCAGCAAGACAATGATCTCCAACATTCTTCAAAGTTGCTGAGAGAATGGTTGTTGTATAATGTTTCCCACCAATTGAAAACGCCACCGCAATCTCCAGATCTCAATCCAATTAAGAATTGGTAGGAATATCTCGGAAGACATTTCTAAAAAAACTGCCTGAATTTTGAAAGAATTTATTCCAACCTTTAGGTTCTCACTGTATAGTTTGGAACAAGAAAATAGGGCTAATACCAGAACACGGCGATTTTTTGTCCCAAAAAATAAACAAAAGTTCTCGTTAGGGAGGTAATCGGTAATTATAAATAGTAATGGATGGCCACTCGGCAAGTTACTCGACCGAAAGACCAATCATCAGATTTCGATTCGCTATGGGATCACTACAAAGTCGTTTTGAGAAGTTCAATAAATCAGTTGTCGTGGGATAGTAAAAAATATTTCCATTTTATTTCACATATCTTCATTAGAAATATTGAATCTCAGTCACTACAAAAAAAATATAAATAATTAATTTGGAGGACAAAAATTCACAATTACGGATTTTTTTTATTCTTATTATTCGCGTAAAATCATGAACACAAAATCGGCTAAAGTAGAATCTAGACACGTCAGTCTTACACATTGAAGACATACGTACAAAGATAATTTTTTTATCAGTTTTATTGTTACTTATGTATATATTTATGTAACACTTTGAAAAATTTAACCTCTTTTAATTATAATTAGAGATGTACCGACTAGTCGCCGACTTGTCGGGCAAACCGACTAGTCGGCCCTTTTTGTAATTGGCGACTATTCGACTTTAAATTTTTATGTTATTAAATTAAAGTTAGCAGTGGCGGTTCGTGGGAAAATATTATAAGTGTTCTGCAATAAAATTCAATTACCGAAATAAAGAGGGTGTAATTTTTTTGGGGGTGCAGTGTAATTTTTTGGGGTGCATTTCATCAATAATAAACCCTACTTAATTTCGCGAATAAATATCTCTCTTAAAGTGTCGCGTGTAAGGTTTTCCTCTGCCGACACCGGCTGTCCCCATATTAATATCTGGTAATGGCCTACCTCTATTTTTTAGCTCAAGTTTTTCCTCATAAATGAATTTAAAAAATCTTTTAACGTTCACTAATTATACAAAACATCCATTATTTGAAAGTCCACCACGGTGTGCCTCGACTAAGTTTAACCCAAAGGTCTTCCCACTTCCACTTTTTTTTCAGATGTTTCCGAAGTGGTGTGGCCCAAGTAATTTAATCACAAAATGAAAATTTTAAATCAATAGTTTGAAAAGAAAACTTGATTTTGCTAATTTTTTTTTAGGTTAAGCGGCTTTACTTAACAAATTGTTGAGGAAGGCAGGACGTGATAGACATGATCTTGGAAAAAGGCATCCTAATGACAGTGACCTTAAAATTCGATACAATATAATAAAGAAAAATCACAGTGGTAACATAATAAGGGCTAAAAGGGAGTATTGTGATAGGAGGTTGCGCCTTGCTGCAAGTAAGTCAAAGGAGTCCTGGAACATAATAAAAAATAACATTCAAACACCAGGTAGGTACTGGAATACCAGATAAAATTATTAATAATGATGCTGAAGTGATTAATAAAAGGGAAATGCCAAATGTTTTTAATGATTTTTTTATAAATTCAGTTACTACACTCAACAATGTTTCTTTTTCCATTGTCATGTGGAGAAACTTACAATTTAATTAATTCCCTTTCAAATTAAAAAATCAGCAGGGTTTGATAATATTCCTTACTTTCTGTTGAAGCAATTCTCCAATTACATTACGGTGCCCTTAACATACCTAATAAACCGCTCCTTTATGGAGGGATGCTTCCCTGAACAACTTAAAACGGCACAGGTGGTTCCTACTTTCAAAAAAGGTGATAGACAGCAACTTGCTAATTTATCGCCCGGTAGCCCTATTTTCTGTTTTCTCAAAAATTTTTGAGCGCGCGTACTATAATATATTGCTCAGCTTTTTTAAAAAACATAAACTGTTGTCTGATAGGCAATACGGGTTTACTAAAGGAAAATCCACCCAGGATGCTGTATTTTCCTATTATAATAACATACTAAATTCCTTAGATATTAAGAAAAAGGTGGCATGTGTCTATTTCGACTTTTCGCGTGCGTTCGACACCTTACACCACCAACTCCTATTAAAGAAATTGTCGTCGTATGGCGTTCCAGGACGCGGTTTAGATTGGCTAAAATCAAATCTATGTGGAAGAGACCATCAGAAGAAAGGATGAAAATGACACTTACGTTTCTGATAGGCTTAGAATTACTACAGGCGTCCCCCAGGGCAGCGTCCTGGGGCCGCTTTTGTTTAATATATTTATTTTGGACATTAATGAAAAAATTGCTAATGCGTTTCTAACATTTTTCGCCTATGACACTACAGCTATCGTTACGGCGGATAGTTACGAAGAATTAAGGCAGCGAATAACAGAAGACGTTGAGAAAATGTCCTCTTGGTGTAAATGAAATGCCTTAAACTTACATAAAATAAATACTATGATTTATTCCAATAGAATGTTAAGATTGATAGAAGTATGCTTATACGGAGTGAATGTGGTTTACTAGCCCAGTGTGAATGAACAAAATTCTTGGGGTTATCTGTGGACCAGTATTTGAGTTGGGAACGCCAGGTGAATACCGTAGTAAATAGACTGACAAGTAAAAATTACCAAGTATCATTGTTAAGAAACAGCGTAAGCCAAGGAACAATGCTACAATATTATTTTGATTGTATTGAACCGATTATTAATTATGGAATTTTATGTTGGGGTGGATCCCGACATTTATCTAAAGTGTTGATCATGCAAAAGCGTGGCCTACGTATTATGCTAGGTGCTCCCTATGGCTCCTCTTGCAAACCGTTGTTTAGGCAACATGATATTTTAACTTGCGTTGCTCTTTATATATTTCAATGTATTGTACATGTTAAGACAAGTTTGTCTTTATATAAAGTAAGTAGTTGTAAGGCGTATAATCTTCTTTCAAGTCCTGAAAACGAAATATTTTTTGTTGAAAAACTTTTCTCTAAAACCAATGGTTTAGCACTTTAGCAGTTATAAGGAAATAAACAATTAAATTATTTATAACAATTGATCGCGCTACAATTTTTCAATCCTGATAATTTTGGCTCATTCTAGACCTAATTCCCAATGTTTATGATTTTTTTTAGAATCAGAATATTGTGATATATCTCAATAATTATAAGTTATGGCTGAAATTGTTCATTATTTTCAAAAAGTTGACTCAATTTGAAGTCAAATAAAAAAAATCATCTTTTATCTGGAATAAAACCAAGACAGGATAGTGCGCTATGGCGAAATGCATTTAATAGCTTTATTATCAAGTTTTTTTTCGAGTTTTACTTACTTAGTAAAAATATAAAATTGATTCCTTTGCATTTAATTTTTTTAATTGGATTATTTATAATGTATCATTCTATGTAAAAGGAAATGATAGATTAAAAATAATTCATTTAAAGGAAATTAAATTAAAACGAATTAATTTTGTATTTTCACTAAGTAAAACTTAATAATATAGCTATTAAATGCATTTCGTTATAGCGCTCTACGAGGTTGGCACTGTCGCGGACATACAGTTTCCGACGATCCTATCTTTGGTTTTATTCCAGATAAAAGATGATTTTTTTATTTTGCTTGAAATTGAGTAAACCTTTTGAAAATAATCAGCAGTTTCAACCATAGCTTATAATTATTAAGATATTTTTTGTGGTTGTGATATATTTATTTTGTGTCACAACATTCTGATTCCATACGTTTTTCGAATTTCGAATTCTTCAACCTTCTATTATTTATAACTTTTGAACAGATGTAGATAGAAAGACAATTTTTTTTGATTTGTAAATAATTGTATTATCTTTAAAATTAATTCATAAACCATATTTGAACGTATCGTTTAAGAGATAGGTACCAAAAACTGACGAAAAACTTATTTTTTACAAAATACAAATACCCTGAAGCTATAAATTTGTTACAATCTGGCAATGCAGCTTAGGTTACTGTTTAGACCCAGTGGCGGATTAACCATTAGGTACACTAGGCTATAGCCTAGGACCCCACCTTCACGAGGGCCCCGAAGAAGCCAAAAGTTTTATTATTTAAGGTCCATGTCGTAATAATTCTATCTATGACAATGCCATGTTTGTTTTACTGCACTTTATTCCAAACTACAAAAAATAAAAAATCCGAACTTTTATTTACAGAAAGAATATAAAATTTGAAAAACAGCTCTGGTTCTTTATAGACTGCTCGTCAAAAAAAAGGAACGAAAAGTTTCAGCATTAATTTTAAATCGAAAACGAATTGACGGATTTTGATGAGCTTTTCAGATCCTGAAAGGCCTGTTTGTTTACATTAAGTAGTAAGTAAGTGCATTCGCTAAGTCATCCAGATTATTAAACTCATGCTTCCCTTGATTCAGCCTTACTTTCATTCTTTCATTGCATTACTTTATTGTATACCCTGTATAATGGGAAATTGTAAATGCGGACATTCGGTATACACGTTGAGACTGCCTAAATGAAAAGTTGTTTGATTCGATGAAAATATTGTTATTAATGAAACTCTGGTGGAATTTCAGAATTTCTTTCATAAAAAACACCGAATCGAAAAAAATCGATATTTTTTGTTAGAAAACCATAATCAAAAATCTGACAAAAACATCCCGGCATATTGACTTTGACTTCAAATCCTGCCTAGTATACAATACAACAAACGAGTACTAGTGCAAATACAAGAACTTAAATTTTTAAAATTTTTCCACTACTTTCTTCTCCGCTCTGCATAATGTCCAGATATCCTTACTACGCAAAACGGCTTTGTGAAACGAAATGTAAACAAATTAAAAGTGATGTTGAAACTTTGTTTTTTCGGTTTCTTTTTTTGACGAGTAGTTTAGTTATACCTTGGATGGATTAGAAAGAATTCGATGTTCCGTATACTGTGAGCGTATCGAACGTGAAGCCTGTTTATTTGTTGTTTGTTATGAAAACATTTACCCTAGAGGTCTAGTTTACGAACTTTAAGGAAATACGTAATTGAATCAAGAATAGAAAGAGATAAAATAGCATTGGAGTGTTGGAGCTCAGAAGTGTTCCTGTCTCTGCTGGTTGCTTAGGAAATACGTCTGAACACTCGGTTACACGTACGTCTCTTTGTCTAATGAACTAGAAAAGAAAAAGTGCGATTTATAGATTTATAAATGACTCGGAGCGACTTTAAATAAACCTTTAGAAATAATATAACCTATAAATAATAAACCCTTTTTAACTTAAATTTATTATTACTTAGCAGAAAAATAAAATATTTTAGGCCTTTTATTACTTTTAGTAAATCTTGTGATGCTTCTAACGTATTTTTTGTACAAAAATACAAGGTGAAATAAGTTGTGGCCAATGTTTACAAATTGTGTTTACAGTGTCGCTTAGAATGGTTTGTTTTGGCTTCAAAGAATGTTAAATCATCCCGTATCCATTCTTAATAAATCCATGAGTTATACCATATAATAAATGAACCTTTTTTTTATTTTGCAGGTTCATTCTCAAAGAATGTTACTGTGGTCGTAATTTTTTTCAAAATGTTCGTGATTTTTTAATTTCGTAACATCCAGTGGAGTATACTAGCCATCGTGTCATAAAGCCGTTGAAATCAAATGCTAGTCTTATATTTCCTCGGCATTTTCCCATTTCATTTAAGTATCTATCTTATACATCTGTTATTTAATGGGACATGGCCGTATGACGTTTTATAACTCAACATGTTTTTGTTAATTATTATTGCTTTTTATTCAGATATTTAATAAAAGCATGTTGAACCATTAAACGCCATATACAAAAAAATTAATGACTAAGGAAAATAAAACATCAGTCTAGAGTCGAATTCCAACTGTGTTATATTATAGTTACTAGTAAATCCAGCAATGACACAAAACTACCTACTATGCCTACCAAACTATGTACCTGGATCGGTAGCTTCCTCTCTAATCGGCGCATATCTGTTGTGGTTGACGGTCACTTATCTAACTTCCATCCTATCAGTGCTGGCGTCCCCAAGGTTCAGTCCTGGCACCAACCCTATTTCTTCTTTACATTCATGACCTGCTCTTTTCAACTACCAATCCCATCTACAGTTAGTTATGCTGACGCTAGTACTCTTCACTCCAATATTTATTTTTCCAGACAAGATTCGAATCAAGAGTTGGATAATAAATGCAGATCTATGTACCTATCCCTTTCCCAAGATCTCCAATTAATCTTAGACTGGGGTTCAGTTCAACGCCTCCAAAACCCAGTCGTGCTCCCTGTCACGTAAAAATCTGGCTACGCTTACCCCATCCACATGACTGGCCAAGCCCTACCAAACAATGAAACATTCGATCTTGTTGGTATCGCTTTTGAACATGATGTCAGCTGGCACAAACGCATTACTTCAGTAGCCACATCGGAAGCTAAAAAGCTTGGTTTTCTCTTTCGAGCCAGAAAATACTTCTCCCCTTCCAACTTATACACTCTGTATGTTTCCCAAATAAGACCTAACCTAGAGTACTGCTCCCACATCTGGGGAGCGGCATCACTTTCGAAACTTAACATCCTGTTTTCTCTTCCTCTCCCAACCTCCAATCCATCAAATCCCGTGTCAATAGATTACATTTCCCTTTACTGTCCAGCTACAAAAGCCTAGAACAGACGACTTCTCTCGCTCGTTCATACCTAGGGTCTCCAGATTATGAAGCAAATTGCCTTCAGATGTTTTCCCTTCCCGTCCCAACCTCCAATCCGTCAAATCCCGTGTCAATAGACTACATTCCCCTTCTCTTCAGACGCCCACGGTACGTAAGTGCTTAGGCTTGAAGTCTACGTGGGATGTCTTAGATAAAAAAAAATTAGGATAAAAGCACCAAATTCTTATTTACCCAGTATAGAATGAAAATGCGCTTTTAACAAAAAATACGACCAAAATAATATTTTTGAGAAATGAACCTGAAATGCAATAAAAGTGTATTCAAATCGGACGACAGGTTTAGAAAAATTTAGACCAATTTGGTGGGAAAAACAATAAAGGAAATGTTTAAAAAGGGACATTCTATCGGTCTATGGGTAATAAAGTAAAAATTGAAAAAAGTAAACTTTACGTTAGTACAACAGAAAACCAGGAAAAAACTCGAGAGAAAGAGATTATTATTAATTCATTATTTTTTTAATTCTAGTCCAGGTTCCCTTTTCGGTGAATGTTTGCTTGATGAAGGGTGAGGGCCCAAAAATCGTAATAGCAGGAGATCACATAGACAAGAATAAAAAATAGTCCCTTCCTCGAGTTATGGACGGTATTTTAGGACCCTAGCGAAGAGTTTATTACTTTGCATTTTTAACATTTGGAGAATAGATGAGGGCCCCCCGGGCGACCAGCTGTGCCTAGGGCCCCCAAATGTGTTAATCCGCCACTGGACAGTTGATGATATACATATATAACCAATATATTGCTTATGCAATACTTCAATTATGTCCCCAATGTGGGCATCCGACCAGAGCCAATCGAATTTGCTCAATTCGGAAAGTTCCTTGTTGATTTCAATATTGCACAGAACCGGCCTTCAACTATTCACTAACAAAGTCTATACAAATGTCTAAAGTAACGTTTTATAAATAAGTAGCACCCGAACCTTCGAAATAATAACTACAATCACACAAAAACCACACTGAAGATCCTAACCAAATAAAAGCTGGCAACGAGTAAGCTATTATAGTAAACTTTTTCTTAGATCTCGCAATATGGTAGCCAAGTCACTTGTCATTTCTTGCACCCTGTTCAAGTATGGTATACTTTACGTTTAGAGGTTGGCTAACCGACAGGACCCGACTTGTACTCACCGTTTAACTTAAATAATAAATACCTAGAAAATCTAGTCTCTGAAATATATACAGTCGAAAAGTAAAATGTTTAAAACACACACTATACAAAAAACACCCACAGACACTTAAAAAACACCAAAATAAAACGAGGCGACCTGTCGTGTTAGCTTGATACGGCCCACTAGTCACTACTACTACTGATCTAGGCACTTTCGAAGGAACCAATATCCAGCGTTGATGTCATCTGTGGTTGTCAAATGTCGAAACGCTGAGTTTTATCGTAAATTGAACCATTCAATTTAGATATACATAGATAAAGAACGCCGAATAAGGAAAAATTGACCACCCCGCCTGGAGTTGTATTGGCCGCCATTAGGAGACGAACATAAATCTATATATTTTTATGGATGCTTCCCATTTCAGAGGTCGCTAACGTCGTACATATTCCGTGACAGTGTTGCCGCAGCTTCCCATTTCAGAGGTCGCTAACGTCGTACATATTCCGTGACAGTGTTGCCGCAGCTTCCCATTTCAGAGGTCGCTAACGTCGTACATATTCCGTGACAGTGTTGCCGCAGCTTTTACTTAGTCATTATTTCCATGAAAAAATGCTGTATTATTTATTGAATTTAATAGTTTTTTCTTAAAGAGATCCTAAAACAAGTTGTTTGCCTTCCAATTTCAACACAAGCATAAGAAAAACCATAGTTGAATTTTTATAGTTGAACATTTTTATCTTATTTAACTTTATATTTACACGATTCTGATCGTAAGATTAGAACAAACGCAATGTTCTACCTGAGTGCGGTGATAGCTCAGTATGTAAAGCGGCAGCTTTATCGGTCTATCGCTCGTCTAGATGTAGGTACTCAATCTTCCGAAAACTGTATTTTCAGAATATTTTATTTTTTAAAAAATCGGTATTTACTCCAATTATCGGTTTTTCGTACTTCAACGGATATGGACTCATTAATGCTGACGTTACCAAGGCAAAGTCCAAAATTATTTCTGTTTTGCACTTTAATGTACTAAATCCGTTAAACGTGACATTACCTAAATTATGTAAGCATTAACATTGGACATTACCTTTATCATATATACCGTATGCAAGTAATTGTACTTCTGACTTAGAGGATATTACAATTTAAGGTCTAAGGATGCCCTTTGAGCAGGGCGAAACATATTATGTCACCTTATTAAGTAATGATATAATACTTATTTACTGAGACCGTGATTTTTTGTTAATTTAATTATTTATTAACGTTAATCAGGTCTCTTTGAGAAATTATGGACGACCTTGTCGATTTCACTGGTAAGTCTGTTCTTAAATAACAAAAAAAAAAATTACAAAGAGTAGATAATTAACTGTATATAATTTGTTATGGCGAAGGAACAGTAATACCCTGGCAGATATTGTCTCATGATTATATCATGGTGCTTAGGTTTGCTAGGTCTTATATCACCAGAAATAAAAAAATCTTCATTATTACTTGAAATCTAGAGCTTTAAAAAGTTTACTTACATTGAAAGAGGAAATTCAAATGACACAATACGAGTACAAAGAAAGTAAGCGTAGCAAAATAAACTAAAAACTATATTATGTATACAGGGTGTTTTCTAATTGAATGTCAATATTTAAGGGGGCGATTTTTGGGTCCATGTTAAAAAGAAAACTTCATATGAACGTATGTCTTAAACGTCTTAACTTTTGAGATACAGGGTGGTAAAATTTTCAAAAATAAATAGTTTTTTATTAATATCTGTAATACCACTTTAGATATTTTAATTAAATTTGGCATACATGTACTATGTATCAAGAGGCATTATTTAGTGTACCACAATTTTTTTTATTTCCACCAGTGGCGTTCGTACGGAATTTCACCTGCCTATTTTGGCAGACATCGATGGTACGCCACTCATTTCTCGTAAAATTAAAATTATTCCTGAAATCCTCAATCATTTCTAAGCAAATTTGATCTCTTGAATTTTTTCAATCCTATGCGCGGTTTTCGCTTAAAAAAATAAAAACCTTTTCTCTGCATGATCATAACAATATCGTTAATATGACAATATCACCACCGAATATATAACACATATATTCGGTGATATCACCATGCAGAGAAATAGATTTTATTTTTTAGATCAAATTTGCTTAGAAATGAATAGGGATCTCACAAATTAACTTCCTTATTCATTTCTAAGCAAATTTGATCTAAAAAATAAAATATATTTCTCTGCATGGAGATGTTGTCATATTAACGATATTATTATGATCATGCAGAGAAAAGGTTTTTATTTTTTAAGCGAAAACCGTGCATCAGATTGAAAAAATTTAAGAGATCAAATTTGCTTGGAAATGATTGGAGATTTCAGGAATAATTTTAATTTTACGAGAAATCAGTGGCGTACCATCAATGTCTGCCAAAATAGGCAGGTCAAATTCCGTACGAACGCCACGGGTGGAAATAAAAAATTGTGGTACACTAAATAATGCCTCTTGATACATAGTATATGTATGCCAAATTTAATTGAAATATCTAAAGTGGTGTTACAGATATTAATAAAAAACTATTTATTTTTGAAAACTTTACCACCCTGTATCTCCAAAGTTAAGACGTTTAGGACATACGTTCATATGAAGTTTTCTTTTTAAAATTAACCCAAAAATCGCCCCCTTAAATATTGACATTCAATTAGAAAACATCCTGTATTAATGCAGAGTGATGTTTTTAATATATTTTTTCCTGTGAAATAGAAGATAAGATTTTGTGTTTAAAAAATTAAAAATCCGGCTTAATTTTTTGGCATTAGAAGAACGTGCAATACGGTCTTGTCTAAATAGTGTACTTCTTTATTGTTTTCTTACTGCTGATGCATGTACTAGAAATAAAGAAATAAAGAAGTGATCGAAGTTTTTCAAATTTTTCAGCGGGTTAGAAAGTGTTTACTTTTAATTTTCCCTTTAGGCTTTCATAATAAATAATGTGGCATAGGATCGGACATAAAATTGTTCCATAAAATTTCCAAAAATTATGTGTAGTGAACGATGTTCAAAATTATTTAAAGCTTTTAAAATGCAACCACAACATGAATGTCGCGTCGCCTTTATTAAACAAAAAGAGGAAATTAGGAGTTTTTCCATTATGAACAAATTATTTGTGGTGATTTTTCCTAAAACAATGTATTTTTGGAAAACCACTTATTTTCTTTACTAAGAGTGAGACGTATTTTTATTCTACATACATAGTTTAACAAGTCAAATTTTAAAAATTGAAAATTTGGATTATTTTTTTTGGCAAGGCGAACATTTTCCATTTCTCTACAACGTCTTGGGACACGCTGTATACATAATAAAGTGAATTTTTTATTTACAAAGTTGTATAAAGCATACCACTATCACAGATTACTCCTACCAGATGCGAATCTCTTAATAAATTTCCTATATCAAGATTCCGCGGTCTTGGCGCTTCAGACAGTGCGGCCGGTCGCTTTGAGCGTCGATGCCGTGAATGGAATTTTCCACGCGTTTGGTAGGTTTTAATTCAGAGAAATGATGGATTATATTTCAAAATATTAAAACATGATATTGTGTGGCATTTTATATAAAATTATATCATTAACAAATACAAAAACGTATATCGTTTATTAAAATTACACTACAACCTAGTACAACCACAATTTAAACCATAAAATCAACGCAAGAAAACTGATGTAATAACATTAGCCTGCTATCTATTCCACCGAGACGCTCGCACACGCTAACACCGAGGAATTCAACGTTTGGCGACAGACTAAATATTGTGACTGCCGGCACGTTATAAATTCTCTAAATTGAGCCACCCGTCGAAAGCGTAAGATTCGCATCTGGTAGGAGTAATCTGTGCCACTATTTTATAATCCACTCCATCTGTCTATCTTCTTCCACGGGAAAACGAAATAATCGTAAACCTGGACAAGCTCGGGGAGACTATAATGTAAAATGCACCGAAAAATGAAAGATTTGTATAAAATGTAAAATTAACAAGATGAGCTATCGGGTTGGAAAGCCAAGTGGAGGTCATCCCCGTCGCATTGTGTTGTCGGCAACCCGTTTGGCAATTGCAAAAGAAAAGCAACACTGTTGGAAATTCGTGACTGGGCTACCTGTTTAGTCACACAGCTAATTGACCGCCAATTTAAAATATTATATTTTTAGACAAACTGCGGCATCTTGAGACCACTTTTGGCAACTAGATGAAAATCAAATGAAAATCCTCTATCCGGCGTTCTTTACTTTATTCCAAATTCAATGGCCAAACCCCTAGTCGGCCCATCTCTACTTATTATAATATTTGACGTTGTTGTTAGTGTTCCTACAATTTTTATAACAGGTATAATTAAGCCAGACTGTAAATCACTCAGTTCAGTATTTCTTAAATTTTTTAGACATTTTTATCTTCAAGTAATACTGCTCCTAGTACGCCTTATCTAAAGTTAGCTGTGTTTACCGTCATTGCGTTTTAGGCGCCAGTAATTTTCGAAATTTTGTATACTTGGGTCAATGTAAGATTAAACATAAGAGGTGAGACTTATTCATTTCATTGCATACATCTCTCTCTATTTGATGCTCATGAAGTGACACGACAATATGTATTCAATATCGTTGAGTGTCGAAAGGTTACGACTCACATACATTTAACCTTTTGTTTTAGCTGTCCATTTCATACTTTCTCTCGTTGTCCGAACTATACTAATTACATTACGCAGTATTTGGAATGTAGCTGAAGTTTGCCTCGAGGCAGCCTTAAACAGGAGGTCTTCTCCAAAACTAAACATTTTTTCGCAGTTTTCTCACGTTCAAATAGAGAAAAGGAAGAGTCCGCAGCCTGACAAATTTTTTACTTTAAAAAAAATCCATTAGTCATATAAAAAAAATCGGTCAATGCAAGTTATACTTAACACAATTACTGTTCCGTGCCATCGGCCCCCCCATTTAACCTGAGCAAACCTCGGCCACCCGATCTCTGCCCATCTGCCGCGCTACGCGTAAAGCATTATTACTTATAATAAAAAAATAAACTGAGTACTAAATAATAATATTTTTATTATTAATTTAATTACTTCAAAATACATTTTTTAAACAAGAAACATTTCAAAAAAAATCAACAGGAGTTAAATCAGGAGATCGCGCTGGCCATTCTATCACACCTTTCTATCCCGTCTAAGCATCTGTCTAAGAATTCATGCACCGCTCTTCGATTATGAGGGGGTGCACCATCTTGCTAAAACCAAAGGTGTGGTAGTCTGTCCAGCGGAATTTCCATTAAAAACTTCTGAAACTGATTACATATTTAAAACGGTTAAATAGATTTCTCCCGGTAAATTCCCTTCAAATAAAAAATACCCAAAAACTTTGTCCCGCCCAAACATTTATTCCAAAACGAATTTTTGGTCGCACTTCCCTATTAGTTAGGGGATTTTCGGAGGCCCAAACACGTTCCTTGTTCCTGTTAAAAAGACCGCTATCTGTGAATTAACATTCGTCTGCCCAGAGAATGTTGAATGTAAAATTTGGATTTAGCCTTATTTGTTCCGTGAACCACTGGCAAAATATTAGCTTTCTTTCAGGATCTCCTGGCTGTAAATTTTGTGAGATATGAATCTTATACGGCTTGTATCCATTTTGCTGTTCAAAGTGGCCACCATGAACTTCTTGGCAGTAATAAAGTCGATTTTGGAACTCTGACAAGAAGTAACACCAGCTATTCTCGAAAATGTGAGAAGTGAGTTGCAAAATCGACTTTATTATTGCCAAGAAGTTCATGGTGGTCGGTTTGAACAACTTTTAAAGTAATAAGAGAAATAAAGGTATTCAATTATTTTTCACGATTTTTACTTTTCAAGGCTTGCCATTTAAAAACGAACTAAGATACGAACCTGGGGTTTGCATTAAAATATTTCTTTTCTGAAGAACTTTAAAATGAGATACCACACGGCATAGGGTTATAATTAAAATTCTTGACCTCAACTAGGGGGTTGAGGGCCTCAGCCCCTTAAGGGGGTTGAAAAATTTAAAATACATGAAAGAGTAGATTTATTAACCAATACGATACCCCTAGAATTTGGTTTCTCTATCTGAACTAATAGCAAAGACATTTGCCCATACTAAGACTTTTCGGACACCCTGTATAGTCACCTACATTATTTTTCTTTACACCCCTGTAGGAAGCATACAAATTAAATTTTGTACAAAGTAATTAAACTTCCAAAATTATTCACACAAACAAGCTATATGTTCCGGTCTGACCTATTTACCCCCAATGTAATGGTACAAAATAGATCGAATACTCCCCGTGTTCTCTTAATTTAACAATTTTGCCGCAGGTAACATTTTAATTAAAATTACTAAATTCCGAGAACACTTCAATTGGGAACTACTGTCAAAGAAATAAACACATTTTCGACAATCTAATTTATAGTGGATACATTTTAAAGTTACTCTTTTTTATATACCCCTGGTTGCCAAAAATAGTATGAAGCTATACGTAATATAAATTTAATCATAACATTGTGGACAATGCCGAAAATCACACTAATAATAGGATTTATGTAAGAACAAAAAGTGTTTATATAGATAATGCATGATAGATTAGAGAGTCAGTCACAATGGGGTAAGCCAACGTGCCAAATTTACTTAAAGGTGGCTCCATATTGACATTGACAATATAGTTTACTATCCCACGCCAACTGATTGGTTGAACTTGTCAGAACGGCCTTGTAACGATCCCACGAGGGCACCAAAGATTTCCGATGGTTCTATGAGTGTGATGGCGTAACTGAGGACCATTATTGTTTATTGTTAAAAATCCTATTAACTCTTTCTTTTTCATAAATTAAGTTAATACTTCTCGAATTTTCTCAGATCTTTTATCGATAAGACCTGTATCTTTTTCCAAAAATTTGTTTGTTGTACTGTGTAACCGTGGACGAAAAACCACGTAATTCTGTTATATCTGTTATATAGTCTCTCGATTCTTATCAATATGGCGAAGGCAGAAAAAATAATGTATGTAATATTGGTCAAGATACTTTATTTGAAATAACAACACTTTTTTATGGATGACGAATATACCCGTTACTCAGAGCCGAGCCAATCGGGCGGCATATTAGAGAAGTTTTGTTGGTAAAAATATGAAAAATATATTTTAAAAATTTTAATCTACATGAATCATAAAGTATTCACCATCAAAAAGAATTGGATGGTGTTATGCAATAATGAGGCAACCCACATTAGTTCAAAACTTGAGTTATTCCGATATTTACTCGCAAGTGCCGTTCTACAATAAGCAAAAATAATTTAACCCATAACTATACGGTGGCGCCATCTAGTGACCGTATAGTTATGGGTTTAAATCATTTTTGTCTATTGTAGAATGGCACTTTGCGAGTCTAATAGCGAAATACCTCAATTTTCGAACTAATGTGGGTTGACTCATTATTGCATAACACCATCCAATTTTAAAACAGAACAATATTTGAAATATTTCTGTTCATATATTATACAATTTTTAAAACTAATTTATTTGATACCCTCCCCAATATCTTATTTAATTATTGTCCTTAGAATTTTTTTAACAATTTCGATATCAGTTGCAAGTGGTGAAAGATCATTTTCAAAATTAAAAATTATTTAAGATCTTCGATGATCCAGGATAGGCTTAATAATTTGGCATTAATTTCAGTTTAATCTGAAATATGTGAAAAACCTAATATGGACCAAACAAATTATTATTAAAGATTTTGCAGCCTTTTCTATATAAAATATTATTTGTGTATTACGGATTTTTTTTATTAATTTTTAGTGTTCCGTAAAAACGGAATCACTTCGGTGTCCGTCCGTCCATCCATCTGTCACAGGCGATTTTCTCTGAAACCATTCGTAAAAATTTGAAATTTAGCACAGAGTTAGAGTGTGGTGGCCCAATTATAGACACGAAGTATAAAAAGTTGAATTTTGATTCTAGGGGTTAATTTCAGGGGTAATTGGGAAACGGAAAAAAAATTTAAGAAAATTCAACAATATATATTTATATATATATATATATATATATATATATATATATATATATATATATATATATATACAGTGACCGGCAAAAAGTTCGCAACATATGGGAAAAATTTTTATTAGGTGAGTATTGGAAAAACTTTTCCGGGGGATCGGTTCTGCATGTCCGATAACCTAAAAATCGATTTTGACATACGTCACGTGACCACTGGTATAGCGTCAAATTAAAAAAAAAATTGTTAATTTACAAAAAGTGAGGTTAGTTGACGAGATATCAAAAAAAGTTATTTGAAAAAATTGCTTAGAATTAAATTCTAGGTCCTTGTGCAAAATTTTAAGATTTTATTTAAAAAAATTGGAAAACTCAATTTTTTTTAAATATTTTCTTATCGATTTACAAATTTCCAGTTTTTTCGTTTAGATAGCTTGGCTAATGTAAAGCCCATGTATCTGGATGAAAATAAACGAATGTAGTAGTTTTTTCTACAATTGACAGGACAAAATTAAAAAAAACAGGGTTTCGCCGGCCGCTAGCTGTTGCAATGATTTGTATCTAGCAGCAGTGTCAAAATTTTAGAGACATTTCAATGAGATTACATTGAGAAAACCTTAATCGTCTTAAATATATCTGAAGTTCGACTTTTTGTAAAGTTAAGGGGAGTAAAATAGATAATAAACAAAAAATTACCTGTTTATTTAATCGAAATTTCATAAACGAAAACCAATGTAAGAAAAACTTAAAAGTAGTCAAATTCTGTACTAACAACATAAAAAATCATTGTTTTTCCTTGGGTGCACAAAATTTAAAACTCAGTATGACCACCATTTCTCTCCATACATACTATTGTTCTCGAGCGCAACTCTCGATTAACATTTCGGAGCATTTTACGATTTATTTGCAATACACAATTTCTAATGACATTCTCTAAATTTTGTATATTCCTAAAGGGTCGATGTTTGTACACAGAGTTCTTTAGGTATCCCCACATAAAGAAATCTAACGGAGTCAGATCTGGTGATCTCGCAGGCCACGGATTTTCAGAAAACCGTCCTATCCACTGGTTTCCAAATTCTTGATCCAGCCATCTCTTCACCTCATTTGTGGAATGAATGCTAGCTCCGTCTTGTTGAAAGTATAAATTTCTTCTTTCGGCTAATGACAAATTGTCTAAAAAGTCAGATATCTCAGTTTGTAGAAATTCTAAATATCGTTCTGAATTTAAATTGTCTCTAAAGAAAAAAGGTCCCACTATTCTGAGGTTGAAAATTCCGCACCACACATTAACCTTAAAACTATATTGGTCTTTACTCTGAATTACAAAGTCTGGGTTTTCGGTGGCCCACCATCTACAGTTTTGTGAACTGACGGTTCCGTTAGAGGTAAATGTAGCTTCATCCGAGAAAAGAACGTTCTTTGGGAAATTAAAATCTTCCTCAATCATACCCTGGAACCAGGCACAAAAATCGAAGCGGGCGTCATAATCCCTATCTTTTAATACTTGTACAAATTTAGGTTTGTACGGATGAAATTTGTTTCTTTTTAATATCCTCCGCACAGATCTTTCGTGAATGTTAGTGATCTCCGATATTTGACTAACTGCTAATTGGGGTGTTTCTGTGATCGACAAACACACATCCAGAGAACCTTCGTCACCTGTTACCGGTTTTTCATGGGAAACTTTATACTGATTTTCTACCGATCCCGTTTCTTTAAATTTATTGACTAGACGAGATACTGTGGAATAATGGAGGGATTTATCGGGGTGCCTCTCATTAAAAATTGCTGCTGTTTCTCTATGGCTTTTGTAATTATCTCCAGAAATTAAAATAATTTCTATCTTTTCCTGAAGAAGTAGTGTGGGTGCCATTTTAAGGAATAAAATATTAATAAACTTATGTAAAATATCAAACTTAGTAAGATGCGAGACATAAACCAATGACATAGGTTGAAATCAAACAAATTATAATTTGTTTGACATTTTTCTGTTGTTTTTAACCTACTAGATTATTTGGTTGTTTTAATTTCAGAGCCTGCTTTGGTAGTTTTAAGTACAACTAAATAGACCTGGTTGTTAAATTTATGTGCGAAAAATCTTAATAAAATCTTGATACAGTCATTTCATTAGATTCAAACCATTGCAACAGCGAGCGTCCGGCGAACACCTATTTTTTCGATTTTGTCCTGTCAATTGTAGAATTGTAGATCTGACTCCGTTAGATTTTTTTATGTGGGGATACCTAAAGAACCCTGTGTACAAACATCGACCCTTTAGGAATATACAAAATTTAGAGAATGTCATTATAAATTGTGTATTGCAAATAAATCGTAAAATGCTCCGAAATGTTAATCGAGAGTTGCGCTCGAGAACAACAGTATGTATGGAGAGAAATGGTGGTCATACTGAGTTTTAAATTTTGTGCACCCAAGGAAAAACAATGATTTTTTATGTTGTTAGTACAGAATTTGACTACTTTTAAGTTTTTCTTACATTGGTTTTCGTTTATGAAATTTCGATTAAATAAACAGGTAATTTTTTGTTTATTATCTATTTTACTCCCCTTAACTTTACAAAAAGTCGAACTTCAGATATATTTAAGACGATTAAGGTTTTCTCAATGTAATCTCATTGAAATGTCTCTAAAATTTTGACACTGCTGCTAGATACAAATCATTGCAACAGCTAGCGTCCGGCGAAACCCTGTTTTTTTTAATTTTGTCCTGTCAATTGTAGAAAAAACTACTACATTCGTTTATTTTCATCCAGATACATGGGCTTTACATTAGCCAAGCTATCTAAACGAAAAAAACCGGAAATTTGTAAATCGATAAAAAAATATTTAAAAAAAATTGAGTTTTCCAATTTTTTTAAATAAAATCTTAAAATTTTGCACAAGGACCTAGAATTTAATTCTAAGCAATTTTTTCAAATAACTCTTTTTGATATCTCGTCAACTAACCTCACTTTTTGTAAATTAACAATTTTTTTTTTAATTTGACGCTATACCAGTGGTCACGTGACGTATGTCAAAATCGATTTTTAGGTTATCGGACATGCAGAACCGATCCCCTGGGAAAGTTTTTCCGATACTCTCCTAATAAAAATTTTTCCCATATGTTGCGAACTTTTTGCCGGTCACTGTATATATATATGATGTATTTTTGTATGCATTTTTTAAAATATTTTTCGGGAAAAACGATTAAAAATTGCTGTCCCCCATCAACCGATTAAAATAAGTATTTCTACATGGACATCGACGTATTAAACTAAAAATTACTAAATCTTCCATAGACATGTGTTCTAAAAATCAAAAATTTCTTTTCATGTAAATCTTAGCTGATTGAAAGGTCCCCACCCAGCTCGGCGCATACGCGACGTGATACGGCGTTGGTGCCATCAGCGGCGGTTAGCGCGGCTGATGGGCGGAGATTGGGCGGCCGAGGTTTGCTCAAGGGGGGGCTGATGACACGGAACACTAATTGTGCAAGTAGTCTAAAAAGCGTAAAAAAGACTGTTCAAATTACTAACTAAGGTTGAAGCGCCAAATAATAAGGAACATTTTTAGTAGTCATGAGTCATGAGCAATCATTTGTCGATAGCTGCAGTGAATGAGTTTTGAAATTGGGAGTGAAAGTTATTCTGATGAATTCCCCAACTAGGAATAAAATGCGCAGGAGAATAATAATATAAAAGTGCTTGTATGAAAGAAATTTATTTTTCCGTTTCTTGTATGACACACCAGTATCTTCCAATGTGTTTCAAGCACCTTACACTACTACTTTCAAATCTCTTTATTGTTTCATACTAATATTTACAATTCATTCTTACTACCTACTTATCTAATTACAATGTATTATGTGTTTTTGGTACAATATTTACAGGAGCAAGTATTCACCAAAATGAAGCAACCAAGGATAATTGGGGCGGATGTTAGCCCGGGGGAAGACTGAATTGTGCAATCGATGATTCCGGCTCCATCCGAAAGAGATCTTTCAGAGCCATGTTATTATTATAATGCCCGGAAGGGAAGAAATGTTGTTAAAGTTCTTAATACTAATATTTAAAACTCGACGTTGAAAAATTGTTAAAAAAAAACAGTCTCAAGCTACACTACTTGTTCAACACGTAAATTAGTGTGACGGATATATCCGGCACTAAGCCACTGGGCTCTGCAGAAACTGCTGCCGGCACAGCTAGTATGTCGCCGTACTAAAAGACAGCGATAGCTGGTGAAATTGCAAAGTTGTATATCTCTGATGAGATAGTGAGCCTACTAGGAATATTTTGGTAAAGAAAAAAAATTGTAATTTGTAACAGTTGAATTTTTGCGGTTAAAATTTTATTTTGGCTCAGTCGGAATGCGAGTGCATTTCTATTATTGCTGTCCCCCACCCTTATCACCAAAATAATTGGTCAGAAAAATATAAAAAAAATCATGAACATTGAGTATCATGTGCAGATTGAGCTAAAATTATAAGGATAGATAGCGCGATCAATTATTATAAACAATTTAATTGTTTATTTCCTTATAACTGCTGAATGCTGAACCATTAGGTTTAGAGAAAAAGTTTTTTGACGAAAAATATTTCCCACGATGTAAAGAACAACTTTTGTCCTGACACGTTTTTCAAAATTTTTAATTTGGCTCAGTCAAAACGCGAGTGCATTACTATAGTAGAGTTGTGCCTTTGACCGGTCAAAAATTTTTTGGTCAATTAACCGACCATTTGACCGAACCCTCTTTCAGAATAGAATAATCATTTTCTTTTTAAGTCAATCAGTAATTTTTGCAATACTGCATTTTTGTAAGACATATTATTGATCACACCGCTGATCACCGCTGCAAAAAGAAGTAAATGCACAACATTTTAAACATTTGCTTTAGTTTTCTTCGTTAACTTTTAAATTATTTCCTCCTGTATTATTTATTCTTAAGCTAAATATTCAACTAGTATATCGTTTTTTGCGTTTCCAATTTGACGAATTTTTTTAAAACTTTACCTACAGTTGATTTAGTTAATGGATTTCTGTCAGGATATTTGTCATTAAAAATATTAGAAACTTCTTGTTACGTTTGCATTCGGTCCCCATAACCCAGTATTATTAAAATTTCAATTCTTTGGGTTTCTGTTAAATGATCCATTTTTTGTAAATAAACGAAACTGACAACGTCAGACATTTCAGGTAAACTTTCGTGTACAGGTGTTTTAAGGTAAAATACAATAAAATAACGATTTTTGACCACCATTTTGTTAAAAACTGTTAACTTTAGGATAAAACGTGCCCAATAAGAAGTATTCAGAATTTTATGCTGAATTCGAAAATCAAATGAAATATAAAGCGTTCCATTAAAAAAAAAAGTTCCTGTCGATTTCAAGAAAACGGAAACTTGACAACACTGCGGAACTCACGTAGTTCGTACGGGCGTAATTTCGTACCTAAGTGCACATAAGTTCATAAAAATCGGAAGAACGGTTTGCAAGATATTTCGATGTTTCCATATGTTTGTTACACACAGTATTAATTATATTTTTAAGAAACTTCTGTAGACACATATTTTGATTTACGTATAGCTTAAAGATACAATCACAGTATAAATAGTAAATGCCAGTCTGGTAAACAACTTAAATTTTTGTAAAACAATAAAGCAATTAATTGATAATACGATTTTTTTTGTTACTAGGTAAAAAGCCTAATGAATATTCACAAAATAAGCATGTGGTGGGGGGACACTTTAGAATGTGAAAATGGTTCTAATAAGACTTTTAAGAGTAAGAATTTCCATTTTGTACTTCAATAAATTCTGAGTGACTTTTGACAAGTTCACATTACTTTTAATAATTTGCATTTATATATTATAATAATTTGCAATGATTCATAAATTCATAATATTCACATGACGTCACTACTTACGACCTAAACATGTTGGTCTAATCAAGGAAATAGATTCTATTCTGCCAAAGAATACTAATTGAGACTGTAAGTATGTCGAAAAATAATTGCACTTTGACCTACTTAGGATAAAACTGTTTACTAACTGGTGTTGAAAAAACAATATATAGAGTGTCTGAAAATATGGACAATCTGTAGGATATTTGTTGTCTCTAAATAATTTAAGAGAATAATCATGATTTTTTTTTAATTCTTACTGGCGTATGTATTATACATACATACATTACACACTGAGTATGATAGAACAGAATTCTGTCTTCTACACTCGTAAGGTAGATCCATAACTTTAGTTGTAACGGTTTTTTAATAGCATCCTTTTTTTATGAACATTTTTATTATACAGTTGTCAGTTACTTACTTACCTCAGAAGCGCTTGTGGCACCAGAACTTAAAGCAGGCGACATAGATGGTATGTCATAATTCGGAGAAACTTGAGAGTGGTACGGCTGCGTGTGGGAAGTGACCATATTCATTGTAACTGTAGTTTTCGGAGGCATATTTTGAGCCCCTGGTGGAGCACTATGAGTCTGATTAATTGAAAGTTTTCTTTGATATTCCGGTAGAAAGGCTGGGTGATACGGGCCTTGAAACGATTCGCTGAGATATTGCTTAACTTGACTTTTCTGTTTTTGCATCACATGGTATCTTGTTGGGTTCTCCAATTTCGTTTGAATCTGAAGGACTTGAGGTGGGACGTCTACTGCGAGGGTGTGTAATGGCACTTTTACAGGAGCAGGTGGCGGTCTTTGGCTTTGATTCAGTTCTTGTTGCCTTTGTCTTTCGGCGGCTTGTCTTTGCTGCTCAAAGATAGCTTGGTCCCGCATTAACTGAAGTTTTAACTGTGTTCGAGTTTGTGGAGTTGATGTTTTGAGGTTTGGCGTACTAAAAGAAAAAACCAGCATTAATTTTTTACCGGTGATGTTTTGAGGTTGGGCGTACTAAGAGAAGAAACACAGCACCAATTTTTTAAAGCCGTGAACGGGTTTGCGATATTGATGTTTTCAGGTTGGGCGTACTAAAAGAAAAACAGCACTGACTTCTTTAAAGTGGTCTACGAGTTTGTGGAGTTCATGTTGTGAGGTTTGGCGTACCTACTAAAAGAAAAAACAGCATTAATTTTTTAGAGGTGGTGTTTTAAGGTTGGGCGTACTAAAAGAAAGAAAAACAGCACCGATTCTTTAAAGCCGTGAACGAGTTTGTGATGTTGATGTTTTGAGGTTGGGCGTACTGAAAGAAAAAAAACAGCACTGACTTCTTTAAGCCGGTGTACGAGTTTGTGGAGTTGATGTTGTGAGGTTTGGCGTACTAAAAGAAAACAGCAGCATTCATTTTTTACAGGTGATGTTTCGAGGTTCGTACTAAAACAGCACTGATTTGTTTAAAGCGGTGAACGAGTTTGGGGAGTTGATGTTTGGAGGTTTGGCGCACTAAAGAAAAATACAGCATTATTTTTTTGCAGGTGATGTTTTAAGGTTGGGCGTACTAAAAGAAAGAAAAACAGCACCGATTCATTAAAGCCGTGAACGAATTTGTAATATTAATGTTTTGAGTTTGGGCGTAGGTAGTAAAAAAATAGCACTGATTTCTTTAAAGCGGTGTATGAGTTTGTGGAGTTGATGTATTGGGAATCAGCGTACTTAAAAAAATAGCATTGATTATTTAATATCATGTGCCAAGTTTATAAAGTTGATGCTTTGAGATTTCATACTAAAAGAAAACAAGATTGAGTACTTAAAGTTGTGTACGAGTTGATCTTTTAAGGTTTGGCATACTAAAAGAAAAAAAAAACAAATTGATTTTTTCAAGTGATGTACAAGTTTGTGAAGTTTTTCGTACTGAAAGAAAACAAACACCAGTGGTTTTTTACAGTTAAAGTTATGAGGCTGGGCGTGCTAAAAAAAGAAAAACAGCACTGATTTCTTTAAAGCTTGTGAAATTGATGTTTTAAGACTTGACGTTCTAAAAAATGGCCATTGATTTTTAAAGTCGTATACACAAATTTGTAAACTTGATGTTTAGCTTACTAAGAGAAAAAAACACATTGCTTTTTTTAAAGTCATGTACAAGTTTGTGAAATTGAGGTAAAATTTGCCGTACTTAAAAAAATACATTAATTTTTGACAGTTTTTATGACGTTGGGCGGACTAAAAACTGAAAAAATAGCTTAAATGGCACTGATTTCTTTAAAGTTTCGTACGAGTCTATGGAGTTTATATTTTGGGATTTTACGTTCTAAACAAAGGGCTATTAATTATTTAAAATCATGTACAAATTTGTAAACTTGATGTTTGGAGGATTGGCGTACTAAAAGAAAGAAAACTGCATTGATTATTTAAAGCTGTGTACAAGTTTGTAAAGTTGATGTTTTGAGGTTTGGCGTACTAAAAGAAAAATAACATTGATTTTTTTAAGTCGTGTACAAGTTTGTAAAGTTGATGTTTTAAGGTTTGGGGTATTAATAAAATCAAAAAAAAATTAAACGGTAAACTTGATGTTTAAAGTACTAAAAAAAAGCTGATTTTGAAAAATCGTGTAAGACTTTATCCAGGTTTGGGGTACTAAAAAAAATAAAACAGCATTGACTGTTTAAATTTGTGTACAAGTTGGTGACATTGATGCTGAAGGTTTGGCGTACTAAAGAAACGCTTATTTTTTAAAATCGTGTACGTGTTGGTGTCTTGTTGAGGTTTGGAGTACTAAAAGAAAAAACGGCGTTCATTTTTTTAGTCATGTACGAGTTTGTGAAGTTGATATTTTAGGTTTGGGCGTACTAAAAAGAAGCAGCATTACTTTTTTAATGTCGTGTACGAGTTTTGTGTTCGATGTTTGGCGGTTTTAATAGAATACAAATACAATATAGTGTCAAGAAAAGGTAGGGTTGCTTTTTTTATCTTCTGACAGTCCGCGAAGGCCGAAGCCTAAATACAACGTACCGTGGGTATACTGGGGAAATCCGACTTACACATCAAGAGCTGGAAACATCCGTAGGGATTTCACCTGCCCTTTAAGAGGATGTGTGGTGTGGTACCACCTTGGCCGAGCAAGAATTCCTCTTCCACCTTGCGCCACCTTGCCAAACGTTTGCCAAAATTTTAAGTTATAAATATGGAAAATTTATATGTCTTAATAATCAGAGAAGCATATATTTATCTAGTTTATAGGTATTTTTTCTAAAAATATTTGACTGAGCAAATTTGTTTAATACTTAATTTAAACTAGACTTGATTACAAAAAGTACTTTTCCAATGCAATATTTTACAAACTTTGTAATAAATACCATATTTTTGTTTAGAATAAAAGCTGCTTTTTCATTATTTTTTAATGTCTAGACTCTAGAGGCACTAATTATGTCTAGAGTTCAATGATGACCTTTTTTGACTCTAGCAGATAGAGAGAGAATAGAGGGTTAATAACTCTTGTGGTCTTACCGTAGAAAATTAAAATTGTTTTGTTATAATAATTTTGTTAGGTTTACTATTGAGTTATTCGTGCCAATGTCACAGTCAATGCAAGCATCTAATTAACAAAGTGTTAGTCACGATGCTTTACTCGTCTGTCACTGCTCGGTTGTTAAAATTGAATTAATTTTAAATGTAGCTTTAGATACTAAAAGCAATTTTAGATAAGAAATATTAAATATTCTTCAATTTCTTAACACAGAGAAGTCAGCCAATAGTATTTTCCCAGGAGAATTGTTTTTCTCGTTTCAAGAATTGGGCTCCTGGCAGCAGAGGGGTAGTTTTACTTAGGTACTTAGAGAAAATATAAAACTGATTCCTTTTAATTTAATTTCCTTTAAATGAATTATTTTCATTGGATCAACATCAATGATCAATGATACATTGAAAATAATTCATTTCATTTTTATAGACGGTCTGCCATTGCGGTCTATATGCACACCCAGCCCCCCCCCCCCCCCCCCCCCATGGCGTGAGGAAAATGTATGTTGGTTAATTAATCGTGTTTTTTGAGAATCTCAATTTTTTTTCTCAGAGATAGCTGCCAGTGAAATGTTCAAGTTTTCTAGGTTAATAGAGGGATAGTGCGACTAGCTTCGGTAAAACATTCAGTTATACAGGGTGTTTCGTTTCGGAGTTATTAAACGTCAAATTCGAAATTTCCGCGAATTCGTATGGGATCGATTACAGATCGCAAGAGTGGATTAAATCGATTTAAAAAATCGGAGGTTGTAGGCCCGAGGCTTCAGAACCCTATTTAAGTTGGTGAGTATTGGAAAATGGCAAATAATTTTTTAAAATATTTTTATGTCGAAAAATGCCAGTTGCATACCAATCTTTGGTACTTAATAACTCGAAAATGAAACGTTGCATAGAAAAATGGTTTGACAAGACAAACTGTAGAATCTCAAATACCTTCTTTTTGCAATACATCTTCGTATACTTAAAACGACTGGAAATTGGGAAAATTTGGGGAAAACTGGAAATTACGATTTTTGATGCAAATTTTTAACGGCTTTAATTTTTTCGGGGTCAAAATGGGTCCAAATCAAAATCCCATATACCCCGTCGGAAAGAGATCGTTGAGATACATAGTATCAATATTTTTTAGTTTCTTCATTCTTTATAGGAAGGGAGCAATCGACGAATAAATGTCGATTTTTTGACTTTTTTTTCGATGACACCTGTACATTCAAATCATTCTGTATCTTTTCTTATGTAATTTCTTCCAACTTTTTCAACGCTGTCTTATAGAGGGATAATGGGGCTTTAAAATGAATCTGGAATGGGTCATCCAGAAGCGTATTTAGGGGGTAAAAACTGGATTTTTAAAATTTTTTCCAATATCCTATTTTTAACCAGCATTATTTTATATTTCTCTTATTTATCAGTTCTTTTTGGGTTTATTTTCTTCCCCCATCATCTAAGAACACTCCACACTAATTAAAATGGCAATTTTTTTTGTTAAAGTTATAAATAAATATTTTTTTTTGCATCGGGGCAGGAAAAAATTGGAAAATTGCAAATTTAAAACGATTGCCATGAAAACACAAAAGAAGCGGGCTTGCATTATACCGAAATTAAATTTGATGTGTCAGAATTTCGCAAAAATGGTAGTTTTTATTGCAAGATTTCCAAGATTGGAAGGTTCCTGAACCGATTTCGGCTTGAAATATACATGGAAACGATACAATGGACTTCTATTTTGTATTCCGGTACATTTCATTGGACGACTTAAGCATTAAGTACCATTTTTATTGATTTTTCGTTGACCCTACAATGCATTATAAAATATATCGAAATCAGTTTTTATACTTAGAAATGTCAAAATTTCGCAAAAATGCTAGTTTTTGTTGCGAGATTGGAAATTTCCTGGACCGATTTAGGCTAGAAATGTACATGGAAATTGGAAACATTTTTATGGACCTTCTAGTGTGGATTGATGTACATTTCATTAGATCAGTTACGCATTAAATAGTATTTTTATTGATCTGTTGATGACCTTACAATGCCTCATAGAAAGTAAAAAAATAACCGGACGTGCCTATTTTTATTAACATTCCGGGCAAAAACAAGCCGGCAGACGTGTCATTCCCTGTTAATCCAAATGCTAGGAGTCAATACAAAAAAGCCTCATGTTGCTATCTTCCCGGTACAGTTGGGCGTCTCTAACTCCCCTACTATAAGTAAAACTCGAAAAAAAAACTTAATAATGCAGATATTAAATGCATTTCGTCAGCGCTTTCGCGATTGGCACTGTCAACACGGTCGCGTCGCACGGACATACAGTTTCCGACGATCATATCTTTGGTTTTATTCCAGATAAAAGATACTTTCAAAGACATTTATATTCTGACTATGTACATTTTTGTCCCTTGTTTTACAATTTATACATATATACATTCTATTATATACACATATTGGTATTTAAAGTGTCTATACATGCACGCACAGCTCACTTTGGAGAATACGCGACTAGGGTACGGCCGGGGCTGGTGTTAGCCCGTGGTAAAGTTTCGGGACTTAAATGGCAAGAACAGCCTGCACCGGGTGATCTTAAGGGCTATACGAGGTTTAATTTGTCTAGAGACTTGAAGAATATGTACATAAGTTATGTT
Organism: Philopedon plagiatum; assembly: GCA_963971165.1. Taxonomy (NCBI): domain Eukaryota; kingdom Metazoa; phylum Arthropoda; class Insecta; order Coleoptera; family Curculionidae; genus Philopedon; species Philopedon plagiatum. Next base: position 22,348,628 of record OZ020198.1, on the reverse strand, counting down.
TTTTTTTAAGTTTTCCCCTAGAGTTTTTGCTGGAAAAAATCTAACGAAAAAACCAGCTTGATTTTCCTATTGACTTGAATTGCTATGTACAAGTTCTATATACACTATTTACAGTTTATGTACAGGCTTTTATATAGAATTTATTTATTTACATTCATTTCCTTCATTTATACTATTTATTCATCCCTTTCAATCTTATTTACATTTCTTACATACATTCGTGCTCTCTGCTTGCGCTCGATCTAGACTACCATTTATTTGTAGTATTTATTTACAAATATAGGTACATACAAATTTGATTTTTATTATTTTGCTTGAAAATGATGAACAGTTTTAACCATAACTTATAATTATTGAGATATATCACAACATTCTGATTCCATAATTTTTTGTTCGAATTTTTCAACCTTCTATTATCTTTTGAACAGATGTAGATAAAGACGCAATTTTTTTTTTAATTGTAGATAATTGCATTATCTTAAAGATTAATTCATAAGCTATCGTATTCGAATATGCCATTTAAGAGATAGGAAACTACAAACTGCAGAAAAACTCATTTTTTCATTTTTTTTTCAGGATTATCAAAGCTATTTAAAAATATTAAATATTTCCACTAAGAATATATCGTTGTCAGGACTTGAAAGATTATGTGCTTTAAAAAATTTTGATAGTACTCTTTTTCATAAAATAAAGCCCCTTTAACCTAAAAAAAATTAGTAAACTCAAGTTTTCTCCTCAAACTATTGATCTAGGATTCTCATTTTGGGCTTAAATTACTTAGGCCACGCCACTTTAACAAAATCTGAAAAAAAAATTCAAGTGGGATGACGTTTGGGTTAAACTTAGTCGAGGCGCACCGTGTTAAATGCTACTTGCTTAGCTTATCCGGCATTGATAAAGAACGGCTTAAACTAAGCTATCTGTAATATATTTAAGGGACAACTGCAGAGCATTAAACAATAACTTGCCACTTCTGAAATTTTTACTACAAAATAATTTACTTTTCTTTATTTATAATATACAGAGACAAAAATATATTAGACATTTTAATAACAACTCCCATGTCAACGTCAGAGGCCGAAAGGTGTTTTTCTACCCTTAAATGGATCAAGACCTTTTTCCGAAATTCAATGACTCAAAATCGTTTAACTGCGTTAGGAATTCTTTCCACTGAAAATGAGTTCATATCGAAAATTACAGACTTTAATGAAAGAGTTTTTGACAAATTTGCTTCAAAGAAGGATCATAGGAGCGACCTGATATTCAAAAAATAGGGTAAGATTCCAATAATAATTTTATAGACAGACATCTTAATCTTATCAGTATTTTTTTTTAATTAAGTAGGATTTAATATTTTGATGAAATGCGCCCCACAAAATTACACGCTATTTATTTCGGTTATTTAATTTTATTGCAGAACATCTTTGATATTTTCCCACTGCCTAGGCCTGGCAGATATATTACAAATACACTCAACCTAACTCTTTTATATAATTTAACTTTTACAAAAGCTTTCCTATATTTGACCAAATAATTATTTTCATTTTTTCTTCAGAATGTTGGCTGGACGTGTAGATCGCTTTATACAGGTTTATTATTTGTTATTATTAATTATTACTTATTTACTGTTGGCAGCTTGTCAAAAGACTTATTTTCAATGCGTCTAATTATAGAGTTATTAGAATGAAAACTAATGACATTTTATGTGACTCACGTTGAGCTTGGATTAAATTTAACCCAAAGGTGCGATTACTTCGGAGTTTTCTTCAGATATCGTTTATGTGATGGGTAATTTGGTAACAAAATGAAAATAATCGTTAAAATAAAAAGGATTTTTCGAAATTTTTTTGAGGTTGGAAGGTTTTATTTCATGGAAAATGGTTATTCGTCGATTTTTTGGGACGTCATTCTAAAACCAATATGGCGGACTCTACAAGATGGCGGATTACTTTCTTTTTTCACAACCCCCTTGACATGGGTATCAAATGAAAGGGTTTGACGAGTAGAATACAGTAAGGCATGTGACGTCATTCTAAATCCAGTATGGCGGACGCCACAAAATGGCGGATTACCGTTTTCTTGACAATCCCCTTGATATGGATATCAAATGAAAGGGTTTGATGAGTAGAATACGATAATAGGTAAAATGTCTTGTAATAATAACGCATTACCAGAAATGCGTAGGTTAAGACGTAGCAAAAAATTTAAAAATTAAATCTCGTAAAAAATACTATTTAAAAACAAGCTCTTATTATTTATATATACTAATACGAAAAAAATAAGTATAGTTTTTTTCATAGTGGCAGTCCTAAATGTTATTTATAAGTGGACGTAGTTCGCGTGGTTGGATCCTTACAAAAGTAGTATCAAAGTTATCACTGAAACATATATAATATGTTAAATTTATTGTCTTAAAAGCTTGTCGCGTGAATAGATAAAAAAAATACATACTTAGGTATCTACTTACAATTTCTGCCAAACAACAAGACAATAAATTTAACATAATATAGTATATCTGATGTTACTGAAGTTTGCCTCGATGCAGCATCAAACGGAGCGGGAGCCGTCGACGTACTAACTTCTAGATAACGACAATAATGAATTATATTTGTATACTTTAATTTATGTATTATAACTTAACGTTAAGGCCTTTAATGTATTAAGAAGTTATAACAAAAACTGTAAAGAATATTTCCTAAACCTTAAATATGTTATAACGTTTCGAAGCGGGTCCGGGAAGGTGCGAGTGCAGTATTATAGAAAACCCGAAGATCACATTTTCCCACTTTTCTCAAAAATAAGGAAAAAGCACCTCTTTTTTATTTTTTAAAATCCAAGGTAATCCTAAAAGACACAAGAGAAAAAATTTTGAGCCATTTAAAAGTTATGGAACACTTCGATGCAGGACCGGGAAGGCGCGAATGCAATATTATAGAAAACACGTAATAGATCACATTTTCCCACTTTTCTCAAAAATAAGGAAAAAGTACCTCTTTTTTATTTTTTAAAATTAAAGGTAATCCTAAAAGACACAAGAGAAAAAATTTTGAGCCATTTAAAAGTTATGGAACACTTCGATGCAGGACCGGGAATGCGCGAATGTAATATTATGAAAACACGTAAGAGATCACATTTTCCCACTTTCCTCAAAAATAAGGAAAAAGTACCTCTTCTTTATTTTTTAAAATCAAAGGTAATCCTAAAAGACAAAAGAGAAAAAATTTTGAGCCATTTAAAAGTTATGGAACACTTCGATGCAGGACCGGGAAGGCGCGAATGCAATATTATAGAAAACACGTAAGAGATCACATTTTCCCACTTTTCTCAAAAATAAGGAAAAAGTACCTCTTTTTTATTTTTTAAAATCAAAGGTAATCCTAAAAGACACAAGAGAAAAAATTTTGAGCCATTTAAAAGTTATGGAACACTTCGATGCAGGACCGGGAATGCGCGAATGCAATATTATAGAAAACACGTAAGGGATCACATTTTCCCACTTTTCTCAAAAATAAGGAAAAAGTACCTCTTTTTTATTTTTTAAAATCAAAGGTAATCCTAAAAGACAGAAGAGAAAAAATTTTGAGCCATTTAAAAGTTATGGAACACTTCGATGCAGGACCGGGAAGGCGCGAATGCAATATTATAGAAAACACGTAAGAGATCACATTTTCCCACTTTTCTCAAAAATAAGGAAAAAGTACCTGTTTTTTATTTTTTAAAATCAAAGGTAATCCTAAAAGACACAAGAGAAAAAATTTTGAGCCATTTCAAAGTTATGGAACACTTCGATGCAGGACCGGGAATGCGCGAATGCAATATTATGAAAACACGTAAGAGATCACATTTTCCCACTTTCCTCAAAAATAAGGAAAAAGTACCTCTTTTTTATTTTTTAAAATCAAAGGTAATCCTAAAAGACACAAGAGAAAAAATTTTGAGCCATTTAAAAGTTCTGGAACACTTCGATGCAGGACCGGGAAGGCGTGAATGCAATATTATAGAAAACACGTAATAGATCACATTTTCCCACTTTTCTCAAAAATAAGGAAAAAGTACCTCTTTTTTATTTTTTAAAATTAAAGGTAATCCTAAAAGACACAAGAGAAAAAATTTTGAGCCATTTAAAAGTTATGGAACACTTCGATGCAGGACCGGGAATGCGCGAATGTAATATTATGAAAACACGTAAGAGATCACATTTTCCCACTTTCCTCAAAAATAAGGAAAAAGTACCTCTTTTTTATTTTTTAAAATCAAAGGTAATCCTAAAAGACAAAAGAGAAAAAATTTTGAGCCATTTAAAAGTTATGGAACACTTCGATGCAGGACCGGGAAGGCGCGAATGCAATATTATAGAAAACACGTAAGAGATCACATTTTCCCACTTTTCTCAAAAATAAGGAAAAAGTACCTCTTTTTTATTTTTTAAAATCAAAGGTAATCCTAAAAGACACAAGAGAAAAAATTTTGAGCCATTTAAAAGTTATGGAACACTTCGATGCAGGACCGGGAATGCGCGAATGCAATATTATAGAAAACACGTAAGGGATCACATTTTCCCACTTTTCTCAAAAATAAGGAAAAAGTACCTCTTTTTTATTTTTTAAAATCAAAGGTAATCCTAAAAGACAGAAGAGAAAAAATTTTGAGCCATTTAAAAGTTATGGAACACTTCGATGCAGGACCGGGAAGGCGCGAATGCAATATTATAGAAAACACCTAAGAGATCACATTTTCTCACTTTTCTCAAAAATAAGGAAAAAGTACCTCTTTTTTATTTTTTAAAATCAAAGGTAATCCTAAAAGACACAAGAGAAAAAATTTTGAGCCATTTAAAAGTTATGGAACACTTCGATGCAGGACCGGGAAGGCGCGAATGCAATATTATAGAAAACACGTAATAGATCACATTTTCCCACTTTTCTCAAAAATAAGGAAAAAGTACCTCTTTTTTATTTTTTAAAATCAAAGGTAATCCTAAAAGACAGAAGAGAAAAAATTTTGAGCCATTTAAAAGTTATGGAACACTTCGATGCAGGACCGGGAAGGCGCGAATGCAATATTATAGAAAACACGTGAGAGATCACATTTTCTCACTTTTCTCAAAAATAAGGAAAAAGTACCTCTTTTTTATTTTTTAAAATCAAAGGTAATCCTAAAAGACACAAGAGAAAAAATTTTGAGCCATTTAAAAGTTATGGAACACTTCGATGCAGGACCGGGAAGGCGCGAATGCAATATTATAGAAAACACGTAATAGATCACATTTTCCCACTTTTCTCAAAAATAAGGAAAAAGTACCTCTTTTTTATTTTTTAAAATCAAAGGTAATCCTAAAAGACACAAGAGAAAAAATTTTGAGCCATTGAAAAGTTATGGAACACTTCGATGCAGGACCGGGAAGGCGCAAATGCAATATTATAGAAAACACGTAAGAGATCACATTTTCCCACTTTCCTCAAAAATAAGGAAAAAGTACCTCTTTTTTATTTTTTAAAATCAAAGGTAATCCTAAAAGACACAAGAGAAAAAATTTTGAGCCATTTAAAAGTTCTGGAACACTTCGATGCAGGACCGGGAAGGCGTGAATGCAATATTATAGAAAACACGTAATAGATCACATTTTCCCACTTTTCTCAAAAATAAGGAAAAAGTACCTCTTTTTTATTTTTTAAAATTAAAGGTAATCCTAAAAGACACAAGAGAAAAAATTTTGAGCCATTTAAAAGTTATGGAACACTTCGATGCAGGACCGGGAATGCGCGAATGTAATATTATGAAAACACGTAAGAGATCACATTTTCCCACTTTCCTCAAAAATAAGGAAAAAGTACGTCTTTTTTATTTTTTAAAATCAAAGGTAATCCTAAAAGACAAAAGAGAAAAAATTTTGAGCCATTTAAAAGTTATGGAACACTTCGATGCAGGACCGGGAATGCGCGAATGCAATATTATAGAAAACACGTAAGGGATCACATTTTCCCACTTTTCTCAAAAATAAGGAAAAAGTACCTCTTTTTTATTTTTTAAAATCAAAGGTAATCCTAAAAGACACAAGAGAAAAAATTTTGAGCCATTGAAAAGTTATGGAACACTTCGATGCAGGACCGGGAAGGCGCAAATGCAATATTATAGAAAACACGTAAGAGATCACATTTTCCCACTTTCCTCAAAAATAAGGAAAAAGTACCTCTTTTTTATTTTTTAAAATCAAAGGTAATCCTAAAAGACACAAGAGAAAAAATTTTGAGCCATTTAAAAGTTATGGAACACTTCGATGCAGGACCGGGAATGCGCGAATGTAATATTATGAAAACACGTAAGAGATCACATTTTCCCACTTTCCTCAAAAATAAGGAAAAAGTACGTCTTTTTTATTTTTTAAAATCAAAGGTAATCCTAAAAGACAAAAGAGAAAAAATTTTGAGCCATTTAAAAGTTATGGAACACTTCGATGCAGGACCGGGAAGGCGTGAATGCAATATTATAGAAAACACGTAATAGATCACATTTTCCCACTTTTCTCAAAAATAAGGAAAAAGTACCTCTTTTTTATTTTTTAAAATCAAAGGTAATCCTAAAAGACACAAGAGAAAAAATTTTGAGCCATTGAAAAGTTATGGAACACTTCGATGCAGGACCGGGAAGGCGCAAATGCAATATTATAGAAAACACGTAAGAGATCACATTTTCCCACTTTCCTCAAAAATAAGGAAAAAGTACCTCTTTTTTATTTTTTAAAATCAAAGGTAATCCTAAAAGACACAAGAGAAAAAATTTTGAGCCATTTAAAAGTTCTGGAACACTTCGATGCAGGACCGGGAAGGCGTGAATGCAATATTATAGAAAACACGTAATAGATCACATTTTCCCACTTTTCTCAAAAATAAGGAAAAAGTACCTCTTTTTTATTTTTTAAAATTAAAGGTAATCCTAAAAGACACAAGAGAAAAAATTTTGAGCCATTTAAAAGTTATGGAACACTTCGATGCAGGACCGGGAATGCGCGAATGTAATATTATGAAAACACGTAAGAGATCACATTTTCCCACTTTTCTCAAAAATATGGAAAAAGTACCTCTTTTTTATTTTTTAAAATCAAAAGTAATCCTAAAAGACACAAGAGAAAAAATTTTGAGCCATTTAAAAGTTATGGAACACTTCGATGCAGGACCGGGAATGCGCGAATGCAATATTATAGAAAACACGTAAGGGATCACATTTTCCCACTTTTCTCTAAAATAAGGAAAAAGTACCTCTTTTTTATTTTTTAAAATCAAAGGTAATCCTAAAAGACACAAGAGAAAAAATTTTGAGCCATTTAAAAGTTATGGAACACTTCGATGCAGGACCGGGAATGCGCGAATGCAATATTATAGAAAACACGTAAGGGATCACATTTTCCCACTTTTCTCAAAAATAAGGAAAAAGTACCTCTTTTTTATTTTTTAAAATCAAAGGTAATCCTAAAAGACAGAAGGGAAAAAATTTTGAGCCATTTAAAAGTTATGGAACACTTCGATGCAGGACCGGGAAGGCGCGAATGCAATATTATAGAAAACACGTAAGAGATCACATTTTCCCACTTTTCTCAAAAATAAGGAAAAAGTACCTCTTTTTTATTTTTTAAAATCAAAGGTAATCCTAAAAGACACAAGAGAAAAAATTTTGAGCCATTTAAAAGTTATGGAACACTTCGATGCAGGACCGGGAATGCGCGAATGCAATATTATAGAAAACACGTAAGGGATCACATTTTCCCACTTTTCTCATAAATAAGGAAAAAGTACCTCTTTTTTATTTTTTAAAATCAAAGGTAATCCTAAAAGACACAAGAGAAAAAATTTTGAGCCATTTAAAAGTTATGGAACACTTCGATGCAGGACCGGGAATGCGCGAATGCAATATTATAGAAAACACGTAAGGGATCACATTTTCCCACTTTTCTCAAAAATAAGGAAAAAGTACCTCTTTTTTATTTTTTAAAATCAAAGGTAATCCTAAAAGACACAAGAGAAAAAATTTTGAGCCATTTAAAAGTTATGGAACACTTCGATGCAGGACCGGGAAGGCGCGAATGCAATATTATAGAAAACACGTAAGAGATCACATTTTCCCACTTTTCTCAAAAATAAGGAAAAAGTACCTCTTTTTTATTTTTTAAAATCAAAGGTAATCCTAAAAGACACAAGAGAAAAAATTTTGAGCCATTTAAAAGTTATGGAACACTTCGATGCAGGACCGGGAATGCGCGAATGCAATATTATAGAAAACACGTAAGGGATCACATTTTCCCACTTTTCTCATAAATAAGGAAAAAGTACCTCTTTTTTATTTCTTAAGAACACCCATCCCTTATTCATGTGTGGGTTTTACTGACAGACAAATATGTTAAAAATAAAAGCCCTTACCTATAGATGAAATATTTTAACAATCCACAAAATGGGAAACTAGCTTAAAAAAGTAATGTTCACAGGTAACTTTCCAACAAGCTTGCACTTCACTACTATACACAGATAAAAATAAAAAACAGCACCGTAAACGGCAATATACAAGTTCCGCTCTCAACAACAACACAGAGAAAAAGATCCATCCACAACAATTTCCCGAAAATGACAACTTTTTCAATACCCTTTTAATAACCAGGTAAGAATTAGGCGGTACCTAACAGGGCTGTGAATACTAAGTGGGAGTAGACGGGTAACGTCCTAATTGCTTACGGTCTATTACCTATCGATAACGATTTTCCCTTGATCATCAGCTAAGTTGGGTAAATTGGTCTTGAAATTATTTAACTCTTTTCGAAATAAAATACAGGTACTCTTTAAGTATTGTCGCGAAAAATAATAATGTATACCAAACTGGCTCTTTGCCTATATTACTGCACGCACTTATTTCCGGTACAGAATGGGAGGTTCCTTAGCATTAAAATAGCTTAAAATTTTGTTCTCTTGTACCCTTGAGTATTACATTTGATTATGAAAAATTGAAAAGAGGTACTTTTTTCGTATTTTTGAGAAAAGTGGGATAATATGATATGTTACGTGTTTTCTATAATGTTGCATTCGCGCCTTCCCGGTCCTGCTTCGAAGTGATCCATAACTTTTAAATGGCTCAAAATTTTTTCTCTTGTGTCTTTTAGGATTATCTTTGATTTTAAGAAATAAAAAAGAGGTACTTTTTTCGTATTTTTGAGAAAAGTGGGAAAATATGATCTCTTACGTGTTTTCTATAATACTGCACTCGCGCATTCCCGGTCCTGCTTCGAAGTGTTCCATAACTTTTAAATTACTCAAATTTTTTTCCCTTGTGTCTTTTAGGATTATCTTTGATTTTAAGAAATAAAAAAGAGGTACTTTTTTCGTATTTTTGAGAAAAGTGGGAAAATATGATCTGTAATGTGTTTTCTATAATACTGCACTCGCGCCTTCCCGGTCCTGCTTCGAAGTGTTCCATAACTTTTAAATGGCTCAAAATTTTTTCTCTTTTGTCTTTTAGGATTACCTTTGATTTTAAAAAATAAAAAAGAGGTACTTTTTCCTTATTTTTGAGGAAAGTGGGAAAATGTGATCTCTTACGTGTTTTCTATAATATTGCATTCGCGCCTTCCCGGTCCTGCTTCGAAGTGTTCCATAACTTTTAAATGGCTCAAAATTTTTTCTCTTTTGTCTTTTAGGATTACCTTTGATTTTAAAAAATAAAAGAGGTACTTTTTCCTTATTTTTGAGGAAAGTGGGAAAATGTGATCTCTTACGTGTTTTCATAATATTGCATTCGCGCATTCCCGGTCCTGCATCGAAGTGTTCCATAACTTTTAAATGGCTCAAAATTTTTTCTCTTGTGTCTTTTAGGATTACCTTTGATTTTAAAAGATAAAAAAGAGGTACTTTTTCCTTATTTTTGAGGAAAGTGGGAAAATGTGATCTCTTACGTGTTTTCATAATATTGCATTCGCGCATTCCCGGTCCTGCATCGAAGTGTTCCATAACTTTTAAATGGCTCAAAATTTTTTCTCTTGTGTCTTTTAGGATTATCTTTGATTTTAAGAAATAAAAAAGAGGTACTTTTTTCGTATTTTTGAGAAAAGTGGGAAAATATGATCTCTTACGTGTTTTCTATAATACTGCACTCGCGCATTCCCGGTCCTGCTTCGAAGTGTTCCATAACTTTTAAATGGCTCAAATTTTTTTATCTTGTGTCTTTTAGGATTACCTTTGATTTTAAGAAATAAAAAAGAGGTACTTTTTGGTATTTTTGAGAAAAGTGGGAAAATATGATCTGTTACGTGTTTTCTATAATACTGCACTCGCGCATTCCCGGTCCTGCTTCGAAGTGTTCCATAACTTTTAAATGGCTCAAAATTTTTTCTCTTGTGTCTTTTAGGATTACCTTTGATTTTCAGAAATAAAAAAGAGGTACTTTTTTCGCATTTTTGAGAAAAGTGGGAAAATACGATCTGTTACGTGTTTTCTATAATACTGCACTCGCGCCTTCCCGGTCCTGCTTCGAAGTGTTCCATAACTTTTAAATGGCTGAAATTTTTTTGTCTTGTGTCTTTTAGGATTACCTTTGATTTTAAGAAATAAGAAAGAGGTACTTTTTTCGTATTTTTGAGAAAAGTGGGAAAATATGATATGTTACGTGTTTTCTATAATGTTGCATTCGCGCCTTCCCGGTCCTGCTTCGAAGTGTTCCATAACTTTTAAATGGCTCAAAATTTTTTCCCTTGTGTCTTTTAGGATTATCTTTGATTTTAAGAAATAAAAAAGAGGTACTTTTTTCGTATTTTTGAGAAAAGTGGGAAAATATGATCTGTAACGTGTTTTCTATAATACTGCACTCGCGCCTTCCCGGTCCTGCTTCGAAGTGTTCCATAACTTTTAAATGGCTCAAAATTTTTTCTCTTTTGTCTTTTAGGATTACCTTTGATTTTAAAAAATAAAAAAGAGGTACTTTTTCCTTATTTTTGAGAAAAGTGGGAAAATGTGATCTCTTACGTGTTTTCTATAATATTGCATTCGCGCCTTCCCGGTCCTGCATCGAAGTGTTCCATAACTTTTAAATGGCTCAAAATTTTTTCTCTTTTGTCTTTTAGGATTACCTTTGATTTTAAAAAATAAAAAAGAGGTACTTTTTCCTTATTTTTGAGAAAAGTGGGAAAATGTGATCTCTTACGTGTTTTCATAATATTGCATTCACGCCTTCCCGGTCCTGCATCGAAGTGTTCCATAACTTTTAAATGGCTCAAAATTTTTTCTCTTGTGTCTTTTAGGATTACCTTTGATTTTAAAAAATAAAAAAGAGGTACGTTTTCCTTATTTTTGAGAAAAGTGGGAAAATGTGATCTCTTACGTGTTTTCTATAATATTGCATTCGCGCATTCCCGGTCCTGCATCGAAGTGTTCCATAACTTTGAAATGGCTCAAAATTTTTTCTCTTGTGTCTTTTAGGATTACCTTTGATTTTAAAAAATAAAAAAGAGGTGCTTTTTCCTTATTTTTGAGAAAAGTGGGAAAATGTGATCTCTTACGTGTTTTCTATAATATTGCATTCGCGCCTTCCCGGTCCTGCATCGAAGTGTTCCATAACTTTTAAATGGCTCAAAATTTTTTCTCTTTTGTCTTTTAGGATTACCTTTGATTTTAAAAAATAAAAAAGAGGTACTTTTTCCTTATTTTTGAGGAAAGTGGGAAAATGTGATCTCTTACGTGTTTTCATATTACATTCGCGCATTCCCGGTCCTGCATCGAAGTGTTCCATAACTTTTAAATGGCACAAAATTTTTTGTCTTGTGTCTTTTAGGATTACCTTTGATTTTAAGAAATAAAAAAGAGGTACTTTTTTCGTATTTTTGAGAAAAGTGGGAAAATATGATATGTTACGTGTTTTCTATAATGTTGCATTCGCGCCTTCCCGGTCCTGCTTCGAAGTGTTCCATAACTTTTAAATGGCTCAAAATTTTTTCCCTTGTGTCTTTTAGGATTATCTTTGATTTTAAGAAATAAAAAAGAGGTACTTTTTTCGTATTTTTGAGAAAAGTGGGAAAATATGATCCCTAACGTGTTTTCTATAATACTGCACTCGCGCCTTCCCGGTCCTGCTTCGAAGTGTTCCAGAACTTTTAAATGGCTCAAAATTTGTTCTCTTGTGTCTTTTAGGATTACCTTTGATTTTAAAAAATAAAAAAGAGGTACTTTTTCCTTATTTTTGAGGAAAGTGGGAAAATGTGATCTCTTACGTGTTTTCTATAATATTGCATTCGCGCCTTCCCGGTCCTGCATCGAAGTGTTCCATAACTTTTAAATGGCTCAAAATTTTTTCTCTTTTGTCTTTTAGGATTACCTTTGATTTTAAAAAATAAAAAAGAGGTACTTTTTCCTTATTTTTGAGAAAAGTGGGAAAATGTGATCTCTTACGTGTTTTCTATAATATTGCATTCACGCCTTCCCGGTCCTGCATCGAAGTGTTCCAGAACTTTTAAATGGCTCAAAATTTGTTCTCTTGTGTCTTTTAGGATTACCTTTGATTTTAAAAAATAAAAAAGAGGTACTTTTTCCTTATTTTTGAGGAAAGTGGGAAAATGTGATCTCTTACGTGTTTTCTATAATATTGCATTCGCGCCTTCCCGGTCCTGCATCGAAGTGTTCCATAACTTTTAAATGGCTCAAAATTTTTTCTCTTTTGTCTTTTAGGATTACCTTTGATTTTAAAAAATAAAAAAGAGGTACTTTTTCCTTATTTTTGAGAAAAGTGGGAAAATGTGATCTCTTACGTGTTTTCTATAATATTGCATTCGCGCCTTCCCGGTCCTGCATCGAAGTGTTCCATAACTTTTAAATGGCTCAAAATTTTTTTTCTTTTGTCTTTTAGGATTACCTTTGATTTTAAAAAATAAAAAAGAGGTACTTTTTCCTTATTTTTGAGGAAAGTGGGAAAATGTGATCTCTTACGTGTTTTCATAATATTACATTCGCGCATTCCCGGTCCTGCATCGAAGTGTTCCAGAACTTTTAAATGGCTCAAAATTTTTTCTCTTGTGTCTTTTAGGATTACCTTTGATTTTAAAAAATAAAAAAGAGGTACTTTTTCCTTATTTTTGAGAAAAGTGGGAAAATGTGATCTATTACGTGTTTTCTATAATATTGCATTCACGCCTTCCCGGTCCTGCATCGAAGTGTTCCATAACTTTTAAATGGCTCAAAATTTTTTCTCTTGTGTCTTTTAGGATTACCTTTGATTTTAAAAAATAAAAAAGAGGTACGTTTTCCTTATTTTTGAGAAAAGTGGGAAAATTTGATCTCTTACGTGTTTTCTATAATATTGCATTCGCGCATTCCCGGTCCTGCATCGAAGTGTTCCATAACTTTGAAATGGCTCAAAATTTTTTCTCTTGTGTCTTTTAGGATTACCTTTGATTTTAAAAAATAAAAAAGAGGTGCTTTTTCCTTATTTTTGAGAAAAGTGGGAAAATGTGATCTCTTACGTGTTTTCTATAATATTGCATTCGCGCCTTCCCGGTCCTGCATCGAAGTGTTCCATAACTTTTAAATGGCTCAAAATTTTTTCTCTTTTGTCTTTTAGGATTACCTTTGATTTTAAAAAATAAAAAAGAGGTACTTTTTCCTTATTTTTGAGGAAAGTGGGAAAATGTGATCTCTTACGTGTTTTCATAATATTACATTCGCGCATTCCCGGTCCTGCATCGAAGTGTTCCATAACTTTTAAATGGCACAAAATTTTTTCTCTTGTGTCTTTTAGGATTACCTTTAATTTTAAAAAATAAAAAAGAGGTACTTTTTCCTTATTTTTGAGAAAAGTGGTAAAATGTGATCTATTACGTGTTTTCTATAATATTGCATTCACGCCTTCCCGGTCCTGCATCGAAGTGTTCCAGAACTTTTAAATGGCTCAAAATTTGTTCTCTTGTGTCTTTTAGGATTACCTTTGATTTTAAAAAATAAAAAAGAGGTACTTTTTCCTTATTTTTGAGAAAAGTGGGAAAATGTGATCTATTACGTGTTTTCTATAATATTGCATTCGCGCCTTCCCGGTCCTGCATCGAAGTGTTCCATAACTTTTAAATGGCTCAAAATTTTTTCTCTTGTGTCTTTTAGGATTACCTTTGATTTTAAAAAATAAAAAAGAGGTACTTTTTCCTTATTTTTGAGGAAAGTGGGAAAATGTGATCTCTTACGTGTTTTCTATAATATTGCATTCGCGCCTTCCCGGTCCTGCATCGAAGTGTTCCATAACTTTTAAATGGCTCAAAATTTTTTCCCTTCTGTCTTTTAGGATTACCTTTGATTTTAAAAAATAAAAAAGAGGTACTTTTTCCTTATTTTTGAGAAAAGTGGGAAAATGTGATCCCTTACGTGTTTTCTATAATATTGCATTCGCGCATTCCCGGTCCTGCATCGAAGTGTTCCATAACTTTTAAATGGCTCAAAATTTTTTCTCTTGTGTCTTTTAGGATTACCTTTGATTTTAAAAGATAAAAAAGAGGTACTTTTTCCTTATTTTTGAGAAAAGTGGGAAAATGTGATCTCTTACGTGTTTTCTATAATATTGCATTCGCGCCTTCCCGGTCCTGCATCGAAGTGTTCCATAACTTTTAAATGGCTCAAAATTTTTTCTCTTCTGTCTTTTAGGATTACCTTTGATTTTAAAAAATAAAAAAGAGGTACTTTTTCCTTATTTTTGAGAAAAGTGGGAAAATGTGATCCCTTACGTGTTTTCTATAATATTGCATTCGCGCATTCCCGGTCCTGCATCGAAGTGTTCCATAACTTTTAAATGGCTCAAAATTCTTCCTCTTGTGTCTTTTAGGATTACCTTTGATTTTAAAAAATAAAAAAGAGGTACTTTTTCCTTATTTTTGAGAAAAGTGGGAAAATGTGATCTCTTACGTGTTTTCTATAATATTGCATTCGCGCCTTCCCGGTCCTGCATCGAAGTGTTCCATAACTTTTAAATGGCTCAAAATTTTTTCTCTTTTGTCTTTTAGGATTACCTTTGATTTTAAAAAATAAAGAAGAGGTACTTTTTCCTTATTTTTGAGGAAAGTGGGAAAATGTGTTTTCATAATATTACATTCGCGCATTCCCGGTCCTGCATCGAAGTGTTCCATAACTTTTAAATGGCTCAAAATTTTTTCTCTTGTGTCTTTTAGGATTACCTTTGATTTCAAAAAATAAGAAAGAGGTACTTTTTCCTTATTTTTGAGAAAAGTGGGAAAATGTGATCTCTTACGTGTTTTCTATAATATTGCATTCGCGCCTTCCCGGTCCTGCATCGAAGTGTTCCATAACTTTTAAATGGCTCAAAATTTTTTCTCTTGTATCTTTTAGGATTACCTTTGATTTTAAAAAATAAAAAAGAGGTACTTTTTTCGTATTTTTGAGAAAAGTGGGAAAATATGATCTATTACGTGTTTTCTATAATATTGCATTCGCGCTTTCCCGGTGCTGCATCGAAGTGTTCCATAACTTTTAAATGGCTCAAAATTTTTTCTCTTGTGACTTTTAGGATTACCTTTGATTTTAAAAAATACAAAAGAGGTACTTTTTCCTTATTTTTGAGAAAAGAGGGAAAATGTGATCTATTACGTGTTTTCTATAATATTGCATTCGCGCCTTCCCGGTCCTGCATCGAAGTGTTCCATAACTTTTAAATGGCTCAAAATTTTTTCTCTTCTGTCTTTTAGGATTACCTTGGATTTTAAAAAATAAAAAAGAGGTACTTTTTCCTTATTTTTGAGAAAAGTGGGAAAATGTGATCTTCGGGTTTTCTATAATACTGCACTCGCACCTTCCCGGACCCGCTTCGAAAAGTTATAACATATTTAAGGTTTAGGAAATATTCGTTACAGTTTTTGTTATAACTTCTTAATACATTAAAGGCCTTAACGTTAAGTTATAATACATAAATTAAAGTATACAAATATAATTCATTATTGTCGTTATCTAGAAGTTAGTACGTCGACGGCTCCCGCTCCGTTTGATGCTGCATCGAGGCAAACTTCAGTAACATTATATCTGATACTTTTATAGAGATCCACCCCCGCGAACTACGTCCACTTATACATAGCATTTCGCATTGCCACCTAAAGTATTAACCATTTAGTACACCTAAATAAAAGCTTGTTTTTAAAAAGTATTTTTTACAAGATTTTATTTATCAGGAGTTTCTATGCTGAATTTAACATCCCCACCCATAGGCGTAGTTAAGGGGGGGCTTGGGGTATTTAGCACCCCCAAAACTCGAATTAGCACCCCAAAAATGTACAACCCTCCACCCTGTTCGGCGTAGTTAAGGGGGGCTTGGCTAATTAGCACACCCCAAAATTTACAACCCTCCACCCTATGAACAAAATATTTGGCCATATAATAAATAGGGTCTAGGACTTAAGCACCCCTGAACGTGACTGCCTAACTACGCCTATGCCCCACCTTCAGCGGTTTGTGAAATACAGGCTTTTCTTTTAAAAAATTACAGGCCTGTTCACCACTTTTCTTTGTTCTTTCTTCCCCTGTTATTGGCCCTCGTCCATGGGACAGGTTGGCCAGCTCTCCACCCGGTCCGGCGCTTAACCAGAGCCCTAGCTACCCTTAGGGATGGCTTGCACGTTACCCAGTTTGGGTGGTAATTCCCTTAGAATCTCCGATTGTCGGGTATGTACCCTGGGAGATTCCGAATACAAATAATAACAATGACTAAAAGTGACAAAACGTCAATGTTTTCGGTTTGGCACAGTTGAGGTTATGGAGTTTCCCGCCTCTGGTAGAGTCTATTGCGCATGACCTTTTCTTCCAGCCACACTTCCGCCTACGCTCCTCCCACAACAAGACATGGCCGTCACATGTCTACCTTGTGTGGATGAAAAAACGCAGCACGAACAGGGATTTTAGGCCTCATCGCTCACACCCCTTGGATTTGGTAAAGACTCCCCTCAACACGCCGTGGAGCTTCCCTTCGTATTCCGTCACAAAACACTCTACTCACCGCTTCTAGGCGATCTAACCCGAAATCTAACTATGTAGTCGACCGAGAGATGTTAACGCAACGGAAGCCACAGGGAAACTCCGTTCACCACTTTGGGGTTTGCAAAAAGATTATACAGGGTGTCCGAAAAGTCTTAGTATGGGCAAATATCTCAAATTTTAGGTGTATTCTATTGGTTAATAAATCTACTTTTTAATGTAATTTAACTTTTTCGACCCCCTTTGGGGGCGACGCTAGGGAGTTAAGGTCAAAAATTTTAAATGTAGCCCTGGTACCTTGCTTTAAAGGTCTTCAAAAAAGAAATAGTTTACCGCAAATCCGAGGTCTGGTCTCAATTCGTTTTTGACCTACAAATTTAAGATATTTTTTTTTTGACGCATTAAAATAGTTTAACGAAGGAGTTCCAAAGGAATTCTTTTTTTCTACTATAATGTTAAAAAAGTATGCAAATAACCAGAGTTGTGCCTTTGACCGGTCAACAACGTTTTGGTCAATTGACCGACAATTTGACCGGGCCCTCTTTTAGAATTGAATTATTTTCTTATTAAGTCAATCAGTAATTTTTGTAAGACCTATTAGTAATCACACTTTGTAATACCGTTAGTGCCAGTGATAAAGGAGAATAAAGTGTGTGAAGGTGTAAAATAAACTGAACTTGCTAAATTTTCCGGGCGAATAACGTCACAACGATACTGAATAAACCGGGGATTTCCCTGAAACTTGCATAAACCTTCGGTCGGTGCCGGTAATTCCCCGAAATGCGGGATACAGGTCTGCCACACACCCGCACTTTATTTCGACATAGAACAATTTTAAGTATTTGACCACCTAATATTTGACCGCGGTCAAATTGGCCAAGGCACAACTCTACAAATAACTGATAAAATGAGGTGTATATTTGAAATTGTATTTTTTTAAATTGTGTAATAAATAAATTTCATTCTTCCTTAGGTTTTGCACTTTTTAGGCTTAGTTTGCATTTGCGTTCTTTAGGCGTTCTAATTGACCGGTCAATTGACCAATGCACAACTCTACAAATAACTGATAAAATGAGGTACATATTTAAAATTGTATTTTTTAAATTGTGTAATAAATAAATTTCATTCTTCCGTAGATTTTGCACTGTTTAGTTTAGGCTTAGTTTCCATTTGCGTTCTTTAGGCGTTCTAATTGACCGGTCAATTGGTCAAGGCACAACTTTACAAATAACTGATAAAATGAGGTACATAGTTAAAATTGTATTTTTTAAATTGTGTAATAAATAAATTTCATTCTTCCTTAGGTTTTGCACTGTTTAGGCTTAGTTTCAATTTGCGTTCTTTAGGCGTTCTAATTGACCGGCCAATTGACCAAGGCACAACTCTACAAATAACTGATAAAATGAGGTACATATTTGAAATTGTATTTTTTAAATTGTGTAATAAATAAATTTCATTCTTCCTTAGGTTTTGCACTTTTTAGGCTTAGTTTGCATTTACGTTCTTTAGGCGTTCTAATTGACCGGTCAATTGACCAAGGCACAACTCTACAAATAACTGATAAAATGAGGTACATATTTGAAATTGTATTTTTTTTTTAATTGTGTAATAAATAAATTTCATTCTTCCTTAGGTTTTGCACTTTTAGGCTTAGTTTGCATTTGCGTTCTTTAGGCGTTCTAATTGACCGGTCAACTGACCGGTCAATTCACCAAGGCACAACCCTACAAATAACTGATAAAATGAGGTACATATTTGAAATTGAATTGAATGTAAAAGTAGATTTAATTACCAATAAGATACACCTAAAATTTGGTGCCTCTATGTTTACTAATAGCAAAGATATTTTCCTATACTAAGACTTTTTGGACACGCTGTATGCTGATTATAGCATCCTCACCTTCAACAATGTTTGATATATAGTTTCCTTTTTTCAAAAAAATTACCACCCCCCCCCCCCCTCTTTTTCGATTGATATGTGCCTTATTTCTTACAAGCGATTTCTTGCTAAATTTACCATCCTTAAAATTGTTTTTCGGAAATGTATTCGTAGATTTTATGTAGTTTATAAAAAAGCTCTTCCCATTAAAGAATTAAATGGATATAAAGTTTAATAAAAAATCAGTACTAGCTTTAAAAGAATTTTGTTTATAAAAATTAACGTTGCTTATTAGTAATAATTTTATGGCTAAATCAGACGTAGTGAATTTCATGCTGGTAATATAATTTGTACTGGGCAGCTGTCCAATATTGTGGATATAAAGTATTTCTTAATTAATAGTTTTAAATTAACTCTAATTGACGTTTAGCTATCTTAAAATATTTTAATTACAATAAGAGTTTATAAACCTTTAAAATCAAATAAATATCTTCTGGTAAAAACACAGTAGTAATAAAAAGTAGTTTGTGTAGTTCCCTGGGTTTTTGTTTTTTATGTACCGTAATATATCGTTTTGTTGATGTTGATTGGTTAGGCTGGTAGGAAATTACTTTTTCTTGGTATTTTGCTATCTAGACATTATTTTTTAATAATTTATTTTAATAGAACCAGAAACCGCACCACACACAATCTGTTGATAAAGTTATGTATTTTTCCTTCCTTTCATTTGTCATGGTACTCAAGAGCGCAGGGGAGGAACATGAACGGCACTATTGGGTGACCCATCTTCCATAAATAAGAACTCCAAGACTCTTATAAATGTTTCAAATTGTCAAAGAGATATGTATATAGAGATATTACATGATTTTATCCATCCATTCTTTTTTATGAATATAAACAACATAACGTTTTTGCCTTCTAAATTTATGCAATCTACTACATTTATGCGTTCAAGGTGGTTATAATTAGCCTAAACCACCTATTTTTGCTTCGACTGTATTCAACATTTTCGTGAAAAGCGATTGCCGCATTCTAGAGGCTATTTTGCGAAAATTAAAATAAAAAATTCACAACGTTTCGCACCTTTATCAACAATATTGTGCTTCTTCAGGCTTCCGTGGAATGTGTGTTATTACAAAAATTGAAAAACGGCTTTAAATCTTGTAATTATGCACATTCCAAGGAAGCCTGAAAAAGTATAAATGTGCGAAACGTTGTGAATTTTTAATTTTAATTTTTGGTTTCATACAATAGCCTCTACCCAAGAAAACCTTCCCAAAAAAGAGAAGAAAAGACTAACGTATCAACGCACAGCCCACACCGCTGGGTTTAGAAACTTGAAATTTTGCACAGAGGTTGCTGATATAACGTAGGCATGCATTAAGGAAGGTTTTACAAAATTAAACCCCTAAGGGGGTGAAACAGGGATTCAAACTTTGTATGGAGAAAA
Organism: Philopedon plagiatum; assembly: GCA_963971165.1. Taxonomy (NCBI): domain Eukaryota; kingdom Metazoa; phylum Arthropoda; class Insecta; order Coleoptera; family Curculionidae; genus Philopedon; species Philopedon plagiatum. The sequence continues at coordinate 22,328,320 of OZ020198.1, read as the reverse complement.
AATATTAGATGGTCATATTAACTTCAAACTTCATAGAATTACTGTAAAAAATAAATGTTTAAACATGTGTTTTACAGTTTCTAATAAATTAACCCCTAAGGGGTGAAATGGGGGTTCAAAGTTTGTAATGGAATAAAATTGTTATGCGGTTCTATTGCCTGGAAACTACGTAAAAACACTCTAAACAATAAACATATGTTTTATAACTTTGTAGACTTCAACCCCTAAGGGCGTGAAATGGGGGTTCCACGTTTGTAATTTAATTAGGGATATAACTAGAGACTGGATTTGAATATTACATTCCAGGAACGGACTCCGTTGGAAAAACAATGTACACAGAAAATATTAAAAATATTTTTGACAAGACTATGGGATTACTGAGGTCTGAAAATCTAATTTTGTCTAACAGATGGTAAAAAAATAACGGGGGAGCGATTGGCAATTTCTTTCAAAAATGTAAACTAATATGCCATTTTCGGGGTTATTAAGGTCAGCGATTGGAAATTTCATCAAAAACGTTAACTAATGTGTCATTGTCGGGGTTACTGAGGTACAGAAAATCCAATTTTGTCTAACAGAAAAATTATCGGGGAGGGGGGATAACGAATATGTCAGTTCCGGGGTTATTCAGGTTAGAAATCTAATTTTGTCTAACATAATATGTTCAAAAAATTAACCGAGGCGGGGGAAATAAAAAGGAGGGGCTGGGAATTTTTCTAAAAATGTTAAATGTGTCATTTTCGGTTTTCGGTAAAAGGGGCGGGTTGGAATTTCTTCAATAATGTTAACTAATATGTCATTTTTGGGGTTATAGAGGTCAGAAAATCTAATATAACATGGCCATTACAAATTTAAAGAGGGGGAGAGAATAGGTGCACTAAAAATAAAAATCATGTTCTCAAACTAACGAACAAAATTAAGTTGACCCGCAGTAATAAATACGTAACAATATTATCTCATACTTTTCAGTGCTTTTCCTTTTGTGAAGTTGGTTCATTTTCTTGAAAAACAGAAATATTTTTTAGGAGCAATAATTCATAAATACAACCTGACAAAACCTAATATTAATTTCATTTCATTTACCTTTTCTATCAGTTACCTGAGTCCGACCCCGATTTTTGCGCGTCATGTAATATTGAAATCCGGTCTCTAGATAAAACTAACTTAACCTAACATAACTCATGTTTCATGTATTCATAATCATGACATCAAAACTACACTATTATAATCTATACCACACGGACGAAGTCGCGGGAGGAAGCTAGTATGTATATTAAATAATTACAATAATAATAATAATAATTAAATGTTTATTAACCCAATCATAAAAAATACATCATGCAAAAGAAAGTATTATCAACTAAAATAAGGAGGGGGTCAAATGGCCATTTTTTCAGCTTCCCATATACACGGGTGCTGCTAAGGCCATTAAAAAAATGACGAAAACACTTTTGTTGATCATAAAAATATCTATAGATATACATAAAAAATTTCAGACACACAAGGTCAATATATAGAAAGGAATAAGGAAAAGGATATATTATATATAATACAAAAAAAAGGATAGGGTAGGTAGAAAGAGAAGTGGAGAGAGAAGAGAAGAGGCAGTAAAACCAATTTTGAATCTAAAAAAAAATCTTTTAGGCACAAATTCCAGAAGTCCAGAGTTTTTTAAAATTGATATACTTATTATTGGTTAAGTGAAATATGTTTTAACTTATTCGTAAAGGGTGTACAAATGTACAGGATACTGAGGGTTCAGTTATATTAAATTTATTGATATAGGATGCTACAAAATTCGAGAAAGAACGTTTAAATAATTCTGTATGATGTCGGGGGATGGTTAGTATATTTTTACGACGAATGTTTAAATTGTTCACGTCTGTTCTGTAGACGATCCTTTCAAGTAAGTAAGAAGGGCTTCGAATTAACTATTTTATAAAACAAGTAGGTCGCATTCAGTATACGCCTGTGGTACATATTGAGCCATTTTGATTCTTTGAGTTTATGGGAAATTCGCTCTACCAAAAATTAGACACAGGCATGAATTTTGAAGTTGCTGTATTCTTCTATAATCAGACCTATCGAGACAGGGGCCATATACACCATCACAGTAGTTTAGTGGGGATAATAACACTAAAGATTCGCAAAGCATTTTCTTAATATCCAGGTTTAAATAATGCCAATGCAAGTATATCATTTTTAAAGCCGAGTACTTTCAATTTTTCAGTGATGTGTTCTTGAAAATTTAGTTTATAAAATACAATATAACTCCCAAATTCTTATCTCAGTTTTTTAAAAATATATTATTTTGGTCCAATTTCATATTTTAGAGTATATTCTGTCTTATTCCGTGCTTTTTAAATCAGTATTAATAGAGTAAGGTCAGATATAACTGCGTATGATCTGCATACATGTGACAGCTGCAATACTTCAAGGTTTTTTGAAATTGGGAAGTATACACAATATAGAGCAAAGGCCCAATGGACTGGAGGAACTCCAGACACGAGATCAAGGACATTTGACTCATTTCCAACAAGGTTCGCTTTTTGAATTCTTTCTGACAGGAAAGATGAAATAAATATGATAGCCGTATTACTAAAACCTATATAATTTAAAATAGCTAGTATTTGGTGATTAAGCATATCAAAAGCCTTAGAAAAGTCAAGAAGAATCAACCAGCCTTATGATAATCTAGCGCCCGAATTATGTAATCTTTCATATTTGATAAGGCTGTCGAGCAGCCATATCCGGCTCTGAAACCTGACTGAGTATTTGGTATAATACTATTTATGTGCAGATAGTTACCAATCTGGCCCTCCATCAAGCAAAAACCTTTGAAAGCGTTGGCAAAATTGAAATAGACCTCAGCTGATACAGATCTGTAGGATTATTAACCTTCGGTATTGGGATAACATGGCTTGATTTCATTTAAGTGGAAAATAGGAATTTTCAATGCAGCTGTTTATGGAGGTTGGGAGATGAAGGGAAAACATCTGCAGGCAGTTTGGTCTATAATCGGGTCTCATATCTGTAGAAAAGAGACAGATACCCAACTGTGCAGCGATGAGCTTATTTTTATAAAATTATGGCAATATTTAAACAAAATTTGTACATTTACATATTTTGAACTTTACACTAAACTTTTAACATGCCTGTTAAAGTATACGAATATACTGTAACATAAAAAAAAAGTCCTCAAAGTATGCCGTGGAGTCAATCACGCATGTCTTGAATTATTACTCTTGAAAGATTACGTAGGTAAAAGGTATAGGTGAATGAAAAATAAAACTGTCAAGTTCTGAAGTTTTTATTCTTAAGAAAATTACATTATTATCATTGTCATTGCATAATACAGAATTTAGAAAATCATATACAACAAAGAACCTAAAAATTATAAATTTAAACTAAATGAAAGACGTGTCCACCTTCTACTTCCAAACATGTACTCATTCTCCTTTTTACAGCATCAAAAACATTGGTGAGTACTTGGGGGGAGTTTTCTTGGGTTAATCTCCTGAAATTTATTTGTAATTCTAGCCCGTAGGAATTTTAAATTTTCACAAGGGGTTTGAAAACCGAGTTTTTAATGTGTGGTCATGAAAAAAGTCGCACGGCGTGAGATCGCACTGATCGCAGGACAGTGGTGGCCAACTAACTGGCGCCGCGCCGTCCTGCTGGAAGTAGCCTTGTCGCATCTCTTCAGCGTCTAATGCGTTTACAAAATTTTCTAAAATTTCATTACGGTATCGCGCAGAATTGAGAATTGAGAAAAAAAACAACCCGTCCAATTAACCTTCTTTTCGATATGGCCGCCCACACTCCAACTTTTTGTGAATGCAGAGACTTCTCTGTAAAGAAATGTGAATTTTCAGACGCCCACATTATCATTTGTTGAGAATTGACGTAACGAGAGAAGTACAACCATGCCTCGTCAGTAAAAAAGGTTTTTCAAATACATTATTATGCAAATTACCCATAAACCAATCTGAAAATTGCATTCACTGCGGCTTGTCGTTTGGTATCATAGACAGAGGGAAAGACATTAACAGGTATTTTAAGCCAAGTATGTACAATATTTCTGACTTTTTTATTGGTTGTCATTTTTTCACTCTGTTGTGCCCCATGTTGATATACTTTTTTGCCAATTGAAAAAATCTTATACTGATGCAATTTTGATTGGTAAATATATTCAAGATTTTAACTCTAACATTCAAAAAATTAGGGAGAGTGTTATCTCCACAGACGCAAATGTTAACATCGAATCAAGAACATCTAAAAAAAATCCCAGACTCCAAAAGAATTTTTTTTTTGAAATATGCGACATAACTTTGTCAGAAATCCGCTGTCGTTTTAATTGTACAGAACATTTAATTGTCACACGTTTGTTTAATACAAATAATTTTGCTGATTATAAGAGAGACTTTCCTGAAGACATTTTAAAATATGTTAAAATAATTATGAGATGATAAACGTTTCCAAGCTTAAATCAGAATTGCGTGTTTTATTTAGTCGTGAAGATTTTTATAATAGTGCGGGTGCTGTTGCTATTTTACAGCTCTTGCTAGAAATGAACCTTAGTGAAACGTTCTCGGAAAGCGTAAAATTATTAGAGATTTTATGTACTATTCCAATGACGACAGTAGAAAGTGAGAGGTGCTTTGCGACACTAAAAATAATGGAGACTTTCTTAAGAAATACCATGGCAGAGTCAAGGTTAAGCGCTTTAGCTATGTTAAGCATTGAGAAACCTTTTATTAGAAGTATTTATAATTTTAATGAGCTAGTGATTGAACATTTCTCCCAACAGAAGGATAGAAGGATCGATTTGATATACAAACACATTTAACTACCTACATAAAAGGTGAGTCAATTATAAAAAAAATATTAAAAAGGCTTGCACTAGTTGCCCACAAAACTTTACCCACCTGTAAAAAACTCACGGGCCGCGCCTGGATAACAGACTCGGATCTATGCACCTATCCCTTTCCCAAGATCTTTAATAACTCTTAGACTGGGGTGCCAAGAACCTTGTTAAGGTGAACGCCTCCAAAACCCAGTCTTGCTCTCTAACGCAAAACACCCGGCAACACTTCCACTTGACTTGCCAAGCCCTACAGAACAATGAAACGTTCGATCTAGTTGGCACCCCTTTCGAACATGATCTCAGCTGACACAAACACATTACTTCAATATCCACATCAACTTGGTTTTCTCTTTCAAGAAAGTACTTCTTCACTTTCAACTTACACACTCTCTATGTTTCCTAAATAAGACCTAGCCTGAAGTACTGTTCACCCATCTGGGGAGCGGCATCACCTTTGACGCTTAACATCCTTATTTCTGTCCAAAAGAGAGCTATTCGACTCATCAATGACCCAGTCCTCACAAGAGAACTCCATTCTCTCGCTCATCGCCGCGCTGTTGGGGATTTGTCCCTTTTCTACCAATACTTCCACTGATTTTGCTCTGAAGAACTAGCCACTATAATTTCCCCCTTGACTGTTCCCAACAGAACAGCAAGAGGCGCTTTGCGTATGCATCCCTTGACTGTCCAGCTACAAAAGCCTAGCACATCCCAATTCTCTTGCTGATTCATACCTAGGATGTCCAGATTATGGAACAAATTGCCTGCAGATGTTTTCCCTTCCCCTCCCAGCCTCCAATCCTTTAAATTCCGTGTCAACATTTTCCTTCTCTTTAGACGCCCACGGTACGTAAGCGGTGGCGTATTCAGGGGGTATTCATTCCCCCCAAAAGCCTAAAGTTTATACAACCCTTGTACCCAAAAGAGAAAAAGGAGATCCCCCCTCCCCCAGGTATCCCTAGCTACGGCTAGGCCCCTGTACGTTAGTACTTAGACGTAAAGTCTACGTGGTAGGGATGGCAACGATACATCGATGTTTTGAAAACATCGATATATCGAACTTAAAATTCGATGTTTTCCATCGATGTTTTAAACTATCGATGTATCGATGTAACACCTGGAACATCGAACAAACATCGAACTCCAGTCAACACGTGTTCGTGTGTACGTGCGACGATTATAAAACTGATGGCGATTTCCATTGGTAGAACCAGCGCGAACGAGTGTACGTGCGTTTGTGTCCTTTTCTACCTATATATAAAGACGAATGATAGAAATACATTTGACGTGCCCTACATTTACCAATGGAAAACGCTATGAATGGCCCGAATGGGACTCAACGCTGGGTTGCCACAATAATTTACGATCGCGGCGCAGTACAAAGCCGCTAGGAATGCCATGCATTTTTAAATCTAAACAGCTGATTAGTTCTTAATGAGCGCAAGGTTTGGCAGCGTCGTGCCCTTGACAGTCGGCCGCTTTATTTTTCAATTCGGGACTTCCCCTGCGGGTGTAATCGTTTTTTGTAGTTAATTTCTCATTTCCAAAATGCCTCCAATAAGTAATGTATGGAAATATTTTGTGAAGCAAGGCAAGAATGAAGCCAGATGCAAGGTGTGTGGGAAAATTATTTTTTAGTTAATATTAGAAGTGAAAATGAAAATAAATTTTATTTCAGTTTAAATGCTTCTTTGTTTTATTTATTATTTTCAAATTATATATTATGCGAGAATACATCGAAACACCGATGTTTTTCTTTCGATATATCGGATCCATCGATGTGAATTCCAACGATGTCGATACATCGAAACATCGATGTTTTTCTTTCGATGTTTTGAACCCATCGATGTGACGTCCACCGATGTCTAACGATGTCGATACATCGATGTTTTTTTAAAAATTGCCATCCCTATACGTGGTCTGTCTCAGATAAAAAAAAAGGAATGTTCCTTGACTGTTAAAGTTTCTAATGAACAGAATAATTTTAAAACCTGAACAGGTTTCTATATATTCTTTGAACCACTCAGTGTGTGAATGGAATACAGGAAATTGAAATGCGAATACTATGATTCAGGGGAATTACCTTATGTGTCTCTTTTTTGTTTTTATTATTTTGCCCTTGCCAATCTTTTTGTTGATGTTTTAAATACGTCTGTCAAAAATATTATTATTTTAAATTAAATAAATTGTAATTAAAACGCCATCATCATTAGCAAAATTGTCCCGAGGCTAAATGGTGTTAATGATCGGATTTTGGAACGCAAAAGGATCTGGCAGGTTCTTTATTTTAATTATTATCTTGAAAAATTATTTTGTAATCTAAGCATTCGTTTAATTAATATGTTAGAATGTTATTTACAAGACTCTGTAAATGAAGACATCAACAAGAGACAATACTCCCCAACATTTTGTTATTTTTACTTTACGCCGAAGCCAAACAAGAAGGGTAATGTAATGATTATGGCACTCTATGAATATACAGTGTGTCCGAAAAGTCTTAGTATTGGCAAATATCTTTGCTATTAGTACAGATAGAAACACTAAATTTTAGGTGTATCTTATTCGTTTTTAAATCTACTTTTTTATTTAATTTAACTGTTTTAGCCCCCTTGAGGGGTGACGCTAGGCAGTTGAAGTCAAAAATTTTAAATGTATCCCTATGCCGTATGGTATCTCATTTTAAAGGTCTTCAAACGGGGATAAAACAGGGGTTCAAACTTTGTATAAAGAAAAAATATTAGATGGTCCTATTAACTCGAAACTTCATAGATGTGGGTACAGTCGTGTTCAATAATGTATTGTACAGCGATTCCAAAGTGTTGTAAATCAGGCTTGTTGAAATATGTCATTTTCACTGACATTGACTAATAAATCAAAATCGTAATAGCAAAATGCCTGAAATAAATTTAGTCCAGCGAGCACAAAACATTGCTTTTATTATGGATTTATTATATAAAAGGATTCGATATCCGTATACTGTGAGCGTATCGAACGTGAAGCCTTATATTTTGTTGTTTGTTATTCTCTTTGGGGAGCTGTTTACGAACTACGAACATAGACAAGACTACGAATTACTGCGTAATTGAATCAAGAATGGTAGTAGAAAGAGATAAAATAGCATTGGAGAGTTGGAGCTCAGAAGTGTTGTCTGTGCTGGTTGTTTAGGAAAACGGCTGAACCTCGGTCTGAACACTCGGTTACACGTACGTCTTTGTCTAACGAACTAGAAAAGAAAAAGTGCGACGTATAGATTTATATAGATTTATAAATGACTCGGACCGACTTTAAATAAACTCCTTTAGAAATAACATAACCTATAAATAATAAAACCTTTTTGACTTAAATTTATTATTATTTAGCAGAAAATAAAGTAATTTAGGGCTTTTATTACTTTTAGAAAATCTTGTAATGCTTCTGACGTATTTTTTGTACACAAATACAAGGTAAAATAAGATGTGGCCAATGTTTACAAATTGTGTTCACAGTGTCGCTTAGAATGGTTTGTTTTGGCTTCAAAGAATGTTACATCATCCCGTATCCTTTTATATAATAAATCCATGGCTTTTATATAAGATGGGGTACTTGTTAGAGACGTTGCTCATATAATGCACTCAAGCAAAAATACAGTACTAAAAACAAAACATAGATGGGATAGAGATGCGACATTAGAAAAAAAGAAGGTAGCGGGAAGATCAAGAATTTCTACGGAAGTAGAAGAAGATAACGCCCTAATACAATATTTACAATAGAACCAGTTTCAAATAGCACGGATAGAACAAACTAATTTTCCATGGTCGAAAACAACGGCATGCCGCAGAATTCAAAAATCTCGTTTTAAAAATTGTGTAGCAGCAAAAAAATTAAGCTAACTGATGAACATAAGCAGGCAAGAATTATTTTTTCCTTAAAAGATATGATACGAGGAAATTGGGATAGAGTGGTTCTTTACAGACGAATTTTTTTTTTAATCGACCTTTATTTATTTATTGTGAACAACAGGGATACTAACGGATATATGTATATCCACTACAGTATCCACAAAATTACATCTAATTATTATTAAGATATAAAATCTGAACATAAAAAATAAAAAAATCACCAAACACTATACAATATAATTACCTAGGTAAGGTCCAGCTTCCAGACGTCAACCCCATGTAGTAAAGTTATTTTTCATTATAGTTTTTACCTAAAGATGAGACATTGAAAAGTGATCAGTATAGTTATGCATATTACCATAAATTATTATACGACATAAGGGTGAGTTCTGAGCTTAATAAATATGCCTAAATGGTAAGTAAAACAATTCGTTCTCCCTTAGTGACCTCTGGGGGACGTTAAAGCAAATCTGAGCAAGAATATCTGAGCTTTGTGTTATGTTATTGGCAGTTTTGTACAGAAAGAGCAAATCACACATTACTCTTCGGTCCCTCAGACATCAAGCGGAAGTGATCCCGAGCCAGAGCGATATCGTTATTAGGGATGACACAGCCCTTTTTAAAGGAGATGTTTTTAAAAATCTATTTTGCACATTCTCTATTCGATCAACATAGGTCGCCTGTTTCGGACTCCAAACTATACTGGCAAAACTTAATTTACTGAAAACAAAAGAGTTGAATAAGCAGATGATTGGTCTAACATTTTTGAAGGGTTTTGCAGTTTCGGGTAACGTACCCCAACATCTTAAGTGCAGAGCTGACAACAGAATCCACGTGTAGGCCAGAAATCAATTTAGATTCGAATATAACACCCAAGTCCTTTATGGCGCTCACTTTCGGTAAGAGATTATTTTTTAACTGATAGGTTCGGGGATTTGATTCAGATTACGACAGAATGTCATTGAAGTACATTTATCCAGATTGAGAAAAAGGCCGTTCTCGTCGCAATATGTTCCCAGGCAGTCTAAGTCACTCTGGAGCCTGTCACAGTCTTCAGGGGTGGTGATAGAAGTATTAACCTTTAAATCGTATGCATAGAGTAGACACTTGCAATGATGAAAGCAAGACTTAATTCCATTAATATATATGATAAAAAGCAAAGGTCGCAGATTGATCTCTGGGGTACACCAGACGTGGTTACAAACGATCGGGAACAGAAACTCTGTACTGAGACAAACTGTGATCGATTTTTAATATAAGATTCAACCCACCTGAGAAAACTTCCGCCCACACCGACCTTAGCAAGTCGACTCAACAAGATGTTATGACTTATTTTACCAAAAGCCTTGGTGAACTCGGTATAGACGGCATTCACCTGAACCCGATTATCCATGTATTCAAAAATATAAACAAATTTGTTTCCAGAGAACGACCCCGAAAAAAGCCATGCTGCTCTGAAATTATCACATTCTTTACCAATGAAAAAAGATACTCATAAATTAACTTTTCTACAAGTTTAGGTATGATAGAGATTATGCTTATTAGTCGATAATTTTTAAAGTCATTCTGCTGACCATTTTTAAAGACAGGAACGACCTTGGCAGTCTTCCATCTATCCGGAAATTCACCCAGACTCAAAGAGAGGTTGAACAGAAGGACCAGCGGGGTGCAAAGGGATTGGGCACACTTTTTTATAAATATAGAAGGCAATTTGTTCGGCCCGGCACCTTTATGGGTGTCAAGACCTTGCAAAGATTTCAAAACAACCCTCAGAACAACCCTCCGAAGATCCATATTATTGGAGATCCGAGAAACGGAGTCCGGGCTGAACTGATACCGCTCCGGCACAAAATCACCTCGAAGTACGCCCCGAAGAGATCGCTCACCTCGGAGCCACCCCTCGCATAATGAGTATCAGTATCCCCCCAGTGCATCTCGCTAGGAATCCTACTCACTAACTGTTTCTTAACAGACGAATAGTTCCGAAATCTCCTAGGATTCCGAGTTAGGTCATTCTCTACTGATCTGCTATATCTATTAAAGTCACTCCCACTCTTAAGTTTTAAACAAATTATAATCATTATCATTCTTGTACTTACGCTACCTTTTATGGATCTTATTTTTTTCTTTAAGAGATTTTATTGTTGCTTGAGTATAAAATGTTGGAAAATATTTACTTTTTGAATAGGCTGGAACAAACTGTAGTTTAATTTTCTGGATTTTATTGTAAAAAATCTCTAAACATGTATTTAAGGATTTATTATGAAATAGTGGCAATGGGCATGTTAAGGTATATCGTCCCCGTAGTACTAGATTCTATTCTATTCTATTCTACATATTCAATTCAATTCAATATGTAAATAACTACGATAGGTCTGGACGCTTTTCAGTGAATGTGTGGGCATGGTTGTGTGAGATCACCTGAGACAAGGAACAAATAAAGAAAATTACGAAAACAAGAGGAAAAAACTATTAGCAGAAGATGAAACGGGAGGTAAATACGAGGACGAAGACGGCAAGGAAAAGGGCATGAATTGTAGGGAACCGAAAAGGAGGAATATGGGAAGAATGAAAAATGGTAAAGTCAGCAAGCCTAATTGTGAGAGGAGAGGGAACTACAATAAAAGCATAGCACAGGAAGCAGAAGATAAAAAGAATAAGAGAAAGAAAAATAATACGAAGCAGCCAGAAGCAGGAATATGTACATGGAATGTGAGGACGCTACGTGAAATGGGTAAAATGAAGAAAGTTAAAATAGAGTTGTAAAAGTACAGTATTGCAGCACTACAGGAAGACAGATGGAAGAAAAAAGGACATATAGATGGGAAAGAGTTTGCAATGATATACTCAGGATAAGAAAGAGCGGGGCACCAGGGAGTAGCATTCATGATACTGGAAAAGTTTAAAGACAGAATAATAGAAAGCAGACAGATAAGCGAAATATATGTAAGAATAAAAGCAAAACCATACAACCTGACGATGTTAAATGTATACGCACCCACGGAAGTAACTCCAGAAGAGGAGAGGAACACCTTTTACGAATTAGTGGAGCAGAAAATATCGAAGATGTACAAAGAAGACATGATAGTCACTGGTACACATGGTAGTACTTGACAATTAAGACAAAAACTAGAAGCTACAAGGCGCTTATTAGATCAGTGATAATGTACGGAAGAAATCTCTCTGACAAAGAAGGACTAGGAGAGATTAAAAGTAGCTGAGAGAAGAATATTGAAATGGATGCTGGGGCGAGAGAATGAATACAGAATAAGATCAAATGAGAATGAACGGGAGAGAATGAATACAGAATAAGATCAAATGAGAATGAACGGGAGAGAATGAATACAGAATAAGATCAAATGAAGAGTTACTGGAACTTCTGGGGAAGGAAGACATTGTCAGAGAGATTAAACAACAAAGGGTAAAATGGCTGGGACCTGTATGGAGGGTGCCAGCGCAGCGGAAGAAATGATATGTATGTATGTATGTATGTATGCTGGAAGGTGGTAGAGGAACTCTTCCTCGACCGAGGTGACAACACCCCACACATGCTCTTAAAGGGCTGGTGCAATCCCAACGGATGTTTCCAGCTCTGGATGTGCGAATCGCATTTCCCTAGTATACCCACGGTACATAGTACTTAGACTTCGGTCTTCGTGGGTTGTCAGAAGTTAAAAAAAAATTAATTCACAATGGTGTTTCAAATTTTATATACTACAAAATGTGTGTCATACGTTTTCATCAAAAATATGTTTCTCAGAACACGCGTTCTTTTGAGTAACTGGGTTGTAGCTTTTTAAACTTATTTTTTACTGCAAGTTTCTTAACCATATTTTTAAAAAATATTTGTAAAGTTGTGTAAAACTTCAACCATAACAGATTACAGTTAACGAGGAGTGGGTTGTTTGATAAACTTCGTAAAGTTTTTATTAGTAATATTTTACGCCATTGTGTTCTCTTTCAAAAATTTCCTTTATCACTTTATCAAGGAGCTATTTTTTCTATCCTTAATAATGTCTTCTTGTGTTGGCAGCTATTATGTTTCTGCCATTATCAGAAGAGATTATATTACTGCTACTAAGCCATGCCATTATTCATTTCCAGATCGAAAAAAAAAATAATTAACAAGCTAATTAATATCGAAATCTTCGATCATTTCCAGGTCTACACGGAAATTATTTTTAGAAATTTGCATTTTCGCTTTTTTTTAGTTGCGTCAACGAACTTGTTTTTTTAATAGAATGGGGTAAACTTTCAATTTAATGTCTTTAATTTGAAATTTTTTAAATGTGACAAATATTTTTATTATTCTAGTATATCCAAGGAATGAAATGAAGATCACATTGACCTGTTTCCAAAATAATGCAAACATAGGCCACATAATTTGTATATTTGATGGGCAACTCCTGCAGAGTCGGCGGAGTTATAGCCTTGCCCCGGTAATGTCAGCATTACTGTGAAAATTTGCTTCTGTTTGTTTAGATTTGCTTAGCGTCTGTCTCTGTCCTTGCAGTATTGTTTGGATTTGCTCAAGATCTTTCTCTGTTGTTGTTTCAGCTCTGTATTACACAACCCTTTAGCCGGCATAGGTATTTAGCCCAGTTTTTCGTACCCTCCCGGGAGTTTTCAGAATGGTCCGCTTTAAAAAAATGCATAAATACATTTATATTTTTTATAGATATATTTTCTTGGGATTTATAGATCCGGAATAATTACTATTTTTTTATTTTGTTTTTGTTTTTATTTAAACTTTTTGATGTTTTTTTTTTGAACGAAAATATTTGAAGGAATGCATCCTCCTAGTCAAAACTTAAAAAGAACATACAGACACTAACACCACGGTAGAATTATTAGACGGTAGCGACACCTGCGACACTCGCCACTTATTCCTGTTTTTGCCGACTCTTCGCTAAACTAGTTTTATCCGGTTGCTGGCAACTCGTGGCGTCTTTACGGAGACAGTCAGAAAATTAGTCTGATTGAATACAGTCGAGATCGCGATGGTGTGTTATTGCCACGTAGAAAATTGTCCATACCTCGGGATTAAATAAATTTTGGAAATATATACAGATTGATACATAGAATTAAAATTTAAAGTAGGTATTTCAGTCGTGTCTCGTCGATTTTTAGTATATATGAGCATAATGGCAGTATCTTAAAACTATTTGTGCTAAAGAAACGAAATTTAGAGAATGGGATTTATAGAAATAATGTATAAGAATACGTATTTGATATACATATTCTGCTTACAACAAGGCGAAAACGGAGGTATTAAAATAACTGGATACAGATATTTGCTATTTTATTTCTACAACACCTTAAAATAAGCGTCAGTGTGTGTATATATTTATATTTTCATTTTGGTTTAACCAAAATCTGGCAAGATTTTATTTTGGTATCCTTGTATGTCCCTGTGTATTTTCCCTCAATAAATAAATAATAAATAAAGGATTGTGGTAAAGGGGGCTACACTTATTCAGTCTTTGTACTCTTTAAGTTGATAGGTGTACCTAGCTTTTATATTCAACCATTTTAAATATTAGTTTTATTTCATGTAGGCTAGGGGCAGGGGGGTTAAAAAGGGGGTAAATTTACTCGATTATGTTGTAAGTCGTATTTATTTGATATTGTAGATATGTCCGTGTCGAAAAGAGGCAGGGGTGGTTTTTAGTGCAGCTTCCATAATTCAACAGATATTTTAGTTCAAAACATAAAATTTTTAAATATTGCTAGTAGGGTGGTTCTTTAGCTATGTTATACCAGAAACTTAAAACTGTTTAAGTTAATGGCAGCAACCTCCGTTCTGTCGAATTACTGGTAAAAATTGCCGAATTTATTATGCTACATTTTCTGTCGACTACTGTTAGACTAATCTTTTAAAATAAAGAAGCTAGAGCCCTTTAAAGGCACTGCGACGCGCCCGAGCATGCTAAAAAGGTGGTGTAGCGTACGATTGCCCTTAAACCCAAAATTTAAACAACTGTCAAAAATATATTTTTAGCTCAAACCACTTAAACAGATGCGAAGTAAATATGTTTCATTCAGACTGTTATGTGCTTTATTTATCATGTTTAGGAAACAACGCAAGGCTTCGTTAACTGCCTAGAAAAATATCTCTTATTATTTATTATAACTTTATAAGGCAGTTTCATGCCGAGGGAGCAAACCACTGATCCTTCAAGAATACAGAGGTCTCCAAGATATCGTCAAGACTTCCTACTAATAACCTAAAGTATCCATGAGATGTCCTTGGGAAGTGTATGAACGAGAATATCCATGAATATCTCGCAGTGGTTTAGTCGTCGTTTCATGCCCTCGGAATAAGTGTCTAATAAAGCCATTAATACTAATGAATCGAAATACTAAAGAGTTACGTACCGCCTTTTAAATTTGTATGTATCAAATAACCGACCAAATATTTTTTCGACTAATACTTATCGAACGTCCCTGTAATACGCTGCCCGGAGAACGCAGTGTGCATCGGCGTTTTGCTTTGATGCAGACACTTCAAACGATTTTTGCTGAGTGTCGCTACTCCCCCATTTCTCTACTCTGCTAACACTGTGGACGAACAGTTTAAAACAATGTTGAGGCAAATTTTAAAATAATATGCAGACAGTACTACAAATCTGCTCGGTCGGACCCCGGTCGGACAGTAAAACTGTGTGACATTTTGACCTTTTTCACGTATGTTGCAACACTACTCCATAGAAAAAAAATATTCAAAATTTGGCACGCCGGTGATGACTTTTTAACCATAATATTTATATTAAAAGTTAGTATTGGCAACATAATTAATTAGTAGTTATACCAAGTCTCGATCATTCATCACATTGGTTAACTAAAATAAAATATTTTATAAAAGTACACTGAAGGGGCCTACAGACACACGCACATGTATTAATACATAAACGCACGTTGATGTCCGCGCGTTGATATTCGCCAGTGTGTAGAGAGATTTTTCGGTAAAAGTATCGGAGAATTTACCCATACACCGGCGTTCATGAATGCGCGTCTCAGCACGTGCGTTGATGCACACAAACATCTCTTCATGTCTGTGGCCGGCTTAACACCGCGTCAAGAGAGGAACTATTCTTTGCGGTCTCGCGGTCGCCCGAGTCGCCTTGCTTTTCGGCGCCATTAGGTACCCATACACCAGCAATCATTCCTGCCATTCTTTCCTTCGGTATTCTTTCCTCTTAAGAAATTGAAATGAAACAAAACATGTTGTATCCCACTAACACAAACATAATCTTGTTGTCTTTCTGGCCAGGTTTTACTGTAGGTTAGTCCTGTTGTTTTTCGAAAGAATTATATTCCTTTCAGAGTCCACTAACACAAAATGCTTTTCTCTGCAGTTTTTTATAATAAATTGAACGTGCAGGTAGTTAGAGTCCAACTTTGCGGCAAATTTCTGAAATTATCATGTCAAGTGAGCCTTTTACTTTGGAACGTAAAGATTTGTTTTGTCTTGTCTTGAAAGAGCGCACGGATGATAAGCACGTTAGGAAAGACCGTGATCAACTAACCAAGAGTTTATCGTGTCTCCCCAGAACGTAAGAATATCCCCGAGAGGGATAAATGAAGTGACGGCCCATCATGTCTTAATCCCCGAACGTTCGATAATCTTAAAAGGAAAGAACGTCAAAGGAAAGAATGGCAGGAATGATTGCTGGTGTATGGGTACCTAATGAGAGCAGACCAAAAGGTGCCAGCCTTATCAATTAAACATGGAAGCGAATTTTAATGTCCGAGTTAATATGTTGTTAATTTTTGGGAAAGTGCAGAAAAAACTACAGAGAAGCTGCACTAATGTGGGCGGAAACGATTCCTAATAAACCAAAATCTCACATGGCATTTAAAAGGCTGGAAACCAGAGGTTGTACTACTGGCAGTCTGAAGACGAAACCACGAGCTCGGAAGCTAATTAAAACGGACGAAAATAGGGCAGTTGGCGTTTTAGGAGCGGTAGCTGTTGACCCGCATGTACCAGACGGCTTGCTAGGGATGCTGAAATGAGTCAAAAATCAGCTGTAAACATGTTGCACTTGTACAGTTTTTATCCATACATACCACATTACACTTCACCAAGACCTATATGGGCAAGACTTTGAAAATCGCGTTACCTTTTGCGATTGGGTCACAGTCACAAGACCAATGCAAGAAAATAACAGCTTTCTAATAAATGTTGCTTTTTCTGACGAATCTAAGTACTTTCCCTAATTGTGGGCAGGTAGGATTTTAAGTTATCCCTTCTCAGTAGAAATTTAATTTAATTTTTTTTGTTTGGTTGTTTTCCTTAGATAAATAGACACAATATGCACTACTGGGCATCGAACAATCCCCTATGGATAAGAACTCTGTTAAATCATCATCCCTGGCCAATTATTTAATTTATTTTTAAAAAAATCTTTTCTTTCAAAAAAGTGCAAGTTCCATGCGAAAACATCCTAAGAAAGAATCAAGCCAAGCTTGCTCGGGACTCGCCGTATTTTAAATTGACCTCATAGGTGTGTATGGACTATATAAAATGCATTAAAGCTAAGAGAGAAACAAACATACGCGTTTTGGGAAGTTAAAAAGAGAGAAAACTTGTCGACGGCCCACCAATAATATCGGTTTTGGGGCGCGAACGGTCGCCAACGTCGCCGCGCCGGTTGTCGGGTTGTCGCAAATTCTGGCTCACTAATTTAAATCTGACCCATTTATTATTAGAACAATATTCGCTATTCGCGATACATTTATACATTTAATATAAGCTTACCTAATTATATTTTTAAGATATTTAGGTAATTACTAATAATAATAATAATTGTAACTGTGCCTATAAAACATTAAAACCTACAGTAATTACGACTTTGACAATAACTTGGCAACGCAGCACGCCACACGTTAATATTTTAGAAGTGTATCAATGCTGCCGCCAAGCCCTTGTTCACCGTTCATTATTATTCATTATTAGTTGCCGGACTCGCCGGCATTTGTTAAGTTGAAAAAGTATTTCTTCTTTCGACCTAATTTCGTTGCGTTTTGTTTGGATATTATTTAATCTTTGTGTTGTGTCCTTTGTGTAGTACTAGTACTTGAGTACTTATGTTAACAATAGCTTTAACCCTGCAAGAAATACGGCAGTGTAAAATAAGTAGTGCATTAATATTTGAAAAACGTTTAGAAATTAAAGAAAAAGGACGCCCCAAACCTCTTTTGGATCTAACACAGACCACGAAAGACAACAACAGGTATTTAAGCCAAGTATGTACAATATTTCTGACTGGATTTGCGGGTGCAACGTAAAAAGTGCATTTTTTGTTTTTCGTGTGTTTTGTTTTGTACTGATGATTTGTTATGGACTAAAACTGGCGTTACTGACATAAAACATTTCAATGATAATTATAAGATTATAAACGTTTCCAAGCTTAAATCAGAATTGCAAGTTTTATTTAGTCGTGCAGATTTTTATAATAGTGCGGGTGCTGTTGCCATTTTACAGCTCTTGTTAGAAATGAACCTCAGTGAAACGTTTTCGGAAAGTGTAAAATTATTAGAGATTTGTTGTTCTATTGAAATATATATATATATATATATATATATATATATATATATATATATATATATATATATATATATATATATATATATATATATATATAGAGTGTGTATATTTATAATTAATTTTAGCCAAAGAATTTTTAATCATGTGTATTGTCATTCATTGCTTTTAATTGTGTCTTCATTGTATAAACACTGTATTTTAAAAGAAAAAAGTAATGTAACTCCATTTTATATGTTTTTAGACAAAAGCTAAATAAAAAACAACAACAGTTTTGAAAAAGCCCAAAACCAATGGGCGAAACGTCAAAAAAGTTGTCTTAATTAGTCATAATAAACCCTACCCAAGAAAGCAAAAAAATTACAGTTATATATATATATATATATATATATATATATATATATATATATATATATATATATATATATATATATATATATATATATATATAGAGTGTGTGTAGACACGCAGACTACTTGTCTGCATATTGTTTTTAAAATTGTCTTCGTTGTTTTAAACTGTTCGTCCAGAGTGTTAGTGTCTATATGTCCTTTTTAAATCACAACTAGGAGGGTGCATTCCCTAAGATATTTTCTTTCATAGCACTTTATTCTGACATAGACAGAAGATATAGATATAGAGAGTGAAGTGAAGCCCTTTTTATTCTGAATTCAAGAGTGTACTACATGTTATGGTTAAATTACAGTTTGAGTATTTTTTCACAATTAGTAAGAAATTTTTGTGATACAGACCTGTCTCCTAGAACATTTCATACATTGTTTCAGATTTTGTAATTTAATAAAGAAAATAATGAAGCATTCTCAATCTTTTTAATTTCCTATTTTAATTATGGCTTCTAAATAAAAAAAAATCAATTAATTACTGTTCAAAAACCATTGTTTTCCAAATGATTATTAAGGATTAAAAACATCTAGAGTTGCCTTAACCCTCAAAAACATTTCTAAAACAGCACCACAAGAAGTTTATGAATGGATCAGGTAATACTAGTGATAAGTACCTACCATTCATGTTCATTTATTTGTGGTGTATTGTTAATAGTAATTTGTTGATTATTAAATTCATGTTTCATACTAATTATAAAATACATTTCAATACTTTAATGAAATTAAAAAATGTTTAACTCACTACTTGCTGTATGAATCTGAAATTTGTCAATAATGGTCAAAAAAGGCTCAAAACCTAATTAAACAATAATGTGTGGTAGGTATACACTGCCGTGCCGGAGCAAAACCTAGTAACTAAAGTATAGACATCTCGAAGATAGACCGATATAAATATTAACCCTACACGTCATAGTCAGACGATCTCGTCGAGCCTCCACCAGCTTCCTATTCGTATTGGCCGACCGAACATTAAATTGAAAGAGGCGTGCCAGAGAGCTATCGGCGGTATTTCGCAGGATTGTAATTAGGCTGTCTAGTGAAAAAGGCTATTCGACTTTCTTTCGAGTTTTGACTTGTTTTGTAGTTTTAATTTTTTGCGTTGATTTTTAATCGCTGTTTTGTTTGTTCGGTTGTCAAGGCTGGCAATTATTTTAGTTTTTATTTAATTGTAAACAGTTTTGCAGTTTAAAGTTTTCCTTCTCGTTCTCAATGCGGCCCTGTTCAATTTCACCGTTTGAACCGATCACTTGTAGGCAGCGTGCATCTATTTATATTCGGTCTATCGTCGAAATAAATAGACTTTAGACTGTATTTGCACTCGAGTTACTAGGTTTTGCTCGGGCACGGCAGTACACTGGTCTTGGAATATTAATTTAGTAACTAATTGATTATTTTTCTTATTTACAATTCATAATTAAAATATGAAATTAAAAAGATTGAGTATGCTTCATTATTTTCTTCATTAAATTACAAAATCTGGAACAATGTATGAAATGTTCTAGGACACAGATACGGATCACACAAATTTCTTAATATGGTGAAAAAAAATTCAAAACGTAATTTAACCATAATGTGTAGTACACTGTTGAATTCAGAATGAAAAGGGATTCTAAAATCTGGCATAAAAAATCAGGACCGTACTTAAAAAAAATGAAGTTGATGATCGCTGCCCAAAGACGAAAGGTCGAATAAAAAAATTGATTACTTAATCTGTAAGTTCATTAAAAGTTGCTATAAAGAAGTTTTATTAGTTTTGCCCTACCTTTCATATTAACGCCAGAAAAAAATTAAATTAAAAATCCGAAAATTCACTTTTTTTCAAAATAACTCGAAAATGAAAAATCATCTAAAAAATTTCGGAACATCATTTTATTAGTTCTTTAATTGCGCAACTTTTTTCCCATTTAACCAATTTGTATCTAACCATAAGCGAGATCCCCATACTGGCCCTTCTTATCTGGGGCACCGTGTATATATACATATATATATATATATATATATATATATATATATATATATATATATATATATATATATATATATATATATATATATATACGACGTCCTTCGTATACCACACTAAGGTTAATAAAATACCATTATTTTTCGTGATAATAGTTTTAGTAATATACTTCCATTACAGAGTGATAGTGGCAACGTCGCTTTTTCTCCGTAGCACGTGCCGGAGTCACGTTCATTCATAGCTTAAACAGTAAAGTTGTCAAGGCGTAGTATTATGTGTGTAATGATTTTGACAGTTCAGAATATACTTGTAGTGAAATATGTAGTATGTGATTTCTGGTTTATCTTAAAACTATATCCATAAACTTTTAAAAATGGTGCGTCAGTGCCATATGTGTAGAAAAATGGATTATTTTAATCCGGAACTGCCTTTCACATGTTTGCTCGGTAGAATACAGACGGCTCGGAACGCCATAACGACGGCGCGCGAATTCGGATGTTTAGCGCTCTCTCTAAACACCTCTACAATGTATGAAACAAAACAAAAGTCTAGTTATAAATAAAGGCCAATGTAACACTGTGGCATTTACCAATCTGATGTAATACAAGCCATTTGGCAGGACTGCCTATATTGTTTAAAATGTTCCAATGGCGCCTTGCAATATAATTAAAGCACTTTACTTTACTTATTTAGTGTAATAAAAAACTGAAGGAATATAAAATCTTCACATCGTATCGATATTAAAGAATTTTCACTATTTTACCATTTTACTATAATTATTGTCTTAATAGCAATAAATTAACTGTACTATTTCAATGGGTTCAATGTAAACTGTACGTTTAAAATACTCCGATAAATATAGCTGTGACCCCACGTGTCAGTTAAAAGGAATGGTAAAGTGTGAAAATTTGAAAAGTTCGTGAGAACGTTTTTGAAAACGGACAGTGATCAGCTGGTAGAAGCGTTTGTTTTTACGTTGTTTTCTATAGATGTTTTGGCAAGACGCGTCGTTTTTTTTCTGTCGCACTTTTATGACTCTAATTATTGTCCAGCCCATTCGAAAAATATAAATATGTTTCTTTGAGGTATTGAAGTTTTAAGCCCCTTGTTCATATACCAGTTATTTTTGAATTTTCTGGCCAGACTTATTAAACTAGTAGTTAAGTAGTTTTTCACTTGTCTACTCAAATTATTAATAATAAAAATTTCAGTGACGCATATGGTGCGTCATATTATTTAGCACCACATTTTATCAGTCGGCTTGTGTGTGACGCTTAAATATTTACAATATTTAAATAAACAGAGTGCATTATATCGATGACAGTATAAGAGTGATAGACTGATAGATATCCCAGTTGCTTAAAGAAGTGAAAGTATTTGAAATCAGCTGAGAAGGTTGTTGACAGTGCTCACCTTTCGGAGACTGGCATAGTTTTTGATGTCAACTCATAATATTCCTGATTTTTTGGCGTCCCAAACAGATCCTCAAAATCTATGGCACTTTCTATATCAAAGTCGTCGGTCAGTAGGGCCGACAAGTCATATCCCAGGTCAATGCCTGACTCGGCCATATTTGAGTTTTATTTTTCCGTTTGTTTAATAAGCAGGCGCACAGTAAGTCGTTTTATTAAGGGCTAACCCAGACTTAAGAGACTAAATCATATTGTCATAATGTTTTCTGAGAACCGCGCGCCGAGATTGCGATAACCAAGACAAACCGCGTCGGCTCGCTAAGCCGACTCAACAGCACGAAAGCAACTGATTTTTTTGCCAATAACAATGTCACGGACAAAGCCGGCTAAGCGAGCGCAACGCTCGGGCTCAGCTTTATATAATAATAACAAGTAGTTTTAGTGGGAAATGTGAATTTTTGTACCGCCATATGGTAGATAACGACTAACGATAGGCGCGCGCAACGTGCACTTATCTATATAACAGAAGCACGGGCTGCTTTGCTCATGACTTAAGCAATGCCAAATAAATCTGAAATTACTTTCAGATTTTTATCCCTGTCTATTTTAGGGCCAGTAGGTCTGCAAATATAGCATCCGAATCAAAAATTATACAAATCTCTTTAAAAAATTAGTAGCCAATGACGGATAGCAAATGAAGAACTGGCCATCTTCTTTAACTAAGTCTCTTCCCAACGTACCTAATATGCTGCTGACGCTTGACGCTTCTGGTTAACCCTCTCCTCTTTTTTTTATCTTCTGACAGCCCACAAAGACCGAAGTCCAAGCACTATGTACCGTGGGTGTACTGGGCAATCGACTCACACATCCAGAGGGATTTCACCAGCCCTTTAAGAGGATGTGTGGGGTGGTACCACCTCGGTCGAGGAAGAATTCCTCTACCACCTTCCGTCTTTGTTAATAATTTAGCATAGAGAAAGCATCCGATCAAATATTCCCAGTCAGGGATTTAAATAACAATTGCTTGTTTCTATTTAGATATAAAATGAAGCTAATAACTCATAAATACTATTTATTGGTGTGTATTTAGCCCCTTTTCTGTTAAAAACTTGACATCTGATTACAGAAAGCAGCCAATAAAATATTTCCGGGGCACCCAGCCATCAGGGGTTTTAGTAGCACTTTAAGAAGGCATGCTTCTATCTAGAGATAGATCTGGAGCTAATAACTAACTCTATAAATATTTAGGAGGCCTTCGTCTATTTTTAGGTAATAAGTTACTCTGTAAGTATTTTTTTATTGATGCACATAACTAACCCCTGTGTTATAAAATTGTCATCTGATTAGAAAAAAGCAGCCAATAAGATATTTCAGGGCACTCGGCAGTCAGGGATTAAAAAAAAACACTTAAAAGCCTGCTTCTACTTAGAAAAAAATTGGAGTCACTGACTCATGGCCCCCACGCTTATTGGAAGTCCGTGAAAACTTGAGAAAGAATTTCCAGTAGTGGAAAATTCCTTGAATTTCATGTTCTTTGTTTGTCCTGGGATATTTTACTATGTACTGGCAATATGTTAGATTTTATGTATTGTTATTAAGTTAAGGATGTTGGATTTGTTTCTAAATACAATATGATCTTCTTGTGTATTTAGCAGGCCAAGCACTGATTTGGGAAGGTTGTTTTGTTATGCAATGGGTTAACTTTCTTGTTTGTGCTGTAAAGGTAGTTTACTAACATAACATATAAACATAATAACCTACATATGTTGAAATTATGGAGCATATCCAGAAATTATCATGGAATAGTTCTGAAACAATAATTAAATACTCTCCAATTTGGGGACCAATCGTATTACCATGCTTCACATCATCAGAAATGTACTAGTATTATAACTTTGAAATGAATTATGTCTGTTGTGTCATACATTGTATATAAAATGTTTCCGAAAGAAATTAGCAAGGGATTGTTAATTGAAGGTACCATTCACCGGTGATAATGTGCATAAGTGAGTTTAAAGCATGTAAAACTGTTTCAAAGTTATCTTTATTACCACAACACAATAAAGGTATGTAAGTTATCAGTGTTTAAAAATAATTGAAAAAGTAAATAATTACAGTAACTTGCATTTTTTATACCCAGTTGCAGATGTAAGTAGGTCATATTATAAATCATAGCCAAAGTGTACATATTATACTACGTGGACCTACATATGTAGTTTATAAGATACTTAAGGTCGCGGTCTTGTGAAAAGAGACAGGCTATTTTTATTATTAAACAATATTTTTTTTTTAATGCAATAGCTTAAAGCAATGTAATCCCAAAAAACTTACTGATTGTTAAAGCCTTACTAATACATGACCTTAATGTAGTAGACATAATTTATTACCTACATTTAGTTAGTAATTAGTTAATTTAATTATTAATTATTTAACAACTACGTTTTTCAGGATTATATTCCTTCATTTTATTTTTTGTATGGACCAGGTAAGAAGAATCCTGACGCAGGTGATTGGAAAAAACAGCTAATAAAATATTTCCATGGCACCCAGCAGTCGGGAGTTTTTAATAAAATAACACTCCAAGAAGGCCTGCTTCTATCTTCAGTATGTCCACAGATGGGGTTTAGAAGAGGACAAATGGGCCAAATTTTGCAAGGTCGTATAAATGTCACTTCTAATAAAAGTTTTTGCTGACACTTTATTTTGGCCGCAACTATACATACTATTAGTATTTAAAAAAAAGTTACTTAATCCAGTATTTTGTCCCTGACAGGTTAATTTTCGGCTTAGGAATAGAGTTAAACACGTCAAGTCAGAAGGCAAAGATTTGCTAGAGATTTTAGAGAAGATTTGGTAGTAGGAAGTTATAATAAATAGATTCATTTTTACAAGAGTATGTTTTTTATCTGCAGTAATTTTTAACTGAGAATGTTTTACACTTCCACTAATTTAATATTAACGTTTCTTTATTAAAATTGCTGACTCGATAAAACACCAACAAATGGCACTGTCAAACATTATTTATTATTGAAAAGTATCAGCAATTAATGGCTAACAACACTGTTAATTGATACAATTGATGTCAAGTGGGTTTAGAACTCTAAATAATGAATTATTTTTTACTCTGCTTATGGGTTGTGATTTTTAAATATTCCCAGTGCCAGTTGTTATTCAGTCGTTATTCAGGATTTAATGATATAGAGAAAGAGTGGAATGAATTTAAGGTACGTTCGAACTTTGCAAAAAAGATTATTTCACCATAGTTGGTCAATTTTATTCCAGTGATTTTAGGTATATGTATGTAGTCTATATTATATGTGTCTATCCGCAGAGAATCGAGGCTCCACAGTCTTTAGTAGGTGAGTTGCGATATCTATGCAGCTTGGATTATGGTCAAAAAATAAATACACTCCTATTTTCACTTTGTTTCTTATTGAACAGGATAAATGTATTATTTTTTTCTAGGGGGGCAGCTGTCCCCTGCCCTTCGCTGGATACGCCCTTGATAGGGCTCTTTTAAAAATGAATCAGTTTAAACCATTATTTGTTTTTTTAAGAACCATGACATAAAAAATTAATATTTGGACAAAAAAATAAATACATATTTATTTAATAAAGAGGGAAATCAAACGATATAATGGAAATATTTAATGAAATAATAGGTAAATAGTAAATGCACACCTAGTACTTATTTTTAATATTTTGTTGACGTCTAATTGCCATTGACTCTACTAATTGATGACATATTTCGATCTGTATACCATACCATGCTTTAGGGATTCACTATCTAAATCGGTTTTTTGGAAAGATCGATTTTTTCCAAATGAAAATCGATTTTTCAGACTCGATCTTTTACCCTTCGATCCTGCAAGGAGATCGGCGATTTTACACAGAATCGATTATTCTGGTATTTTCGTGTCTGTGACTTTAAGACTTAATTAATATTTGGAAATTAATATTTATATGTAATTCTTTACAAACGATAGGGTCGTTAGGCCACGATCAAAACGATCCTAGGAAGAATTAGGAAAGGAATAAGGAAATAGTTAAACTGCGCCATCTAACATTTTCTAGAAAAAAACTCTAATCTGAAATCGTACAAAACACCGATCGGTATCTATGGACAGTTTGTTATTTCACGGTTGTCATTTTTTCGTTCAAATGTTTTCTATTTTATTAGTTTTCAATAAATTAGTATGTTTTTCATGATAGCATTTTAAATCAAATATTTCCCCCTCCATACCCTTCTATAACTTAAAAATAAATATAAAAAAATATATAATTTAAATATTTTTCTTTTTTTTTAACCACAACTGTACAACTTATACTGAGTTTTAAATAGCATTGGTTTGGAATGGACACGGTTTATCGGCTCCCCTCTCCTACACCCAAATTTTTCCAAAGATCGATCTCTTAAGGCGATCTAAATAGTGAATCGATCTCCATGATCACGATCTAAGATCGATTCGAAATATCGATTTTTTTGAGATCTGGTGAATCCCTACCATGCTTCCTCAACAGCTGCCCATAGATTATTTTTGTTTTTTGGTTTAACGCTTCCAGCTCTATCCTTTAATTTTTTCCTCATATTCTCAATCGAATTGGGATCTGAGGATTGGGCTGGCTATGGTAAAACATTCATTTTGTGTCTATGAATCTACGCTTCTGTTGCACGAGCCTTATGTTTTGGATCGTTATCGTGTTGATAACCCCATCTTAGTGGCATATTCCATTCAGCCTGACATTTTCCGACATGTTAATGTAAATCTCCTTTGTCATGATGTCTTCAATAAGATGTATAGGCCCATAACCATACCATGAGAAACAACCCCAAACTAAACTTTTGCCATCACCATGTTTTACCGTCTTCTAGGTATAACGGGGAGTAAATGATTCATTTGGGGGACGTCTAACTGAAATTTTGCCATCATTTCCAAACAGCATAAACTTACTTTCATCACTAAATAAAATATTTTGCCATTTCTTTATTCTGTTGTTTCCACACCGATCAATGTGATTTTTATGCATCTTCTTCAAAGGAGGAATTTTTCTTGGAGATCTGGCTTTTAAATTTTATTCAACCAACCTTCTGTGAATAGTTCGTGCTAATACATTTGCTTGAACATCGGTTAAAATTTTAGAAGAGAAAGGACCCTTTTAGCTTCAATATGCGCCTATCCGTTGCTTCTGTGGTCTTTCTTGGCATGCCTCGTTTTTCTTTTTTTACTTTTGTCATTTTTAGGCGTTACTGTGATTTATTTATAATTAAGAATATGACATCATTTATATATATATATATATATATATATATATATATATATATATATATATATATATATATATATATATATATATATATATATATATATATATACGTATATATACTTTTTTGGTATTTCTGAAACCATTTCCGTTATTTAATTTTCTTAGTTATTCTTGGATATTTTTATAAATTATAAAATAAACCTTACTATATGTATTGCAGTGACTCTAGATATCACAACTCACATTTAAGGCGCCGAGATTCTTTGCGGTTGTTTAATATAAATAAATAACTTTATTTCAATTACTTACGTAGTGAATTGTTTTAAAATAAGCGGTAGGGTAAGCAGACTTACCCGCTGAATGTATTGAAAAATGAACAAAGCTTGTCTTCATTAACATAATCATCACTTTTCAGAAAATTCTGAATTTGTTTTTTTTTTATTTTCCCTCTGAACATTCAAGGAGAGCAATTATTGTATTTTTTTATTTACTATTTATGTATTTTAAACTGGTTTTTATTAATTCTGCCCAGGAAAATGTTTTCTGAATTGGAAATAACTGCACAGTTGATGTTTGGTCTTTATTTCTAACCTTAGACAACACAGTAAGTTTTTAATAATTATTATTTTTAGAACAAATTTAATAAGACCTATTCAGATCAACATGAGCTGTTTAAAAAAGAAGCCTGGTTGGCCAACATTGAAAAAATTCAAAAACATAACGAAGAGGCTGCCAAAGGTGTTCATTCCTATTATCTGATGGATAACCATTTAGCTGACTTGGTAAGTTCGATCTTTAATATTCTTCTCCCAGTCCAACCATCCGCCATTATAGTTGCTGACGCTAAAAACAACAATAGTTAAAAAATGAATCTGAAATATTTAGGGATTATTGGATTTTATTGCTGGTCAAAATTTCTGTTTCTAGTTCTACGTCTGTTAAAATTGAAATGTCTTTGACAACATTTAACAACTTCCTACTTTGTGTACCCTAAGTTCAAAGCCTCTTTTTGAGCTAAACCACTTCTCCTTCCTGATCTGCAGCTGAATATTATCGGAAAATCGTAAGGTGGTTTGGCACTGCCGTACTTTGCTTGAAAGACCTCATTCGATGTTTCGGGGCCTAAAGCTTTAGATACTGTTGCTACTAAAAATGAAATAAGTATGCTTGCAAAAAAATACTGTTTCGGTGTTGAAATACGAAGCACTGGAACCCAGGCATAGGCGCCGAATCTACAGAAATTTAGGGGGCTCACGTGTTCGCAGAATAGAAATGATGTTTTAAGAGGCGTGAATTTAGGGGGGGGGGGCAGGGGGGCGCCCACCGTAAAGTCGTGTACAAAAAGTATTTCAATAGCGAATTGTATAAAAATTAATATTGTAACATAAACATTCCTGCATATTGTATAAAAAAATTATAAACAAAAACAAGCATTTACCGTCTATGTAGGTATTTACAATGAATAATTATACCACAAAAAGATGAATAATAGATCAATACTAATATATAATATAAAAAAAGGCAAGTCTTTTTTGGCATTTTTGATTTACATGCTCTTAGATTGTTTCTGAAAACATTCCTCACACATCTCACTGCGATCTTATTAAAATTAGTGCCGGATCGTTTTGTCTTCTAAAGGAAACGAATACCCAAATAGTTGTTTTTTCAGAAAGCATTCTTTTGAAAGTAAATTTCTTCAAAAAACAGCTTTTTCGAAAACGGATTAACGATATTTTTCAAAAATATTTCCCTAAAACACGAACGTACCTACATTTTTTCAAAAATGCCTGACAGCTTTTTCAAAGATGCTTTTTTTCAAACTGAATTTATGAAATATTTTAAAATATTTTCTAACAACACGTATTTCAAACGCACGTTTTTTCAAACACGTCTTCAAAAAATAATTTTTAAA
Source organism: Philopedon plagiatum (assembly GCA_963971165.1). NCBI lineage: Eukaryota > Metazoa > Arthropoda > Insecta > Coleoptera > Curculionidae > Philopedon > Philopedon plagiatum. The sequence goes on along the minus strand of OZ020198.1, from coordinate 22,299,069 downwards.
AAATACTAGATACATTTTTTTGAAAACAGTATTTAGAAAATTAAATTATAAACTCAAGTAACTTGAAAAATGTTAATGAAAAAAATCCTGAACAAACCTAAACGAACCTTTTTTAGGTTTGATCAGGATTCCTTATACGTCACTTTCTCGTAAATTACTTTCTCAAAAAGCCGTTGCTTGAAAAAATTAGTATCCGAAAAAATTTAGTTTAGAAAATGTTCCGTGAAAAAATGTATTTTTGAAAAGTGCATTATAAAAATTGGAAAAATTTGTTTTAGAAAAACTGTACTTTCATAAGTACCTACTCGTATATCCCCCCAAATGAGCAGAAAGCATAAATAAAAAAATGCTGCAATATTTACACTTTCATATTAATCAAACAATTTGTCCTGTCGCGTATAAGCTGACTAACTGTTCTGTTTTTTTTCAACAAACATCTTTTCTGATGTTAAATTAAGTAAAATTTTTTAAAGATACTTTTTCGGAAATGGATCTATAAAGTTTTTTCGACTTTTTTTTAAAGAATCTTTCAAAAATACATTTTTCTGCAGCCGTCCCGAAAATAGAATTTTCGGTATGATTTATTAAATCGAAAGTACCCTTTTACAAAAAATCGTACCGAAAGTAGCATTTTCGGGACGATTTATTTCACTTTCGGGACGATTTTAGATATCTAAGTAGGCGGCTTTAACAATAACAAAAACTTTGTATTTAATTATGACAGCGCTTGTCATGTAATATTCGTGTGTGTTTTCGCTTTTTAATTCAAAGAAATGGAAACCAGTAGTGAAAGTGAGGCTGAAATAATTCCAGATGAGATTAGTGAATCTGCTAAAGCGGCTACTAATGAATTATTGCCGGTAAAGTCAAGAGAGAGGTATGAATTAGTCTACAGTTCATTTCATAAATGGAGCAAAGATAAAAATGTGCATACTATAAATGAACAAGTAATTCTTGCATATTTAATGGAAAAATCTAAAATCTTAAAGCCGTCAAGCCTCTGGAGCAACTACTCGATGCTTAAGTCCACAATTAATATTAAAAATAATATAGATATAAGCCGCTATCCCAAAGTTATTGCTTTCCTTAAAAGAAAATCCGTTGGCTATAAACCCAAAAAATCAAAAGTATTGAATAAAGAAGAAATAGATCACTTCGTATCAAAAGCTGCAGATAATGACTACCTAATGACAAAGGTAATATATTTAAATCTAATTCCTCTTCTTCCTTGTGACTATTTTTTTTTACTTTAGGTTGCATTAATAATTGGTTTAGCAGGCGCTTGCCGTCGTGAAGAGCTTTGTAAAATGAATTTGGATGATATAGAAGATAAAACAATCATGTTAGTGATTAAAATTCCTAATTCTAAAACGAATATGGAAAGAACCTTTGTCGTCATTGGAGAAAATAATATTTCTTTATACAGAAAATATTTGTCATTACGTCCAGCAAACACACCACATCGTAGATTATTTGTTTATTATAAAAACGGAAAATGTACTATACAACCTATTGGTATTCACACTTTTGGAAAAATCGCTTGCACAGTTGCTGAATTTCTTAAATTACCGAATCCCAAAGAATACACCGGGCACTGTTTACGTAGAAGCTCAGCCACTTTACTCGCTGAAAGTGGTGGTAGTATAACCAACTTGAAGAGACACGGAGGATGGAAATCAACGAGTGTAGCAGAGGGATACATAGAAAATTCTTTAAAAAACAAAATTCACATAGCTTCACAGATTGAAAAGGGCGGTAAAGAAATTAATATCTTAAAAACTAGTACAATTACTAATACGTCTAATTCTAATTTCAACACTGCCACTTCTGTTAATACCCCTAATAATATTAATATAAGTAATTGTTATAATTGTATAATTAATATTCATAAATAATGTATTCATAAGAGTGGTTGTTATATGTAATTATCTATATAAAGTTCATACATTATTATCCATCGATATCCTTTTTAACATGCAAAACGGCTGCAGAAAAAATATTGTACGTAACACGCTCCAAAAGTGATTTTACGGGACTCGCAGGATTCCAGGACTCGCCTGCGGCTCGTCCTGGAAAATTCCTACTCCTCCCGTAAAATATCACTTTCGGAACTTGTTACGTAAATTACTATTTCCGAAAATATATTTTTTAGAAAACAGTTTTCTAAATTTAAATGATGAACTCTACTGGTTTACAAAATGTCAATAAAAAATGACAATAAGGTCCTAAACCAACCGTTTTTGTGTTCGGTCAGGTTTACGTTTCCTTGTGTCTGTTATGTTACTCTGTAGTAAATTACATACTTTCAAAAAAGTGATTTTTAAATATGAATATTCGAAGTCTTTTTCGAAACATTGTTTGAAAAAATGTACTTTCTAAAAACATGTTTTCTTAAAAAAAATTTATTTTGAAAAGTGGTTAAAAAACATCGAAAAGATGGTTTCCGAAAAAAAATTTTGAAAACATCCCTAATTTTCGAATAACTGTATTATCGAAAACGTTCTATTTTCGAGAAAATATATTTTCTAAAATATGTTTTCGAAAAATTTTCATACATCAGTCTAAATGTAGATACAGTAAGGTAGATACATATAAATAAAAAGAATGCTACAATATTGGTAAGTTAGCATAACAAATCGTTCTGTTTTAGGTTAGAAACAGGTTGAGGTATTTCGTCCATTATGAAATAGTGTACATTTCTTAGAACCATAAAAAAATAATGTCGCATGCGAACTTGCCAGATTTTTTTTTTGTCTATACTTTTGTGTAGCTCGATGTGACTTTGTGCACCCCCCCCCCCCCCCCTAGGCGAAATTCTAACTCCACCCCTGTGTTTTAATATAAACAAATTGCTAATTTTTTTTATTTTTCAGACTTTTTTAGTTTGAGATTTGCTTTTAGTTCATATTTGATAGTGCTACTGAGGCACATACTTAAGTAAAAAATTCATATACAGCGTTTACGTTTCGTTAGGGAGCTAACCCCCCAATATATTTTCATAGACAGGCTCGGATCTCAGAGCCCCCCGTAGTCGGCGCCTATGAGCCCAGGGCAAACGAAAGAGTGAAGAAGGCTTCTGTGGTCCTTAGAGTCAAAAAACAAATCTATTTACGACCAAAACTATAAGCTATAGTAATTGTTACCTATTTAGTAAACTTACATGGAATATTAATTGCTCCTGGTATATGACCCTCCTCTTTCAGTTCTGTCGCTTCTCTCACATCAATAACCAATGTATTTGGATCATTTCTTGCCCTATTAACCTCCTCAAAATTAGATATGGGTAATTGCTCACCAGTAGACATGGTTAATATCCACAGTCCACTGCAAAAATTAAAAGTGTAATTATTATCGATATTTTATTTTGTCATCGGTTTAACAGTGGTTCAGAGTTAGAGCAGCGTTTGCCGATCTCATTTAAGATGAAGCTACAAATCTTAAAAGTAAACCCGTGAAAAAGTCAGAATAAATTAGACATGCAACATGCAACATGTTATAAGATAAGTATATGGTTAAACTCACCTGAAGAGTGGTAGCCACAACAATTTGGTTATTTTTTTTTCACGTATCGATTAGTCTAATGAAGTAGTTTGAGATAAATCAGAATGACATTGCATTAATAATAAACAGTAATTAATACCAGTCCCTTATCAGGGAATAATATTTATTTTAGATATAACGTATTTTTTTAAATGAAACATTTTTGTTGGGGAAGAGTTAAGATTTATCCCAGAAATTTATATTCAAATCTGCAGAGGTTTTGTTATACTTGTGTAATTACTTCTTTAGGACGTACATATTTAAAAATTACTTCTCCTCCATTAAACTTCAAGTACTCAGATTTCTTCCTACTGATTTTAAGGCATCTATCTTCTATGGATCTTCTGGAGCTTTCCAATTTGCTTTCAACGGCTTTTCTGCTGGTGGTGTATATTTCAGTATCGTCCGCAAAGGTGCCGCACCAGATGACCATGAAATCCAGCGCAAGCCTGAGTAGATACGAGCTCAAAGTCCCCTTATATCACCCTTATATACCTCCATACTTTCTGCCCTGAAACTCTGTTGTAGGTCTTTCCTAGGTCAATATAGAACCATTTGCAATCCATTCTGCTTCTCCTGATGCTCTTCTATAGCCTGTTATAATACAATAAAGGTTTTCTGTCTAAATCTCCGTTCTATAATCTTTCTCCAAATCTTCATTTCTATGATGTGATGTGTGACACATCAGCTTGGTTCCTGTTCTCCACCTCTGGTAAGATAAAAAAAAACGTCCTCAAAGTATGCCGTGGAATCAATCACGCATGTCTTGAATTATTACTCTTGAAAGGTAACATAGGTAAAAGGTATAAGGTGAATGAAAAATAGAACTGTTAAATTCTGAAGTTTTTATTCTTAAGAAAATTAACTATGGTAATCACGGCAGAACAAAAAGCTTTTATGATCGAAAGTTACTATATACCTAAATGGTAGAAGGGTTGATGGCCAGTGGGTTTATTCAACACGAGACGCCATTCAGGATGTTCAAACAGAATTTAGACACATGTCATGGATTTCTACCAGGCTCGTCCAGTTTTGACTAGATCTGTGGCTTTGTTTAGAGAAGGAAGTGTAAATAGAAAGGAAGGCAGTGGGAGACCCAAAGTTCGCACTGCAGAAAAAGTAGAAGAATTGAGGCAAATTGATAATGAACACCCACAAACCTCTGTTCGGCTTTTAAGCCAGCAAGTAAATGAATCCTACGGAACCTGCAATGCAATCGTGAAATGTGACCTGCATATGCAATTGTTACCAAACGACAAGCCGCAGCGAATGCAATTTTCATAGAGGTTTATGGGTAATTTGCATAATAATGAAAAAGTATTTGAAAAAACCTTTTTTACTGAGGCATGGTTTTACCTCTCTGATTATGTAAATTCTCAATAAATGAGAATGTGGAGTTCCACATTTCTTTATAGAGAAGCCTCTGCATTCACAGAAAGTTGGCGTGTGGGCGGCCATATCGAAAAGAAGGTTAATTGGACAGATTTTCTTTGAAGGGACTCTCAATTCAGCGCGATACCGTAATGAAATTTTAGAAAATTTTGTAAACGCTTTAGACGATAAAGAGATGCGACAAGGCTACTTCCAGCCGGCCAGCGCACCAATTCATGTAACTCTTGATAATTTAAATTTTTTCGAAGAATTTTTCGAAGACCGAATCATTAGTCGTAATATGCCAGTTAGGTGGCCACCACGATCCTGCGATCTCACGCCGTGCGACTTTTTTATGGCCACACATTAAAAAATCGGTTTTCAAAACCCCTTGTGAAAATTTAGAAGACCTACGGGCTAGAAATACAAATGCATTTTAGGAGATTAACAACTCTCCCTAAGTGCTCACCAATGTTTCTGATGCTGTAAAAAAATAATGAGAACATGTTTGGAAGTAGAAGGTGGACACGTCTCTCATTTAGTTTAAACTTGTAATTTTTAGGTTCTTTGTTTCGTTTGTTCGTTTTTTTTTAAATTCTGTATTATGCAATGACAATGACAATAATGTAATTTTCTAAAAAATAAAAACTTCAGAACTTGACAGTTTTATTTTTCATTCACCTTTTACCTATGTTACCTTCCAAGAGTAATAATTCAAGACATGCGTGATTGCGTGATTGATTCCACGGCATACTTTAAGGACGTTTTTTTTATTTTACGTTATGTCTTAGGCCTTTTCTAAGTCAATAAACACCATGTGTATTCTGCTCACCCTGATACGTTTCCATAACCGGTTTTAATTCAATAAATTGCGCCCTTCGTACTCCTACCTATCATAAATCCAACTGCTCTTCTCCTATTGAGGTTTGCTTTAAAGTCCCCGTTCTATAATCTTTTCCCAAATCTTCATCATGTGTGACATTAAATTGATTCCTCTTCTGGTACTTCTTTCTCCCTCATACACCTCCATACTTCCTGCCGTAGAACTCTGTCTTCAATTTTGTTTAAGTCAATACAGACCATATTCGATCCTTCTTACTTCCCCAGATGCTCTTTCATAGCCTGTTTTAATGCAAAAATTGCTTCCATTATATCCCTACCTGACATAAATCCAAACTTCTTCTCCTTTCTATAATATTTTTCCAAATCCATCCAAATCCATGTAATCAGCGGCCATTAACCGTAATCAGCTTTGTTCCTCTTCTGGCTCTCCTTTCTCCCATTCTATCTCATACACACCCATACTTCCTGTCGTGGAACTGTGTCCTAGACCTTTTCTAAGTCAATAAAGACCCTATATAGCCTTTTTGCTCCTCTTACTTGCGTCCGCGTCCGTTGTACTCCTACCTGACATAAATCCAAACTTTTCTTCTGCTATTGGGACTTCCTCTCTAAGTGTCCATTCCATAATTTATTTTGAAACCTTCACCGTGTGTGACAGCAGCTTGAATAGTTGTCACTATCCCTTTTCCTTATAAATAGTCATAATATAGTAGAGTTTTTAATGTGCTCCATAGATCCGCAATAAAATGATAAAATAGCAATAGAAATTAGTATAATAAATAAAAAATTGTCTTCAGTACAAATGCATTTCGTTGTTCCACTAACGTTAAAATAAAGGAAATTCCTAATAATTGTTTCAAGGTAAAAAAATAGCGCCAAAACAGGTTTGTCAATTTAAAACGTTGATATGTATGTATAACCTTAGAAAAACAAAAAAATATGTATTAAATTGGTGCCTATATCATACAACTTATAATAGAAATAATAAGTTGGACATTTATTACTTCGATAACTTTATATCCTCTATAACTTACCAAAATATTAGTAGGTGTAGTTTAAAATTTGCCCACATAACGCTGGCGATTTAATAACTAAAATTATAAAAAAACTAACTGTATACAACAAATTCACGTGAGATAATTATTAAATTTTAGTGCTGGAGTTCTGTCGTTGCGACAATGTTCTTTCTATTTTCTACAAAATTATTTATTTCTTAGTTTTGATATGCAGAATGGCTCTGAATGATCATTCACTTTTAATTATGACTGACTATACACCGGTTTCACCGATAATAATGAAGCTAGCGTAATATCTACTTAAAATGCTAGTCATTGTAGTTGCCTAAACACTAACCCATCAGTTATTTTTGAAATTTATTAAAAACTTGCATATTACATGAGAATATCTTCGATTACAACACCATTATCGATAAATAAATATGAATTATTACTTTAACCAACCAATTATATATTATAAAGGTTAGATTATGATTCGAATTACAATTATAGTTATTTTAAACTAACCGGATTTATTTTTTAGTAGCAACTTGCTTTGCTCTACGTCCACAAAGCTCAGCTCGACTATTTTTAAGCTATTTTAAGGCCGCGTCATTTTTTAAATTTCCACGTACTATATTAGTTAATGTTATAGCTGACACATTGTTAGCTGTTTTGACGATAGCACTCTCTACTTAAATATCCAATTCCCCAAACCAGTCATAAAGCTTGAGCAGAATTTTCAATTAATTTGCAAGTCTTCTTTTTTGACTCAATTTTTTCCAACTTTCTGTTGTAGTTAATTGTCTCCACCTCCACAACGCCTGATCCTGAGCTTTTTTTCCTGTTAAACTTTTTTCACAGATAGATAGATATTTAAAACTCTTTCCTGTATGTAGCTTTACTTTTTCTTTTGCTCTTCCATCTCCTCCGTTGAACTCCATGTTCTCAGTTTTCTCCTAGGCTATCATCTAAAGATTTCTTTCAGCCTTCCACCTTCCTTACTGGTCTTCATCTCTTACTTCCTGTGTCATGGCGTCTATAACTAACAGGGTTGAATAGATACAACCTCAAGGCCTAAACCTTGTACAGGCCACCCATAACGGGAAATTCACATATCCCCTGATGGTTTTCCATAGCCTGTTCCAATTCATCTATTCACTGGCCTGAATCCAAACTGCTCTTCTTCCATTGATGTTCCCTCTCCAAGGATCTATTCTATAATCGTTTCCGAAGTCTTATGTAACTTTCTTCTTCCTTTGCTCTTCCGTCTCCGTTGAACTCCATGTGCTCAGTTTTCGTCCGAGACATTTCCTTAAGCCCTTCACCTTCCTTACTGGGCTTCATCTCTTACATACTGTGTCATGGCGTCAAGGACAAGGGTGAATAGATCTAGTGCAGGCCACCCATAACTGGAAATTCACCAATTCACATAGGTATCCCCTGATGTTTTTCCATAGCCTGTCCCAGTTCATCTATTCACCTGGCCTGAATCCAAACTGCTCTTCTCCCATTGATGTTCCCTCTCCAAGTATCCATTCTATAATCGTTTCCGAAGTCTTATGTAACTTTCTTCTTCCTTTGCTCTTCCGTCTCCGTTGAACTCCGTGTACTCAGTATTCGTCCTAGACATTTTCTCAAGCCCTTCACCTTTCTTATTGGGCTTCATCGCTTACTTCCTGTGTCATGACGTCAAGGACAAGGTTGAATAGATCTGGTGCAGGCCACCCATAACTGGAAATTCACCAATTCACATATCCCCTGATGTTTTTCCATAGCCTGTCCCAGCTCATCTATTCACCTGGCCTGAATCCAAACTGCTCTTCTCCCATTGATGTTCCCTCTCCAAGTATCTATTCTATAATCGTTTTCGAAATCTTATGTAACTTTCTTCTTCCTTTGCTCTTCCGTCTCCGTTGAACTCCATGTACTCAGTTTTCATCCTAGACATTTTTTCAAGCCCTTCACCTTTCTTACTGGGCTTCATCTCCTACTTCCTGTGTCATGGGGTCCATGACAAGGTTGAATAGATACGGGCTCAAGGCCCAAACCTGGTTCAGATCACCTATAACGGGAAATTCATAGATTCCCTGAGGTTTTTCAATAAGCTGTTCCAATCGATACGTTGTACTCACCTGGCATGAATCCAAACTGCTTTTCTCCTATTGATGTTCCCTCCCCAAGAATCTGTGCTGTAATCGTTTTCCATGTCTTCATCTTGTGTGACATCAGCTTAATTCCTCCATAGCTTCCACCTTCTTGGATGTTCCCCTTTTCCTTGTAGATGATAGGTCCAATATCTCGCCACTGACTTAGCGCTTCTTCTTGAGTATAAATGTTCTGTTTCAGATCCATAGTATATCTGTCCCTTCTGGTCCTAGACATCCATATCTCTGATGACATGTCCAAAAGTATGCCATCAGGTTCCGTCACTTCATTTTATTTAAAGCATTGGCTACAATGTCTACATCTTCTCGACTTACCGTCCTAAGTACCAAGATTATCGAATTTCTTGTCTGCAGAAGTTTTCCCTCCTGTAATTCAATTCCAGTCAATAGTCAAGTCAATAGTTTATATCTCGACTCTCTTAACACTGAGGTTTGCAACCTACAAGGGCTGTTCCAGATAAGCAGCAAGAGATGTTGAAGAAGCATGGGGCGCGAAACTTAACTTATTATCCAATGCCCACCCGTACCTAATGAAATGGTACACTCTAATTCATTAGAAATAAAATATGATATTATGAAAATTAAATGCAAGTGGGTAGAGATTACAATAAAATTAAATATACTTTGTTTTTATTTTAGAGTTATCAAACGTACCTCCAAAAAATGGTAAAGTTAACAAAAAGCAGACATCGAAAAGTTGACTCGGACGTTGTAGGCGATTATCATCAGTTTCACCACATTCCCGAAGAAGTAAACTGGATCGAAAAAGGCTTTATAACTCCATCGTATAACCAGAAGGAATGTGGCGCATGCTATGCATTTAGTATAGCTGGTGTTGTCCAGGGACAAATTTTTAAACAAACAGGGAAACTGGTTCCGTTGAGGTTGGTGATACTGGATCTATTTTACAATTTTTTTTTATTAATGAAAAATGTTTAAAAAAAGGTAGCACCTATGTTTTTAGTTCTCAGCAGTTGGTTGACTGTAGCGCAACTTCTGGAAATTATGGGTGTGGAGGAGGATCGTTGCGTAATACATTAAGATATTTGGAAAAAGCAGGTGGAATTATGGCATACAGTGATTATCCATATATTGCTAAGGTATTTCCCCTATATACCCCGAACACAGCATGGCATTTAAAACCATCGTCCCTGAATAGAAATTTCCAAAACCATTATTGGAATATAGCCCCAAGCAGTGGCAGATTAACAATTCTGAATTCTTAAGAGTAAAATTAGCTTTTGTAGGGAATATTTCATGTCTGTTATTTTATCATTTTTGTTGTAGCAAGGAAAGTGTCATTTAAACAAACACATGACTATTGCAAATGTAACATCGTGGGCAGTACTACCAGCAAGAGATGAAAGAGCTCTAGAAATTGCTGTTGCAAATATGGGACCTATAGCAGTGTCAATCAACGCCGTTCCACACACATTCCAGTTTTACCAGTCAGTATTGCAATTGCACGTCTTTTTAATAGGTAAATATATATTTTTACAGGACAATATTAACTAATTATTTTTTAGTAAAGGGATTTATGATGATCCAGCTTGTACTTCTTTTACGGTAAATCATGCGATGCTGCTCGTAGGATATACTAAGGATGCCTGGATACTAAAAAACTGGTGGGGAAAGCACTGGGGAGAGCAGGGCTATATGAGGCTAAGCCGACATAAAAATCGATGCGGCATTGCCAATTATGCCGCGTACGCTTTAGTATAGGATCTTTATAATAAATGAAAATGCTAAAAAAAAATTGTTGTTATTTATTTAAACAAAGGACGACTAACTGACTGATTTATCATTTATCAACTTACAATGTACCTCCTAAACTACTAAAACTAAAAAAAAAATTAAATTCGAAATAATTTCAGGACGTATCCAACTAGGTACATTCACCGATCCCTGATATACTTTTTATAATAGACTGGTGTTTTCTCCCGAAATATAACTTGTTGCCTGGCGGTAAGAAGCCTTGTTAGTAACGAAAGTGGGAGTTCTAGTTATTTAGAGCCCCATTGGCGGACCGGGAGAGAGGACTCGCCCCACCATTTCGACAAGTTAACTAATCCATTAAAGTATAACCAAAAAATTCATAGCATGATAATATTTACATACATTTGGCGTTAAGTCCTCCAGGTTAGACGATAATTACCAAAAAAATTAATCAAATTCATTAAGGATGTAAGAGAACCAAACTTTACCGATGCGATTAGAAACAGTTTTAATATTTTTTGCTTTTTAAGCATAGTTTATTGATGTTCATACTATTTCTATACGTAAAACTAATTCAATTTGAAATGGGATGATGTACTTTTGTTTATAAAATTCGAATCTACGTAAACACTATGTATGTGTACTAATTTTTTTTTGGATTTGCTCTTTTGGTTACGGGATTATGATTTATTAAGTTATAAAATAAATAAATATTTACCATCTGATTTCAACCAATATTTATCGTCTGTCATGCTTAAGAAGTTGTTCGAAATGTCCCCCTTCAACTTTCGAACTGGGGAACATTTTCTATATATTTATATACATGGGCGCACCCAGCATTTTGTCTTGGGGGGGGGGGGGGGGGCTGAATGGTGCAATTAGGTGGATTTCTTCAATTAGTAGTGCACTTTTTTTAATTTTTGTGTGTCTAAGTTGTTGGTCTGGGGGCTACAGCCCCACAGCCCCCCCCCCCCCCCCCCCCCCCCGCTGAGTGCGCCACTGTTTATATATAGAGAACTGTATACTGTCGAACAAATTCGACATTTATTTACTTATTGTTGTGTTAGCAGCTAAAAGTTTTGGAGCAACACTGCGTGAAGTAGTTGGTGTGAGCCACTACATCTTACCCCTGGATGAATTTCATCCAAGATCTTACCCATCCTTTCCGAACTTTAGGATATAACGTCTCTTTTTGATTCTGGACATCCTGGTTAATCTTTATTCTCTTGGAACAAAAGGTGTAGAAGCTAAGTCGTCAACAAAGCTCATTTTTCTCCTTGGATAATAAAATAAAACATTGCTTGAGAACTCATCCTTTATTTAATACTTGTTAATTATTGTTTATAACACAGATTCGTATACAACAGAGCTGCATCGGTTCCACAAAATAGCTTCAATTGCTGTTGACCGGCTAGTTTCTCCCTTGTTACCGGTATTAAAGCTAGAAATACAAGAAAAAGTTAAACACTCTTGTTATAAGATTCTTATATTTTAGAACTTACATTCATAAGAATAATCGGGATGCAAAAATTCATTTGGTTCGAGGTTACTTTTGTAGTCTTCTCTTTCGGGTCCTGTATAACAGTTGTCTCCCAAGCTCCACTATTATAGGACGTGCGGTAACGGACAAGTCGAGGATGCTCCTTTTCAATTACCATCTTTTTGATTTGATGTGATGGAAATGAACACTTTTTTGGTATAAGGAATCCAGATAAATAGTCCATTTTCTAAAAACTGAACGTCTACTACGTCGAAAGGGGATGGTTTACATCTGGCTGCTTTGAAAACTTCGTTCGATTCCTTTGGGTGCTCTACTCTTGTTTTTTGTTTGAACGTTCTTGCCGCACGGCAAGCAACGGTAAAAACATCAAAAATAAAATTTGTTTTGTTCACGCGCGCGACTTGTTATTCCCTGTTAAAGTGACTTAGCCTGTTTATTTCATATATATATATATATATATATATAATATATATATATATATATATATATATATATATATATATATATATATATATATATATATATATATACAGCGTCTGCCCAGATTTGGTTACCAAATGGGAAACTTTTTTATTTTTGATGTTACAAGAAAAAGTTATTCTTGATAAAAAGTTTTGCTTGTTGTAAAAGTAAGACTGGCATTGAAAAAAAAAGATATGTTATACAGGGCGTAAAGAAAATCGAGTAGTTAAGGTAAATAGCATGGAATTTTCGCTATTAATGTCGTTTGTTAATGCAAATAAATACTTTTTTAATGAAACGTTTCATTAAACTTCTTTCTTAATACTTCTTGTATGACTGAACCCGTTTTTTTTGTGACAAATCTAATAACTTATTTTTATTATCATACATGTATATGGTGCTGGTCTCATAATAGGTAAGAGGTAAGGGTGACATTGACGATAATGAGCTCGATGTATTGCTTCATGATACACAGGAACCCAAAAAAAGTCTTGAACAAAGATCCCATCAATTGGGGTACTTAATTAAATTTATCCGAACTGTTTTGAAGAAAAACAAACAGAAATATTTTAAACCAAAATTTATTTACGCGTTTCCTGGAGACATGGATATACGATTGATTATTGTCCGTGGATAATGGGATATTATGAAGATCATCCTTTTGGGTTTCAAATTTTGTTTTCCGTCGAAGCGACGTTTACCACCAACGGAATTTTTTCATCACAAAATTCGAGGTTTTGAAGTACAACTAATCCTAACTGGGTAGTAGAGTGTCGCAGTCAAGTGTCTCAGAAAGTTAACGTTTGGTGTGGTGTTTAACAAAAAATAATTTTAGGACCAATTTTTTCGATAATAACTACCGGACAAATATTTCTAACTTTTTTGCAAAATGGCTTTTCTGATATTATTGATGAACGGCCCCTGAATGCAAGGCAAGATTTAATATTTCAGTTAGATGGTGCCCTTGACATTTCTCGGCAGAAGTAAGAGCCTGGCTTAAATTCAATTTTAAAATTGAGCATACTTCGAATCAAGATGATAATTTTGCGGATTGGCCGCCTAGGTCCCCTGACCTCACATCTCTTGATTTCTTCTTTTGGGTACAAATTAAGGAAATTGTTTACAAATACAGACCTGAAAATTTTATTCAATTAAGAAACATACGAGAAGCATGTGAAGAAATCCGAGCCGATCATGTAAGACATGCTGTTTACCGCTTTAAGAAAAATCTTATCAAGGGCATTAAAAATAACGGTGGTTCTGTTGAGGCCTAAAATTTGTTTTTAAGATCTGTTAGTTAAAATAAATAGTTTCCTAAACATCTTTTTTTTAATTTTTATTACGCCCTGTATAACATATCTTTTTTTTTCAATGCAAGTCTTACTTTCACAACAAGCAAAACTTTTTATCAAGAATAGCTTTTTCTCATAAAATCAAAAATAAAAAAGTTTCCCATTTGGTACCCAAATCTGGGCAGACGATATATATATATATATATATATATATATATATATATATATATATATATATATATATATATATATATATATATATATATATATATATATATATATTTTCTTAAGGTTTTTCGTGCTTCCCTGGTAAACAACATATATAAGTATATCATAAACCACTCATCAAAGTTTTCCCGGGCCATTTGGTGGTGCCAGCGCGCCCCTTGTAATTGTTAGAGCTTCTCTGGTATATCGAGTATGACGCAATAAAATCAATACCGTTGCTATATTATATTTTTTTCGAAGATTGGCTTGAAAGGTGTATTGTATAAAAATGCCCGGGAACACAAAGGAACAGACAGCTTTTCAATAAGTTTTTTTTGTTAATATAGGGTGAACTGTTATGACTCAAGTAGTATTGTTTAATAAAATAATAAACAGTCATGTAATCGGATCCGTTCCATTATAATAGAAGGACTTGAAAGGGAATACTTCTTTCTTAGAAAGTAGAAAACTAAAGATGAAACCGAAGCCATATGTTCTGTGTAAAAAACAAGTCTGTTGTATCTAGATCAATTTATGATTTAATATGACAGGTAACGTTAATTAATATATCATTCATCACTTGAGTCTTTGTCGATCTTATATTTGAAAAACAAAACAAAAATATAGAATTCGGTATATGTCATCCATCACACCAAAATACACCTTCTCTCTCAGTGGTGGCAGTATAAGTTTTCAAAATGTTTGGATATGGAATATCTTAGAATGAAAAATTTCTGATGCAGTATGGACCAATTAGTTTAAGAGGAGTGGCTGCTGGTGAAATTTCAAAGTATATATCCCTGTTCCTACTCACAGGACCCGCACAAAATTTAGGGGTTTCAATAGTGAACCCACTGGGAATGTTTTGGTAAAGAAAAAAAACATTTTGTGTCTTGTGATTTGCGAAAAAAAGTTGAATTTTTGCTGAGCCTCCCCTGGGAAAAAATGCACGCGTTTAGGTATTTTATTTATTATTTTTTCTAAACAAATTTTACATGCTTTTGTTGAGAATTTTTAAATTTTAAGAGAAAAAAATATATTAGTAATAAGTTATTTGAATTTTTTAAATCTAAAATAAAATTTAAAAAAAATTCAAATGGCTAGCTATATATTTAATTATTTATTTATCTGATAGCTGCTTTAGAATTTTTTTAAGAGGACAAAAAAAGTTGAGTGAACGAAGCTGGTTAGCAAGAGACACAGTCCTAGTGACGAAAGAGTGACGACCCTAATTAGTGCGGTTTTATGGTTGATGAAACGTAAAAAAGCGTCTAGGGACCAAAACTCCACTTTGGCTTCTGCATGGCGCGCCTGCACATATATTTTCTCTATGGCCTGCACCCGCATCGTCAATAGACATAACCTCAAAAATATAAGTAAATGATGTACTTGTAACAAGTTTTCCGGCTTTCTTGAATCAGCAACATAGTCCAAAGTAAACTCCTCTGAAGCTGGTTTTTTCTATGTATTTTTCCAGCGATTATAAATTCATTTGGTAAATAGCAATTTGGATATACTTAAATTTTTCAAACCTTGTGTAAATACCCCCCCCCCCCCCCCAACTCTGTAAGCCTGTCGGAAAGAATGGTCCCCCCTCCTAGCTCCGCGCCACTGGATTACCTAGGGTTTCCACTAGCCCCGGCCGCGTTGGACTTCCTCGGTTACGGGTTGTAACGCGTGCCATTGTAAATATATATGTATGTATAAATGTATTAGTTAAGTTTAGTAATAAGTGTGGCGTTGTCGTTGTAAATATTATTGTGCATCAATATTGAGTCTTTGGCTCATTTCCTCATAGTTATATTCTGTGTCCCTAAAGATTTTATAGTGGACATTATGCAAGAACTTTTTTGTACACGTTCAATTCTGTTGATATGACAGGTGTACTGAGGGTCCCGCACAGAGGAAGCATATTCTAAATGACTCCTAACAAAACTACAAAAGAGGATTTTAAAAGAACGAACCGTAGCAAAATCTTGTGTAATTCTACTTATCAATCCCAACATCGTCAATGACTTACTGACCATTGTGTTTCTTTGGGTAATAAATGATAATTTTTTATCGAGAAAAATTCCAAGATCTTTTATGTTCTCTACAGAGGATAGAGTTACATTATTAATTATATAATCAAAGGTAGTTTTCAGTGTGCGGCGGGAAAATATCATCAGGTTACATTTTGAAATATTGATATGCCTACCGTTGTCATCGCACCAAGACATAAACCTGTCAAGATCCCCCCACAAAGAACCAGAGTCATCAGGAGTTGAGAAAGTTTTAAACATTTTTAGATCATCGGCAAAGAGAAGAAATTCGGAAGAGCGGAAATAAGGCGCGACATCATTAACAAAGATATTAAAAAGAAGCGGTCCCATATGAGACCCCTGAGGCACTCCAGATGGTACAAGAACTTCACGCGACAAGGAATTATTAACCCCCACAATCTGGATCCGCCCCGTAAGATAGCTCTTCACCCAGCCGAGTAATGGTCCATTTACTCCTAAGTTTTCAAGTTTTTCAATCAGTACATTGTGCGGGACCTTATCGAAGGCCTTGGAGAAGTCAGTATAGAGGGAATAGACCTCCATACCCCCCTCCAAGGCCTGCAATATAAAGTGAGTATAAGTAAGAAGATTTAGTTCCGTATTTCTGCCCGCACAGAATCCAAACTGCTGACTGATTATTTCCGGAGACAAGATAGAGCTGAGATATTTTGTTATAAGATTTTGAAAAATTGTATTTATAATAGAAATCGGTCGGTAATTCCTTATGCCACTTTTATCCCCAGACTTATGAATGGGTACAACAAAGCTCGATTTCCAAAATTCAGGAAGGAATCCGCTCTCCAGAAATTTGTTAAATATTATGTGTAGAGGTCTAGCAAGAAGGAGCAATTTTTAAGAAAAATGAGATGTATGTTAAGTATCAGGGCCTGGGCCTTTATAAGGACTTAATTTATTCATTTATTGAGTTATGTGTAAATGTCTGATATAGTAATGAAGTAGGAGTTAATGTTGAGATGATTTGATGACAACTCCCGTTTGCAAATTTCACCAGTTGTGGCTGAAACAGAGGCCTCTTTCTTTGACCGACTGGAAGTGTTACCAACAAGATAATTCCACGTCATTTTTGATTCTCAACCCTGTTTCTACCGGCATCACTTCAATTTATCTTACCGACAAATTTGCTCGCTGGTCAAAAAATGTGCTATGCACTGATATCGTTGCAAAATTCTTCTAACGAAGATAGGTAACGCCGATACCAAAAGCACAGCGATTGCCTGTCTCAAAAATAAACAAAAGTGCGCGGTAGGGAGGAGCCGTAAAGGCACCAAACACTTCTTAGAATGAATGCGTCGGAAACCTGCGGTTGACTCGTGGGATCGCTACAAGATCCGTACAAGAAGTGTTTTTCATCCCATTGTTACGTATCTTCGTCAGAAATAACTAATCTCAGTTCGGGTGAATTTGGTTCAAAAATAGAGGCAGAAAACCAATTAAAACAAAGAGTATTTTACTTAATTTTTTATTTAGGGATTTCAAGTGAAATAAAAACAGTTACTCATCATAAATTTCGAAACATCTTAAAGAACAAAATCGGACAATTAGAGGTCTTAATTTTTGTGACCATTCTGCTACAAGCACAACAAATACTATGTGACATTTATGTAAATATGTATCAGACATTTAGCAAAACATGTATTTTTAACACAAAAAAGCTTGTATATACATAGCTAGACGGAAGTTGTTCTACAGCATATTGGGCAAATATTTCTTCAGCACATCTAATAAAAATTTGACATCCATTAGTAATTATTAACATTGACATGACAAAAATAAAACATCAAATACAGCACAGTACATACTTGTACTGATTGGTGCTCCTTCGGGAAGCAGACGTTCCCCTTTTTTCGGGAATTTCATTGTATCGTTACGTATTCTAAAGTTTTCTTATAGAAAGAGATTAATTTATACAACAGGAAAATGCTTAGATGTATTTTTTACACAAATGTCACATTCTTTTAAAAAAATTATTAGGGTTTGATTTTCTATTCAAAAATAATAAATATCATAGGATAATTAGGTTGTAAGGTCGTCGTCTTGTGAAAAGAGACAGGACATTTTTTTAATTGAACAAAATTTTAAAAATTTAGTTTCTTTTGATATAAACGTGTCTTAAATTTAAATGTTTATATACAAAAAATAATATAAAGCAATATAATCCCGAAAATCTTACTAATTGTTAAAATTTTATTAATACATTCAGGTACCAAATTATGTCCACTACACCGCTTAGGCCCTATATTAGTGATATATTAACAATTAATAAGTTTTTTTGGAATGAATTGTATAATATTATTATATGTATTTTAGATCAACAAAGTTTATATCAAGAGAATCTGTATTTTCTGTTTTGATTAATTATGAAAATGACTGTATTGTCACAAGACTCCGTCCTTAATGCACTAAGTGCGTGCATACTCTATGTACTATTAATTAATATTTTTGACTACGAAATCAATATTATATTCTCGTATCTTTAAAAAACACCATTGCTAAGGCGTTAATATTTTAGTTTTCAATGTCTTAAAGAACTTTAGTTTAAAAATAAATGTTTAGGATCTTTTCTAACATTAGCTTAGTTTGATATATATATATATATATATATATATATATATATATATATATATATATATATATATATATATATATATATATATATATATCGTGATCCTATAAAGTTGATAATCGAAAAGAAACCTTATTTAACTTGTTTTTTAATCGACAGGTTGTTCCTAAACTTCAGCAAATAAGGTCTTTTACTAAATTATGTCCTCTACATTTAGGCCATATAGTAGTAGTATCGTAACAACAAACGAAACTGTAATTTTTTAATTTTGTTTAATCTCCTCACAAGACTTCCAAGCTTAAAACAGTTCACGGTGTGCCTCGACTAAGTTTAGCCTAAAAGTCTTCCCACTTCCACTTTTCTTTTCAAATTTTGTTGGTGTGGCCTAAGTAATTTAAGGCCAAAATGAAAATCCTAGATCAATAGTTTGAAAAGAAAACTTGATTTTACTAATTATTTTTTAGGTTAAGCGGCTTTATTTTAAAAAAAAGAGCAGTATCACAATCTTTAAGACGTATAATCTTCTTTCAAGTCCTGGAAACGATATCTTCTTAGTGGAAATATTTAATATTTTTAAATCACTTTGATAATCCTGAAAAAAATGAAAAAATTACTTTTTCGTCAGTTTTTAGTACCTATCTCTTAAATTAAATGGTAGGTTCAAATGCGATGGTTTATGAATTAATTTTAAAGATAATGCAATTATCTACACATCAAAATATCTGTTCAAAATAATAGAAGGTTGAAAAATTCGAACAAAAAATTATTGTATCAGAATGTTGTGATATATCTCAATAATTATAGTTATGGTTAAAACCGGTCATCATTTTCAAAAAGTTGACTCAATTTCAGGCAAAAAAAGTCATCATTTATCTGGAACAAAACCAAAGATAGGATCGTCGGAAATTGTATGTCCGAGCCGACGCGACGGTGTTGACAGTGCCAACTGCGTAGAGCGCTATGACGAAATGCAGTTAATAGCTGTATTATTAAGTTTTATTCGAGTTTTACTTAGTGAAAATATAAAATAAATTCATTTTAATTCATTTAAGGGAAATTAAATTAAAATGAATCAATCTTATATTTTCACTAAGTAAAACTCGAAAAAAAACTTAATACAGCTATTAAATGCATTTAGTCATAGCGCTCTACGCGGTTGGCACTGTCATCGACGTCGCGTCGGCGCGGACATACAGTTTCCGACGATCCTATCTTTAGTTTTATTCCAGATAAAAGATGATTTTTTTATTTTGCTTGAAATGGAGTCAACTTTTTGAAAATGATGAACAGTTTTACCAAGAACTTATAATTATTGAGATATATCACAACATTCTGACTCCATAATTTTCTTGTCTGAATTTTTCAACTTTCTATTACCTATATATTTCGAACAGATGTAGATAAGAGAGGCAATTTTTTTTTATTTGTAGATAATTGCATTATCTTTAAAATTAATTCATAAACCATCGTAATTGAACGTACCATTTAAGAGGTACCAAAATTTGACGAAAAAGTCATTTTTTCATCTTTTCTCAGGATTATCAAAGCTATTTAAAAATATTAAAAATTTCACCAAGAGGATATCGTTTCCAGGACTTGAAAGAAGATTATACGCCTTAAAAAATTTTGATACTATTTTTCATAAAATAAAACCGCTTAACCTAAAAAAAAAAAGTAAAATCAAGTTTTCTTTTCAAACTATTGATCTAGGATTTTCATTTTGGGCTTAAATTACTTAGGCCACACCACTTTAACAAAATCTGAAAAAAAAAAATAAAGTGGGTTAAACTGGGTCGATAGGTACACTGTAAGTTCCTATAAAGATAATGTGTCCTAAAATGTTTTATTTTCGTGGTGAAATGTCACAAACACACTTGTTATGTTATGTAAATATAACGAACATGGTATGTAAATTGTATATAACCTTACTTAGGTGTATATAAGATTTACGTAACATTTATGTAACATCACAAGTGTTTTCTTGGGAACTACAACCAGTAATATTTAGGAGTTTAGGAAGATCCTGTATGTAAAATTAACGAAGGCGTGTGAGAAAATTGCTTTTAAATTTATATCAAAACACTTTTCCACGCAGTGCATCTAAATCGTGTCTATTTTTACAGATTAGTTTTTAAAATATTTTATAGACAAAGAAACTAATTTTTGAAGGGTGACCAACAGTGGCGGCTGGTGAAATTTTAAAGTTGTGTATCTCTGTTGCTACTTACGGGACCCATGCCAAGTTCAGGGTTTTGGATAGTGAGAATACCATAGGAGCCTACCAGAAAAAAAATATTTTGTAATGTGCGAAAGAAAGTTGAATTTTTGCTTTGACCACCCTGGTTAAAAAATGAACACGCTCACGTATTTTATTTATTATTTCTTCTAAACAAATTTGACAGCATTTTGTCGAAAACGAAAATAAAATGTGTTAGTAGAAAGTTATAGTCATTTGAATTTTTTTGAACCTAAAATTTAATTTTAAAAAAATTCAAATGACTATAACTTTCTACTAACACATTTTATTCTCTTGAAATCTAAAAATTGTCGACAAAATGACGTCAAATTTATTTAGGAAAAAAATAATAAATAAAATACCAAGCGGGTCCATTATTTAACCAGGGGGGGTCAATGCAAAAATTCAACTTTTTTTCGCAAAACACAAAATATTTTTTTCTTTATCAAAACATTCCTAGTAGGCTCACTATTAAAAAACCTGAACTTGGCATGGGTCCCATAAGTAGCAACGGAGATGCAATTTTAAAATTTCACTAGCCGCTACTGGTAAATAAATTTAAAAAAAGATGCACTGGAAATATGAACATGATAATAAATTACAAATGTTAAAAATCGAATCAGCCAATGGTTGAATAAAAACTGTTTCTCATCTCACTGAAAACTGACTAAAATTAAGTATGTATTAGCAAAATAAGAAAAAACAATACATTCTAGATAAAGCTCTGCATTGCAGAGGTAATTAAAATGCCGTAACAAAAGTATAAAATCATTTTAAAAGCCTGATTTAATAACAATTGATATATAAATATTTTTTAAAAAAATCATCAGAACTAAAATTACGGAAGCACAGCTATATTTATAGTTGTATTAAATCTCCAGCTTATCTACTTTAATATTTAGGCCTTACAGCCACTTTTAAATCACTGGGTATCCTGTAACTAAAGGTAAAAAACTCTTACGATCATTAAAAAAGTATCTTTAATCCAGTGGCGGCTGGAGAAATTTTAAAGGTGTATATCTCTGTTGCTACTTACGCAACCCATGCCAAGTTCAGGGGTTTTGATAGTGAGTCTACTAGGAATGTTTTGGTAAAGAAAAAAATATTTTGTAATTTGCGCAAAAAGGTTGAATTTTTTGAACTCGTTTAGGCACTTTATTTATTATTTTTTCTAAACAAATTTTGCATCATTTTGTCGACAATTTTTAAATTTTAAGAGAAAACAATGGGTTAGTAAAAGGTTATAGTCATTTGAATTTCTTTAAAAATTATATTTTCGGTTTAAAAAAATTCAAATGGACAACTTTTTACTAACACATTTTTTTTTCTTAAAATTTAAAAATTGTCGAAAAAATGAAGTAAAATTTGTTTAGAAAAAAATAAATAAAATACCTAAACATGTTCATTTTTTCCGAGGAGGGTTCCGCAAATCACCTTTTTTTCGCAAATTACAAAATATTTTTTTTACCAAAACATTCCTATATAGTAGGCTCACTATCGAAACCCGTGAATTAGGCATGGGTCCTGTAAGTAGCAACAGAGATATACACCTTTAAAATTTCACCAGCTGCCACTGTTTAATACTGTAAAAAATAAAAACCAGAATAGAATTTTTTTATATATTGAAGTGCATGAAAATAAACAATAATTGATTTTAGAAAATAAAATGGCGATATTTTGACGTTTCACGTATTAAACTGAGAAATATCAAATTTACTTATTTTTATAAAACAAAAAGATACCATTTGTATTTAAAATTTAATCATTGCACAAATATGACTGAAATGATACAGATCACAATATCTTATCTAGAACGGTTGCCGCTTAAAAGCAAGTACATTTCATATATAATTAAAAATTATAAAATACTTCAGAACAGATCATTTTAAAAATAGTTTCAACACATACGGCTCGCTGATAAGTTTCCCATTATAATGTTCATATATGTATAAGTGTATTCAAAAAATATGCCGCATATGGGAAAATTCTTTATTATGGACTTCTCAGAAAACTTGATCCATGCTAAAAAGTTGACACACACGAAAAATATGAAGAGTTTTCAGTAAGGGAAGTAGGGTAGAAAGGTAAAATTTTTAAAATAAAATGTATTAGAGAAAATTTGTTTTATTCAACATGTGTACTTAATTTTTTGTATCAACCTCAAACTCAGTTTTAGACCCTTTCTTATCGACTTTTGTCGAATCAGACACCGCTGATAATATTATATTATGAGGGATGTCAGGGAGGCGAGATTTTGCCGGAGGCCGAAGTCGGTACCTTCGGCTACGTCCGCCGGAGCCGGACTTAGTGCCTCCGGCCGGAGGTATCCATCTGGCGACAATGTCATCTGTCAACATTTTTCGACAACTTTTAATTTTAAGTTAAAACTGTATCCTGTATTGAACATGTCATTAGCATCCTCACTAATTAAGTAGTAGATGCGATATATTTTTATTAAAAATAGAACTCTCTAAAGAACAAATAATAAAAAGTTTTCCATGTGTTGCATATTTGTTTGAACACACTGTATAACTACTTTCACACAATTGTTCAGGTAATGGCGCATTTTTTTTCTCCACCTTGCAAGCTAAAGTTTGAAAGTTTTCTTTAGTACACTATCACAGTCACAGATTTAAATTAATCATGGCGATTTAAAATATATAAATAGTCTTGAATGTAAATATAAATTTCTAAGATATACTGTTTTTCATTCATTCGTAAGAAAATTGTAAATCGAATTCATCACATGAAAATCGAAATTCACCACAGCTTTTATCACAAAACCATCTGTAAATTAGCAGACATAGCCATCGTGGTTGTATGTATTATTTGTGGCACCAATAGGATATTTCAGTACGGTATTTAAAACATCATTGTGAATTTCTAAAGAATTGGCCGCGTAATGGATAACCAAATCTTTTAAAGAAGGGTAAATATTGTAGGGCTCAGTGAAGCCATAGCCCTTGGAAGTCTCGTTGATTATGCAATGATTAATAGTACCATTGCATACGACAACTAAAATATGTTTAAATAGATTTGGGGATTTTCTTATCAAAAAGGTTCCATCCGGCTTATCTTTTAACATCTTTTCTGCTTCTTCTCGGGAACAGTCCAACATTAGCCACGTATTTGGATCATTATGCGGTAGAGTGTCAATATCTACTTCTACCTCGCCAACAGGTTCATCGGCGTTTTTATTTAATATTGAATTTAGTTTAGCTGCAGAAACGCCTCTTTGCTGCAGCCACCTAATAAGTTTTTCTCTATCCCGCCGCAAACTATGGATTTCAGGTTTAAGAGATGTAAGTTCCCTTTCCAGCGTCCTGTTATAAGCCTCTTTTGTTTGTAAAGTTTGTTCCAATTGTTCGCAACTTTCCTTCATCATGAAACGTCTCTTTTTCAACAACTCTGAATTAATTTCCAAACTTTTAATTTCGTGAGGCTGAGCTTCGTTTTGGAACTTTTCCTGGATTATGGTCTGCTCCTGGAAAACCTTAACAAGCTCCCTAAGAGCATTAAGGGCATGGCGTCGTGTTTGGACATCTTGTGAAGTTTCATTGAAATCCTTTGAAACCCTTTCAGACTCCTTTTGTTTTTCCAACAAATTCTTATTTACTGTAGCTAATCTTTCCAGTAGCTTCTCAAGTTTTTCTGTTTTTGCATGTTCCTCTTCTTGGTTATTCCTAGTTACAGGGTAGGTAAGCTTGATATTTAGAGATGTGTTGTACTGTGACAGGGAGACGTTTCGAAAGTGATTTACTAATTCCACTACCGAATTAAAAACGAATGGCTCTGTAAATCCATACTTCCCGTCTCTATGGCAGATTTTTATCAATTTGTTCGCTCCTCCTTTTCTTAAAGTCAAAGTATACTCGCCACCTTTACTGGACGCATCTCGTACCAGAAAAGTACCGTCGACCGTATCATTTAACATTTCATTTACATCTTCCCTCCTTATGTTACCCCAGTACCAGTCCGCATCTTGCAAAGACATGTTTTTGTCTTTTTCAGTGTGACTGGAAGATTCACCAGATGGTCTTCCCATGCGGCCCGAAACTTTCCTTGGAGGAATGGCTGGTGCTGATGCAAACTCAGGTACCCTCTCTCCCCAATCACACTGCAAAAGCAGTACTTCAACTATCCTATTGTGGGCTTGTGTGTTGTACACCACTTGTCTGCAAAAAAAAAACACTGAGTAAGTGATTGACATATTGATGTATAACTTGTTCCGGAGTTAAAATATGGATTGACAAGAAAGTTTAATAGAAGTTACATTACATAGTCAGGACTTTCTGCTTTTACCTTATTTATTATTTAGAAGGTCATTGCTTAATTTACTTAAAAAGGGCTAATTTTCAAAGCCTGTATATCATAAATTAGATGAAGAGTTGGAATTATAATAATTAAGGAGTGGCACTAGCAGTTCAACAAGCACCACCCAGTATGACAAGCAAACATATACTGTATGTATTTTAAATAATCTTGAATATTTTTAAATGTTAAACTTGCAAATACAGATAGTGGTCAGATTCTTATTCATTTCAAAAAGTTTGACGTGGATTATTATAACAAACATGGGGCTTATTAATACAAAATTATTAAAAGCTATCGGGAAAGTCTTTGGTCTGGAGCCAATTGGCATCTAATATAGTATAATATATCACGTATTACAATGTATGACTTGCTTGGAAAATTAACTGAACCTACGTATGTATAAATGTGTACAAAGGTTATCCAATAAGATTTGTCATGCTCACGTAAATTGAAAGACAGAAACATTTTATATCGTCCCTGACTCGGATAAAATATTACTACCGAAAATACGTAACAGGAACAAAGAAAACTGGTTGAACTTCTCAGATCGAATTTGTTGCGATCCCACGAAACAACCGAAGGCTTCCGATGCACTGTCCTATGATTGTTCGTTCAGCAGGACAAATAATCACCGTTCTTTTGATATTAGCGTTACCTATCTTCATTAGAACATTTAATCTGAGCTTGATACATATTATTTTGCTTTGCTAACGCCAAGCGTAGTGTATTTTTTATGCAGAGAAATGGCATCGTTAACGCAACGGGTTCCTAGATGAAACGGAAACGCCATTTCTTAGGATCACGGAGCAATGGTACTTGGCATTTAAAAGAAGTGTTTTGCTCTAACGACGATCCAGGAAAAATAACCTAAAAAAAAGACAACTAAGCCTAAGTACTAACGTACCGCAGGCGTCTACGGAGAAGAGAAATGCAATTTTTTAATACGGGATTTATTGGAGTTTAAAAAGGGAAGGGATAAGGTGCATAACTTTTTACATAATCGGCGACCCTAAATGAATGAGCGAGAAAAATGATATGTTCTGGGTTTTTGTAGCTGGACAGTAAAGGGTAGGGTTGATCAAAATTATGATTTTGGGTAAAAAATCGAAAATCAGCGATTTAAAAAAATATATGATATTTTTCTAAAAATTTCATTTTGGAATAATTTTTATTAATCTACATATTTGCTAACTGTTCATATCTTGTTTGGTCAAACTTATAAAGAAAAAATAATACAGACTTTATCGAAACTTGCAAAGACTTGCGGAAAACGCTCGACTATATAAATGACACGCTCCTATTCCAGTTATCAGTAATATTATTGCTTATGAGAGTAGTATAACACGAATTTTGAATCATGACGAGTCGGGGTAGAAAGGAATTTCGTATTTGGCAACATTTTATAAAAAAGAAAGTGGTTGGCAAACTAGGATACAGAGCGGTGTGTAAAAAGTGTGGTAAAGAGATGCAATGTTTAGTGGATAGACTGAAGTCACTGGGAAACCTGCAAAAGTAAAACTAGTGATATTTGTGGTCTTGAAAGTGATTGTGAATTCCAGCCTGGAGCTAGCCAAAATGAAGTTATCCAGTCGGCAAAGAAACAGAGAAGGGAAATGGAGGTAGGCGTGAAAATAGTGGAAGAAGCAGCCATTTGGGTTCTTTTGTTGTGCGAATTTGTCAAGATGAGAAGAAAGAATTGGACATGCAAATAGCTAAAGCCGTTTACGCAACAAACTGCAGTTTTATCATACGGCTGATAATCTTGCAAAATTGGCTACTGACTCAATAAATAAGTGCAAAAATATAAATAACTGTAAAGTTACTATTGCTGTGACAGATAACGCGGCCAACATGGTCAGTATGAATAAAAAAATCACAGAGTCGTTAAATTATCCTATAATTACATACGGTTGTTTGGCGCAATCACTTAGTACTTTCCAAAGATTTAGAAGTATCTAAGGTAAAAGAACATATGATACAAATTGCAAAACACTTCAGAAATACCCACTTTTGCCAAATGCTTGGTACAAAGAAAAAGGAGGCAAAAGCCGGTGTTACCTCAAGACGCTCGATGGAATACACTTTCGGATTGTCTTCAGATTTATGTTAAGGAGTGTCCAAACTTATTATTGTGTGAAGATCATAAAGAAGGGAACGATCCAGTGATTTTCCAAAAAGTATGAGATATTTATATTAAAAGAATGGCTGAAGATTTTTTACAGTTACTAAAACCAATTTCTATAGCACTTGACGCAATACAACAGAAAGGTGCATGTTTATCTCAACCAGTTCAAACGTGGAAAAAATTAATGTCTATTTTTACAGCTTTCAAGAGGAAAGAAGTTTGCATCAGTATCAACTATTTAAAAAAAGGCTAAGCTTAAACTCCCTTTCACTTTTTGGTATATATATTGGATCCCACAATAAACAAAGAAGAATATTCATTTCTGGCTGAAAAAAAGAGAGATGCTCTAATGTTGCTCAACATTTTGCAGACACAGGTTTATTACCAGTGATAAATAAGCTGGAACCCAGGTCGGACTCTTTTCACAAAACTATGTTTTTGGATGAAACAAAAAAATGTAACAACAGTACAGTGGTGGAGATCCCAAGAAAATGTTCCAGAAATTATGCAAGTGACACCTATAGTGATTTCTGTTTCGTGTGCCTGTGCATCTTCTGCAGATACAGAAGGGATGTTTTCTTCCTATGGACTCGTTGATTCAAATATCAGAAACAGACTAGGCAATGAAAAGACAGCTAAACTAGTATTCCCTTTTTAAGCATTATAACACTTAGGTATTATGAAAGCGCGCCAATATTTTGTTTTTACTTTTAGGTTATGTACTCTTATTTTTGTATTAAAAGGATATTTTAAAAGTTTCATTTTTGTGAAAATCAACCACATTCCTTTATTAAGTATAATAGATGAAATGAAAAATGAAAATGTATCAAGGTTTTTTTGAACCAAAAGGAGTTGAGTTTTATTTTTATGAATAAATGTTTTTAATTATCCTGATTTTAGCTTAATTTTTTAATTTAAATCATGATTTTTAAATTAAAACTGATTAAAATCATGATTTTAATTTCTGATTTTAATCAACTGATTTAAATCTTCCCAACCCTGGTAAAGGGATAAATATATGTGACGTATTTCTTGTTATCCTGTTCGGATAGGTTAAGGGGGGAATGGTAGAGTCTAGTTCTTCCAAGCAGAGGCCGTAAGAATATCTGTAAAAGAGAGACAGATCACCCAGGGCGGCGATGAGCGTGTGACAAAATATTTTTGTGAAGTCTCGATCATCAAGTCGAATGGCTCTCTCTTGGACAGAATGAAGGATGCTCAGTGTAGAAGGTGATGCTGCTTCCCAGATGTAAGATCAATAATATTCACTTCTAAAATAAAACATCATTATTTATTAATACTTACATAATTCGATCCCATGGTGGTCTTAAAAATATGTGGCACATGACTTGAATAAGAACAGTGGGTGGGTTTTTGTTTCCCCTGGCGAATTCCATCTGACAGATTCGACATAAGTGAATCATAATAAACTGAAGAGTAGATTTATGGTGCTCTGGCAACTCTTCAACTAACTGTTTTAAAACGGAGGTGCACTCCTCATCGTTCTTCTTCTTCTGTGCTTCCAAAAATTTATCATACCACTGAACTGGTATTAGTGGGTCCGGCAGTTCACGTAAATACTTCTTAATAACGCCAGATATAGCAACATGACTGAACCCATTTAAGTCCAAGTTATTTACATCTGTGTCAATTAACTTGACCAACTTATTAACTTGATCCGCTGGTGGAGTAGCACTGTACATATTGTACAGTTCCAACGTTTCATCTTTCCGTGCCCTATCTTCTAGTTCAGCCACGCACTGTACAAGAAGTAAGGGAGCTGGTGAGAGTTTAGTACATTTGAACTGTCCACATAGCCCTTGACCAAAGTACGATTTAAACTGGAAAAAGGGTGTTCTGCCGTCGTCCATTGGTCGGCGGCTACAAGAGGGAAGGCCTGTAGCTGCGCATGTTTTATGGGCAACCAATCCGCAATCTTGGCATATAAAACCTTGATGAAGTAGGCCCCTCAAGTATTTGTTGCACTTATCACATCTTTCTAGTGAACTAAAGCTGTGCTGTGTCAAGTTGTGAAAAAATCCATTGGATCCACTACTACACTCGCCTGTCTCATTTGTTTCAACCTTCTTTTCTTCGCCTTTGTTTAACAGCTCGTCAATGCAAGTTAATATAGCTCTTTGATGAAACTCATCTTTTATTCCCATACCCTGAAATAAAAAGAACATAGCTATTAAATATGTCTTATGTACCAAATTAAAATAAAAATTGAATGATTATATAGTGTCCTGAAACGCATGGGACCTTCTTCAACCAAAATTGATTTAGACAAATACGTCTTCGACTAGGAATGGACAATTTTGTACTAAGATAGGTCAACAGACTAGTGATGTAAGGATACGTATCCAAAAATCCGTTGGATCCGAATATTAAAAGAATCCGGATTATCCGGAACCGGCCGAGAACTTGAATACGGATTCGGAATCAAAATAAATTCGCATCGGGTGGTTACTAATGCAAAGTGCAAAGAGAAAACGGAATCGGAATCGAGTGTAAGCGAACAACAGGGTCTGCGATTTGGCATATTTGATATTGTGCTTTCTCTTTCTAATGACATTTCCTAAAAAAAGATGGCATAGTTATCGGGGTAACGGGTATCATATGAGATGAGACCCATTGGTTAAACTAGTCCCGCCTCACCCGAACCGAATTCAAACGAGAACGGCGCGACGCGGTGCCTTCTTATCCCTAAACATCGACTTCGAATGGTATGATACCGATACCGCATCGACCTACCTAGCCGTGTATCCGGATAGAAAATGTTTTAGTCTGTTGCATGCATACGTATACATGATCTGTAACCGCTTTCGCGCGGGTCAAGAAATGGATTCGTATTCGGATAATGGATACGGATATTAGCTGATTCCGATTCCGTATGATTCGGATATCTAATGAATACGGATATTTACAACACTACAACAGACTACTCTGTAAAGCCTATCAACAAAAGAACGTTGTGCTAAAGCGTATTGGTCTAAATCTATTTGGTATTATATCGGAGTTACACCCCTTTAAGAGGTAGATTAAAATTCAATTTTTATTGTAATTCTTAAATTTGGAGAGACATAGAAGAATGAAATTTGGGATATAATTTTACGTTTTCTAAGGCTTTCCTACACCAATATTTTTAATCATCTGCTACCCTCGGAAGGGTTTGAAAATTGCAACCCAAGCAAACCCAAGCAAGCCAATGAAAAGCTCGTCTTATTTAGAAACTTTTTTGCGTCTTGCATTTTTTTTTGTAAAATGTACCGTTTTTGAGTAAAA
Source organism: Philopedon plagiatum (assembly GCA_963971165.1). Taxonomy (NCBI): domain Eukaryota; kingdom Metazoa; phylum Arthropoda; class Insecta; order Coleoptera; family Curculionidae; genus Philopedon; species Philopedon plagiatum. The sequence continues at coordinate 22,268,388 of OZ020198.1, read as the reverse complement.
TAATAAAATAGGCCTTTTTAAAAAAAATTATTGGAATTGAACTGATGCACAATGACAACACTGATAACAGCAATGTATTATTTTGCCTATTTTTAATTCTTACTTCGTATTGCACGACATGTATTTTATTTTTTACTCAAAAACGATATATTTACGAAAAAAATGCAAGAGAAAAAAGTTTCAAAGTAATTCAATCTTTTAAATGGCTTTTCTTAAATTGCAAATTTCTAATCCGTAAAAAGATACAATGAAAAAACCATTGAGCATTGTAATTTTCAACCCCTTCCGAGGGTAGCAGATTATTAAAAATATTGGTGTAGGACAGCCTTTGAAAACGTAAAATTATATCCCAAATTTCATTCTTCTATGTTTCTCCAAATTTAAGAAATACAATAAAACCTGAATTTTAACCTACCTCTTTAAATGGGTGACAGAATACCGTTTTGAAAATAAGCTTATATGGAATACCCCTTTATTCTTTGACAAGGAATTGCTCCCTCAAGATTTTCGCAATATTAAAGAAACACTCTGTTTATAAAAGTTCTACATTGTGAAAAAAGAGTATGGTTACATACAGGGTGGCTTATTATGAAGATATACTTTTTTTGTACAGGCGATAATAAAAAAATATTTTTATTTTTGGGACCTCCTGTATGTTCCAAACCTAATTCACAGTTATATAAAAAAAAGTTAACTCTAGTACATTTACAGTGGCAGTTTACCGTTAAATAACGATTTTGTGTCTCTTTAGCTTCACGTGGATTAGGACTTTTACATTTTTGACCCACCCTGTATGCCCTAGATCAAATTTTTGAATGGCAATGGTATTTTCCCACAATGCAGAACTTTTTATGAAGAGGCACTTTTTTTCGTAAAAACAATAATACAAATTTTTCGCTATGGTAAGAACTTCCATGGACACACTGTATATTAATATCTTTAAAATTATCTGTAAGTCCACATGAAAAGGGCATAGGTACTGTGTCACTATGGAGTCGGGACTTTCAAGTAGAGAAAAGTAAAGAAATTTATACGGAGTTAAGCAGTTAAACACACGTCAGTTTTATGCCATTTGACACCTAATAAACTATTTATTATCCATGTCATTAAAATTATTTTTGACCATCCATATACTTATGCATACCTGGGAAAATAGAACCGTTACAGTGGGCCCTTTCCATGTGAACATGCCTATTTTGAAAGCTAATTACTCTTATTAGGTACTTACAATTAATTTTTCGCGATCTAACTGGACTAGATCTGAACCTTTTATGTCCTTGCATCTGAAGACGTCCGAATACGGATACAGATTTAGAGCCGCCAACCATTCTACCACGTTGGAACAAGTCCATTCAGATATTGGCTGAAAATAAAATTCGGAATTAGTGAAAAATATTATTAGTTAGTTTGAAGTAAAAATTGAAGTTTTATCTAAGAATATCAGTGATACCTATTTAAGATAATAGTTTTATCATATAAAAAAAGCTTCTAACAAAAAATTGTACTAATTGAGCAAGAAAAAATTGTACTAATTAAGAGGCTTTGGTTTCTAACTCTAAGTGTATATTACCGTATAATATTAACGTATATACCATATAGTCGCATTAAAATTTATATACCTAGGTACTATTCGTTTTTTAGAAGCCCTGGTTGTATTACATTACATTAATAAAACAAGACCATCTCCATAAAGCTTGTGTTCTGAAATTTATTAGATACCCTTCTCGTATCTACCGATATTAATACATAACTAGGTAGATCCCCAAGCTATTGTCTTGCCTACAGATAATATTTACAATGCATAATAATAGATACATATAGTATATTAAGAAAATAATCAACCTCTCCTGCAACATTTTCTATCAGCAGTAAAGCGATTTAAAAAGATACAAAGCAGATGAGATTTTTTTAACATCGGCAATATATTTACACTCTTGGCTCCCTACTTTTACATGTACGAGAAACAGAGTCAACACTTGGCAACTATGCCCGCTCGGTAACCCGCTTTCGCTGTTCGCAAGTGTGAGGTAATGATAAAGACAGAGAGAATGAGAGAGAGAGAAGGTTTGTATAGTCCGCATAGCAACGTGCTCGCAGCCACACTATTAGTGAACTAAGAGCCTATCGGGGGATTTGGAGGCAGGCTTAACAAAATTAGGTGTATAGTACACCGTGGCTCAAAAACTCTGCTGTTTTACTTAATTTACATGGATCTAGATGTATTATACCTACATTTATTTATGGTATTTGAAGAATAAAAATAACCTAAAATATTTTTCTTTAGGAAATTAAAAATACGTTTTACTCAGATGCCGTCGGAATTATAGTACCTATTGGTTTTATTGGAAAAATTGTCTTGCCTATATTATACACACATAGATTGTAGTTATGATAAGAATATAAGAAGAAAAGATTGGAAAATAAATTAATTATTCCCCAATAACAAAAAGAAGAAGAAAGGTCATTTATCTGGACAGTTCCAAAATTTGATATTTAATAAAAAAAAACTATTGATAAATCAAAGCCTTGACAGCTTGATAAGCTACTTTTACTAGTCCCAGCTTCTCTAGACAAAAGGAGGTGTTTTCTCCACGCTAAATAGAAGAAAAAAAGATTGGAAAATATTAGTATTATCCCCCAATAATAATAAAAAGAAAGGTCATTTATCGTGGACAGTTTCAAAATTTGATATTTAATACAAAGAACATATTGATAATCAAAGCCTTGGCAGCTTGATATACGCTATTTTAAAGGAGGTATTTTTACCATATAAAGAATCGGATATTTGCTGTTTCTCATAAAGAACTATAAGATTCAGTAACATTGTGGGACCATTTTAAAGGGTAGGTAGACCTAGTTTAATCAAAGTTCTATTTATATCTAAATAGCCAGCTACATACCGTTCTGTCACTAGAAAAAGACACACACAAATCGATTTGGGCAAGATCTGTTCTGTAAAGTAGTAGCAAATTTTCACACGATTTTGTTATTCTTGTTGAAAACATGTTGAAAAACGTCATCAGTGTACAAACCTAAATATCCGGCCCTTAATGACTAATTAGTGTTTTGTTGCCACCTTTGCAAATTTTTTAAAAATATGGAAATAAAAATCTCTTCCTCTCTCTGCTCGTAATTAACTAGAGAATAACTCCGAAAAATTTTCTCGTATCTTTAATTTTTAATGAAATTCAAATAGATTCGGACTTTCACTACTGGAGGGCTTTGACCGTAATATACTGCGGTTATATTTACGCATTATACTTATTAATCAAAACTGCCACACATAAAAATGATTTAGCAAGTACCTTTTGGTACGGTAGTTTCAAATACAAAGATGCTTACAATAAATTACTTTGTAATATTAACTTCCATGTGTTAGCACGTATCCCGTCCGTTTTTATTTCACTAGTGGTGATAGGGCTTTACGGTTTAAATCACTGGTTTATGCCACTTTATTTGGAATAATTAAAATGTAATAATTACTTATGTAATAAACGGACAAAAATTTCTAGGGACCTATGCCAATTCAACGACGTCAATATTTTCATTGCCTACAGTGAGATGAGCTCTGTGCGCACTGGCAACACATATGAAATAATTTTATACTTGTTAAATTACTTTTAAGGGTCAAGGTTTAATAAAATACATTAGCAAGTTCTTTTTTAATATAGAACAAAGCCAGTTTGTACAAAATTTTTATCTGTATGTAGTGGTACTAATTACATTAATAAATACAATAAAAAAGAGGCTCTGAGAGTCGTGTATATGCATTTTGCTACCGCTAAATATAAATACCTACGAACTAGAGGCAAGGGCATATCCATTTGGAGTTAAATTGAATTTACACTTTAAAAAATCAGGCTAGTGTACCTCGCAATGTGCTGGTTTCGTCTTTGCGAACCGATCTGAATAAACATAAAAAACTCTTAAATCATTCTAATGATGATTCTTCGATATTTTAACTAATTTCCTACTAATGGAAGCCATTTTTCTTTAGTATTCACAGAGCTCGCTCTATGCGATGGGCGAGGTGGCCGTAAAAGAGTAAATCTTTATTAATTTGTTCTAATTTAGAATACAATTTTGATACCTACGCACTCGCAAAATTTTACAACAGATTTATTGATACAATTGGTTGCGACCAAAAGCCTCCTATTAAAAAAATGTAACCGGCAACGTAATAACGTTATCCCTTTAGACTATTTATAGACCAGCATTTTTTCTCCGATAAGATATTTTACAATAATCAAATATTTATTTTTTAATATTTGATTAGAGCCACATGTCACTAATAATAAAACGTAGTTGTAGAGCTCTTAGTTTTTTAATAATACATATATATGTATATATAAAATAATCTACTGGCTACAACGTAATGTTTCAGAATGTAATTCTGCTAATTCTATCAGGTATGGCGCCCAGTAAGCTTGTAGCCTAAAAAGGTCAGACATTATTCAAAATTCAAGGTCTTCAAGATTCTTAGAATTTTAACCAAACTTCTAGGTATCGAGTCATTATAAATACCGGGCAATTCCAGAAAAATACGTTGGTTTTCTGAGTAGATAAGTAATCCTTTTTGATAAAATTGGTTAATAGAAAATTTCAAGATGACATTGAAATGAAAATTTACCAATCCAACTTAATAGATAAGAATAAAAAGTGTATAGGAGCGTCTTGGTTCACTGATGACTGATGAAGCTTTTATATAAACCTACATTTGTAAGTAAATAAACTAAACTAAAGAAACCTTTTGGCTCTTTTGATAAGGGTTCAGTGCGTGTACTTACAATATCTGTAAAAGTGCTTAAAAGAACCGGACAGTACCAAGTTATTTTAATTGATTACAATTTGTACCTGAATTGTACCCTACAGCTGAATTTCCATGTTTTTGTAGCTTTTAGACTTGTAAATTAGAACAGATAAACCGGCCGAAATTTTACCTATAATACTGACCATAGGTACTTAAGAAACTGAAATTTTTGGAACCTCACAACGTACACCTGGGCATCGCTTTAACTGCTAAGATTATTACATCTTCTGGATTCAAAGCAATCTATAAATTCAGTACCTATTGCAAACTTATTATAATATGTTATCTTAAATCTCATGATCCACCAGACATATAAAAGTGACAATAAGATAAATATGGGTTGTATTCAAACCTTATCAATGTCGGTGCATCAGTTATATTTTATTGTTTTTTCTTTTATCTAATTGTCCTTGTATATTAAAAATTCAATAACCAAAATTCAATTCAGTTTAAATCAGTACCAATTAGTAAACCTAGAAGCCTATATATCGGTTGAGCAATGAGCAAAACGGAACACTTATGAAATCACTTCGGTGTCCGTCCGTCCGTCTATCACAGGCGATTTTCTCCGAAACTATTCGACGTAAAAATTTGAAATTTAGCACAGTGGTGACCCAATTATGGATATAAAGTATAAAAAGTAGAATTTTGTTCAGGTTGGGTTGGGTTGGGTTAATTTCGGGGGGCAAATTGGAAGATGGGAAAAATTTTTCAAGGGCATCGCGTAGGGCAGGGAAATGGCGGCCCGCGATCAAAACGAGCCATGAAATACAATACACCTTGAGTTGCGGATTAGTTCTAGTAATACAGAGCCAAATTTCGACGATATAATTAATGAACAATCAAAATTTCATTTGTTACACCAACCTAGTACGTCTAAACAATAGATTAATAAATCTGATTATTTTTCTGTTACTTGTAATAAATTCTATCTGGCCCGCCTAAATGTTGTAATTATTTTATATGGCCCTCCCCTAAATCTATTTCCCCAACCCTGGGGTAGGGTGTCAAATGAAAGCTTATTGAAGCACGAATTCAACAATATATATGATGTTTTTTTTCTGAATTTTTAAAACATTTTTCGGGAAAATGCTTAAAAATTGCTGTCCCTCACCCTCATCGCCAAAGGGATCACTCAAAAAAATCACGAACATTGAGAAATAGGTGTAGATTGAGCCAAAATTATCAGGATTGAAAAATTCTAGCGCAATTAATTGTTATAAACAATTTAATTGTTTATTTCCTTATAACTGCTGAACCATTGGTTTTAGAGAAAAAGTTTTCCGGCAAAAAATATTTCTTACGATGTAAGGAACAACTTTTGCTTTTACACGTTCGTGCATAAGCGATGTGATACCTTCGTATCAGCCTACATGTCGTAATACATGTAAGCATACATATTGTTGATCCAGTTTAACTAATGATGGCGTCACGGTTGACAGCTAAAATCTGGATTAAACTTCAATTATCAGCCAAATTGGTGACAACTGAAATTGTATTTATTTTACTGTTTAGCTGTCAACCGTGACAGTTAAAATCGCCAAAATTGGCCTTATCATCGATTCAGCGTGGACTGTTGCTATACATGCATAGGTACTGATGTATCAGTGACACTGTGATGACTGATGACATTGCGTAAACGATATTTTATCTCTGCCCAGAAGCGCGACGATAATACATATTTTTGTTAGAGACAGTAGTAGCTTAGCTAAGATTTTTAACTGGCCACTATGTATTTAAAAAAGTTGAATAAATATTCATACAATATTTAAATTAGCAAACTAAAGAGAAAAAATTAACGATCGTTCGATGATACATCATATTGAAAACCAGCTTTAAAAAATAACACGTGCGAAAAAGAAAAATGCAAAATGAAATCGCGTTACTTGCAGAGTGACCTCCGATAATAAGGTTAACAGAAATGATAAATATTACCATATAATAACTATTATCAAAGTACGATTTATCTTGTGCTAATTAATGCCACAGCGAATATCACAAGATTTTTTCTTCAAAAAGTTGATAAAACTTAAATTAACTAATGTCCAAATATTAATTTTGTGAAACTCTATTAGCTCAGTCGACAAGAAGGGATAAAAAACAAGTAATTTGTTTTTCCTACGACCACCTATGAAAGTGAGAAAAAAAGCACGGTTAACTTGACTAGAAAGTGCCTTATATCACACGCGTGTTAAAAAGTACTTTTCAACACATGTGTTGTAAAGTACTTGTCAACATGACGTTTGAACAGATGGGGCCACTTTCATTTTTTTTATTTTCAGCACACGTGTTGAAAAGTGGGGGTATAAAAAAGACAGGAATTTGGGTTTTTTGGCAAATATTTTTGTGGTCGTAGGAAAAATATTGTACATTACTCGTGTGAAAGTAATTTTCGCACACTCGTGGGATTATCGCACTCGGCTATCGCCTCGTGCGACAACATTCCCACTCGTGAAAAATGTCACTTTCAACACTTGTTATGTAATATAGGTACTATTAATGCATCGCAATGGAACTTAGTTTAGCTTAATGAAAGTTCAGAATATTTTCGTAAAAAAATTCTAAACATTGATTAAACTCAACTGATGCAAATGGGGATTGGTATAAAACTTTAGTCAAATGCAACATTCTGATGGCAATCGAAACGTACTGCACGGTGTGCCCCGACTAACCCAAAGGACTTCCTACTTTCATTTTTTTCTTCAGATTGTGTTAAAGTGGTGTGGCCTCAGTAATTTAAGCCCAAAATGAATATCCTAGATCAGTGGTTTGAAAAGAAAACTTGATTTTACCATTTTTTTTAGGTTAAAGCAGCTTAATTTTATGAAAAAGAGAAGTATCAAAATTTTTTAAGGCGTATAATCTTTCAAGTCCTAGAAACAATATCTTAGTGAAAATATTTAATATTTTTTAATGGCTTTGATAATCCTAAAAAAAAGATGCAAAAATAAGTTTTTCATCACCTTTTGGTACCTATTCTTAAATGGTACGTTTAAATACGATGGTTTATGAATTCATTTTAAAGATAATGCAATTATCTACAAATCTAAACAAAATTTGCCTCTCTATCTACACCTGTTCAAAAGCTATAGGTAGAAGGTTGAAAAATTCTAACAAAAAAATTATGGAATTAGAATGTTGTGATATATCTCAATAATTATAAGTTATGGTTCATCATTTTCAAAAAGTGGCCCAATTTCAAGCAAAATGCAATCAAGCCAAAGATAGGATCGTCGGAAATTGGATGTCCGCGCCGACGATACGGTCTTGACAGTGCCAACTGCGTAGAGCGCTGACGAAATGCATTTAATAGCTGTATTGTTAAGTTTTTTTCGAGTTTTACCTACAATTAGTGAAAATTTAAAATTAATTCCTTCTAATTGAATTTTTTTAAATGAATAACTTCTTTTAAATGAATTACTTTCAATGTCATCTATATATAAAATAAAATGTCCTGACTGACTGACAGACTGACTGAGTATCGTTGCCAGTAGTTTTATTTTATAATGTAGAGACAGAAGAAGGGATTTTTCAAAATTCAACAGGGGGTTGAAAGTTTGTATGGAGAAAAAATATTGGTTGGTTCTAGTAACTTGAAACTCTATAGAAGTACTCCAAAAAATAAATGATTAAACACTTGTTTTACACTTTTTAATAAATCAACCCCTAAGGGGGTAAAATGGGGGTTCAAAGTTTGTAATGGAGTAAAATTGTTATATCGCGGACGAAGTCGCGGGCGCAAGCTAGTTCCATATAAAAGGACAAAATGATACATTGAAAATAATTCATTTAAAGAAAATTAAATTAAAAGGAATTAATTTTAAATTTTCACTAAGTAAAAAACTTCATAATACAATAACTATTAAATGCATTTCGTCAGCGCTCTACGCGGTTGGCACTGTCAACACCGTCGCGTCGGCGCGGACATACAGTTTCCGACGATCCTATATTTGGTTTTACTCCAGATAAAAGATGATTTTTTTTTTCATTTTGCTTGAAATTGGGCAACTTTTTGAAACAGTTTTAACCATAACTTATAATTATTGAGAGATATCACAACATTCTGATTCCATAATTTTTTTGTACCGAATTTTTCAACCTTCTATTACCTATATCTTACCTATATCTTTTGAACAGATGTAGATAGAGAGGCAACTTTTATTTTGATTTGTAGATAATTGCATTATCTTTAAAATGAATTCATAAACCATCGTATTTAAACGTACCATTTAAGAATAGGTACCAAAAGGTGACGAAAAACTCATTTTTTAATCTTTTTTTTTAGGATTATCAAAGCCATTTAAAAATATTAAATATTTTCACGAGGAAGATATTGTTTCCAGACTGGAAAGAAGATGATACGCGTTAAAAAATTTTGATACTAGTCTTTTTCATACAATTAAGCTGCTTTAACTTAAAAAAATGGCAAAATCAAGTTTTCTTTTCAAACAACTGATCTAGGATATTCATTTTGGGCTTAAATTACCGAGGCCACACCACTTTAACACAATCTGAAAAAAAATTGAAGTGAGAAGACTTTTGGGTTAAACTTAGTCGAGGCACGCCGTGACTGTTGCAGCATTTGCAGGACGTTTTAGGTGGTATAAAAATAATAACCGGCAGTTAGAACTGAAAATATTAGAAAAATCATAACAAAAATATATAATTTTGGTGCGATTCCAGACCTATTTTTATTTGGCGAGCGTTATATTACGAATTCATTATTTTTATAGATATTGCGATTTATAAGATTTAAACACACTCGTACATTTTTGTATAACTGTATTCATAGTTTTAATAACACTGCAAAAAAATGGTAATAGTATCATTAAAATGAATGACAGTAAACGCCACACAGACACAGGGATCTTTTGGTCGATGGTACTTGCCCAGATGGTTAAAAACAATAAAAATAAATTATTACATTGATGGACAGCATATTACAAGCCATTTTACATTTATATACAAAATATTTTTTCTGTCCAGTAATTTTTGCGATGTTGCGTGAACAGATCAATCTACGGAAATGGAAATCATGTTTTTAGCGACCTATAGGGACCTCCCCCCCCCCCCCAAGTTGAAGATCTGACAAAATCTTCAGTTATGATTTTTTTCACTATTACATTATTTTCTTTCGAAGAAAGTAAAAATTTAGAAAAAAAATTTTGTCTTCCTCTATTACATATTTGCTGTAAGAGGTTTTTGGATCTGACGTCATAATTATGATTGTCCCCCAGCAATGTCTCTCTTGGTTTTGTCCGTCTATACTCGTAATCAACGCCTACGTTTCACACGCGTTGACATATGGCATTCTAAGGTGGATGACCACCGAGTTGGATGATCTCCAACAAGCAACTTGCACTATATTCATAGACTGCTGTTTATTAACGTACATAACTACTGATGTTAGTAACAGAGAAGCTCGTCTTTGAAAAGAACATCTAGCTTACGTACAAAAACACACCAAAAGAAATATTTTAACTGAGACTGATATTCTTGTGACCCTCAAGAAAATGAAGCTTCAATAGATCATCCGGCGGTCGCAGTAGAGCTACATATGTATGAATACACCTAAACCTAATAAAGAAGGAGATAAGCCAGGTCGCAGTAGAATATGCCCAAACATGTAGGGAGATCAACCAGTGCGCAGTAGAGCTATGAATATGCCTAAACCTAACATACAGGGAGATCAACCAGTGGTCACAGTAGAGCAATGAATATGCCTAAACATAACATACTGGGAGATCTACCAATGGTCGCAGTAGAGCTATGAATATGCCTAAATCTAACATACAGAGAGATCAACCAGTGGTCGTAGTAGAGCTATGAATATGCCTAAACCTAACGTACAGGGAGATCAACCAGTGGTCGCAGTAGAGCTATGAATATGCCTAAACATACAGGGAATAAATAGTAAGAACTCACGGCGGTTATTATTTCAGTTAGTTTAAGACACTAGATAGAAGGTCTAAATTTTGGCATAACATTAATATGACAAGTCAAGGAGAGATCAAAAGAGAGCGGGACCTGATGACATAGCAGTAGTGGAGGTATGGAAATGTCTAGGAGTAGAAGGGATAAATATACTAGAGGATCTGCTGCAGAAAACTTACACACAGGAAGAAATACTAAGTCGGTGGAGAGACAGCATTTTGGTGCATACTCATAAGGAAAAAGAAAGACTATGGAACCTATAGAGGAATTAGGCTGAATGAAGATTTGGGAAAAGATTATAGGAACTTGGAGAGGAAACGCCAATAGGGAAAAATAGTTTGGGTCCATGCCAGGACTACAACAGATGTAACTATGTTGTGTACTAAAAAAGCAGAACGACTTAAGACTTATTACGGGTCTTCTTACTGAACACTGTCCCTTAAGGTACCATTTCAAGAAAATGGGCAAAACAGAGGGCGAAAGGTCTCGGTACTGTGGTGAAGCTGCAGAAATAGCAGAACATATATTGTGCAACTGCATAGTACAACTATGCAAAATGCTAAATTACCTAGGAGGGGTCATTCTAACGCCCCAGGAAGTGGGAAACATGACCTCCAGGAAAATAAACTTCGCGAAAAGTTTAGGAAATCTAGGTCTAGGCAACCTTTAGAGTTACAATAGATTTACAAAGGGAATTGAATGGAATCCTATTTTAGGATCAACACCGACATTATGCACGTTTACACATATTCAAAAACGCTAATGTGTCATTTTCATGCTGGACACCAAACCAGATAGAGTAAATTTAAATAAAATTAAAATGACCTTTCCGAGCAATCATCAAAGAAGCGGGATCGAAATAAAATACTTGCTTAAACTAAATTAAAATTAGATTTCGTCAAGGTTTTTTCAGATATGTTAATCTTTTTCTACACGAATATATTATATTTATTAAATATCTTATGCTCAAGGGAGTATGGAAGACGATATAAATTCGTTGGCTTTGACACCGGTTCACTCATAAATTACAAGGACACATTTTACGATTTTTCGAAATCTAGGTTAGTTGCCTTTAGCTAAGTGAAATGTTTGAAAAAACACTATAGGCTAACAAAAATGGCATCGCTATATTTTCATTCGATGAAACTGATGACAAATTATCAGTACCTCTGACTTGGTTTATCAAACAATATAATAACTGGAAAGAAGCAACATTTCATTTACATATATTATGTATATATTAATTTTTACTTGAATACCAAATTGCTAAATTATTTCGTTAATATATTACACCCACAGATACATATTATGGAAATTATTGTTCATATAATTTAATATTTTGTGAATAATTCCATGGTAATAAGACGCTGTAACACCTTTTGGTGGTAGTTCCCAGGGTCCTTTTATTGACATGTATTAAGACGATGTTGGGTTCCAAGTTCGGTAATGCATTTCGGAGGTTTTCAGCCAAGAACGTATAATATACGGCAATGGGACTATTACCAATATTTTGACCCAAATCGATTTCACATTGGCTCTTCCAAAAGGGTTTATTTCTAAATAACGAAGAAAGTGTATTATTTGAGCTTTTCCTTGATACATCCACGCTTAAAAAATGTGCCAACCAGCTTTATCAAACGTAATAAAAACGCAAAACGCGTGCAGCAAACAGCAAAATTTGGCAACGTTCCGACATCGACGAATCTCTTGATCGTGCGTCGTTATTAAGCTGTGTTGCCATACTCTTTAAAGTAATACTTTTAAAGCAAGAAATCTAGCTTGGCTTAAATATTTCATGCTGTACAAAAATCTTCTCTGCGCTAGCAGAATACTAAATTGTTTACTCTAATCGCATTGAAAAATTTTGTTTGCATTTACCTTGAAAGCTCGCGATTTGTCTATGAGTACAAGCCGGTTGTACAACAATTTTTATGATGGTCGAAACAGACGAGAATAATACTAACCAGTGATGTAATGGGTACCCGGTATACTTAAATACCCGGTAAATGCACAAAACCTGGACCTATGTTTTCAAAGTGATTGGCATACAAAGGCTGTTTACTCTTGAATTTGGCCACTTGCAAAGCCTCAAATAATTTACAGTTACACACTATTAATACAAGTCGTCACATGGGCAAACCACTTCACGAATACCACTGTTTTAGGTATCAGTGTAATTTGGTACCAAAACACTTCAATTAATCAGATACTTCTGTAACCAAAACTTGCGTCGATGCATTTTTAAGTTACGAAATACGAGTCACACGATGGAAGAGCAGGGATGTAAGGGTGGACAATTGAATACATTTATGCTAGCCTGCATCAAATACTCGGTTGTGGAGACAGTTAGTAGACGTGGCTATGTATTGTCTTGGTGTTAAAACAAAGAGAATAGTCTTTAATTTAGGCACTTATTCCTCAAAGCCTCAAATAATAATTCAGATAAGCACCTGTGAATATATCAGTGACCAGTGACTGCTATCCATCTTATCGGCTACAATTCTGTAACTGATATCGATTTTTGTGGGTCCGAGTGAGTATATCCTTCTTTGTCTTAAAATGATAGGACCTTGGGAATACTACCATCTTGAAAAGGTGTGCGTTAAAGTTTTTTATTTTTCTGGAAAGGATAAATTCCACCCCTAACCAATGTTTAGAGCGCGAAAGTTTAAATTACGTTTCATTAAGTTTCCTCTAATTTTTAGACCACTTTACCGTCTTCTTATCGTTTTCAAAATATATTTTGTAATACTATGTGGTGATCTATGTGTTGCCATTTAGTGTAAAGATGTCGTTACGATGATTACTCTTGCTTTTTAAAGGAGAATAAACGAAACGGAGTGTATCGATTTTGCGGGCCGCTAACTCTCACAGGTGCTCCACACTTTCAATTTTAACTAAATTCAAGCGAGTCGGCCTTGTAGCCCGATTTATAATATCACTTGAAGGTATGTACACACCTACATTAACTCTTTGCAAACCTTGTCTGGGAGTAGTTTTTTAATTTCATTTGCAGGGAGCGTGTCAGAAGACTGCAAGGAGATTACAGATAGTTTTCCAGCAAAGATTCATATTCACACCTCCATTTTCATAGATTTTGTTATTTATCTATTAGCAAGGCTGTCAACTGTCAATTATAAGCAGATATAAGGAAATAAACAATTAAATTGTTTATAACAATTGACCGCGCTAGAATTTTTCAATCCTGATCATTTTCGCTTAACTACACCTAATTCTCAATGTTCATGATTTTTTTCAGATTTTTCTGAGCGATCCTTCTGGTGATAAGGGCGGGTGACAGCAATTTTTAAGCGGTTTTCACGAAAAATGTGGAAAAAAATGCAATAAAAAAATAAATCATATATTATCGTTGAATTCGTGCTTCAATAAGCGTTCATTTGACACCCTAGACGATGCCCTTGAAATTTTTTTTCCATTGCTCCATTTACCCCCCGAAATTAACCCCCAGAATGAAAATTTAGCTTTTTATACTTCACGTCTATAATTATGCCACGCCACCACACTTTATCACTGTGGCAAATTTAAAATTTTTACGTCAAATAGTTTCGGAGAAAATCGCCTGTGACAGACGGACGGACACCGAAGTGATTCCATAAAGTTCCGTTTCACGGAACACTAAACAGCGATTGTCACCAAAAATAGAGCAACTAGAATCAAGCATTTTTATGAAGTTTCACGTCACTGAGCTTTGACATATTGAGGGAGAATACTGATGCCATCATAAAATAAATGTGGATCACCGGGGAGCGTTGAAATTAACTTAATTGGAAGGCATATTTAATTCAGTCCTTTAGTGCGTGTATGTATAGTATATGTAATGCTAGGGAAATAAAAATAATAGAGATTTATGAAACAAGCATTTTAACAGTGCCTGATGCCAGTTAAAAGCTTAGGAGCATAATTTGGCACTGGCTTTGCAAAAAACAAAAAAAAAACTATCAATTTGCGTGTTTGATAGGCGAAGTTACTATATTATATGTGGTTTTTGAAGGAATGCAATTGCTTTTAGCAACAATGAATCTCTGGCATTTGTAGAATCTTCTTATTGCAATTACCTTTGAAATAGATCAATAGTTTTAATTTTTACAGGAACATTAGATTGGAAAATGTCACCTTAGTTGTAAATTAAAAAAGTGACGTCATAAATCTGTTAATTGGATCCACCCAAGTTTGTTACCCTAAAACTAACAAAAGTCTAACCAGTCTGTTTAGTATTTTACACGGCTTATTCTCGAATCCAAAAAAACGATGACATAACGGAGTTAGGAGTTGTATTTTACTTTATATTCGAGCTAACGCCAAGCAAACATGTGATACGGCGGTCCACCAAGGTCAAGGTTAAATCGAGCTTGATACTGCGTAATTTGCAAAGCTTTAGACAATTTGGTTTTGAGGCGCTTTCAGCCTTGCGTAAAAGTGATTGAAAACCTTTTAATGCCCTAGTGTTACCGTTTCTCCCTACATAAAGATTGGCAAAAAAATTCTCGCTGGCAGAACGCGTTTAAATTACATTTGAATAATTTGGCATGTGAAACGAAATGACTGCTTCGAATATTGTCTAAACGATAATATCAGAGTTATTCCAACAAAATTATCTTACAAAAAAAAATTATGTATTGGCAAGGGAATAAATTCTAAAAAGCCTCCAAGGTTCATTATGAAAATAGATCGAGGTATTACTGTTATTTAGATCGGCATCCGATTTATAAATAAAAGTTTATTACTTCAAAAGATCGACTTGTAACACACGAATTGTAATAATTTAAAATTAAAATCGACCGTTGTAATTTATTATCCATGTGTCAAATTGTCATGTTTTTCCGCGAGTCCATTTACAAAATACAAAGCGAATAAAAATTCAAGCCTTAAATAAAATTTTAAATAGATGTTCGAATCGTCAAAAAGCTTCAGAAGGAACAATTTTAAAATTCAAAAAATATCGCCATCGCAACCTTGGAATCGTCAATTCCAGGGTAATGAGGTTATTGCCTTTTTGCGTTGTTAAAACGTACCTAAATTCGTCTCTGTAGAGATACAGGTTCTCAGATTTGAGAAAATTATGTTTCGACGATCCTATCTTTGGTTTTATTCCAGATAAAAGATGATTTTTTTTTATTTTGCTTGAAATTGAGTCAACTTTTTAAAAATGATGAACAGTTTTAACCATAACTTATAATTGTTCAGATACATATATCACAACATTCTGATTCCATAATTTTTTTGTTAGAATTTTGCTACCTTCTATTATCTATATCTTTTGAACAGATGTAGAGAGGAAATTTTTGTTTGATTTGTAGATAATTGCATTATCTTTAAAATTAATTTATAAACCATCGTATTTCGACGTACCATTTAAGAGATAGGTACTAAAATCTTCCGAAAAACTCATTTTTTCATCTTTTTTCAGGATTATCAAAGCTATTTAAAAATATTAAATATTTCTACTAAGAATATATCTTTTTCAGGACTTGAAAGATTATAAAATTTTGATAGTACTCTTTTTTATAAAATAAAGCCGCTTGACCTAAAAAAAATAGCAAAATCAAGTTTTCTTTTCAAAATCTAGGATTTTCATTTTGGGCTTACATTACTTAGACAACACCACTGTAACAAAATCTGGAAAAAAATTGCAAGTGGGAAGACCTCTGAGTTAAACTTAGTCGAGGCACACCGTGTGATGTCGAAGGACGCAATTCTACCAACTAAAATAAAATTGCAGTAAAAACCGGAATTTTATTATATTGGTATTTAAGAAGCTGTTTAGTCCGGTGTCGCGTTGGCGTACTTTCAACCATAATACAAATCAAATCATCTCGAAGTCAAGATTTTTAATTTCACCTAATACATACATATGGTTTAACAATATTGAAACAACATAGGTGTATGTTGGTAGCAAGAAAATGCGTATAATCAACTGTGTTAATTATGCGTTATCTAATACTAATATACCGCAAACCAGTGGTAATACAATTTTATTATTTCAATTTATTTTTATCTTATTTCTTGCAACGGTTTCTAATATAAAATTAAGGTGTATTACCGTTTTTTTGGCTTGAAATTAACCATTTTTATCAATCCAGTTATGTTAAGTCCACGCGAAAGTGTACGTATTGTTTTAATTAAAATAAATCGAAAAAGGTCAAGTTTACTCAATATTTAGGAACTACCTGGATATACATAGGTACAAATGATTAAAATTTTATTGGAAAATGTTCCTTAGTTATTTAGTTTCTTTAATAACATGACCACCCTCACAATAAGGTGCTAACTTGCTCTTCTTAGGTCATCTTATCCCATTTTACCTGGTTTGTAATTTTAAAATTGGTCTTTCTTCCACCCATCACATTGCAGAACTTTTTTTTGACGAAAGATTTGGAAATCTTGGTGGCGAAGGCAAAAGCTAATTTCGGGATTCCTAATGTGGTCTATGGTAGCCGTTGCTATGAGAATGGGCATTATCTGAATTATGAAAAATGGGATTGAAAACTTTCGAAGATAAGGTATATTAGATATAGGATTCCACATCTTCATGTATGTGTCGATGGGCAGTCATGGTATCTTTAAAAATTACTGCCGGAGATGATCTATTACTAATGTAATGGGTCTCCAAATCATAACCCCAACAACATGGTGCACGTGTACTTCTATTATGGTTGGTGGCGATGATCCGTTGTTTAAGGCAGGTGCGGCCCGTGAAATTTTAAAGTTGTATATCTCTGTTGCTACTTATGGGACCCATGCCAAGTACAGGCTTTTTAATAGTGAGCTTACTAGGCATGTTTTGGCAAAGAAAAAAAATATTTTGTAATTTGCGAAAAAAGTTGAATTTTTGAATTGACTCGCCTGAGAAAAAAATTAACATGCTTAGATATTTTATTTATTATTTTTTCTAAACAAATTTTACATCATTTTGTCGACAATTCTTAAATTTGAAGAAAAAAAAATATGTTAGTAGAAAGTTATAGTCATTTGAATTTTTTTTTAAATTATTATATTTTAGGTTTAAAAAAATTCAAATGACTATAACTTTCTACTGTCACATTGTTCCTCTTAAAATTTAAGAATTGTCGACACAATAATGTAAAATTTGTTTAGAAAAAATAATAAATAAAATCCTAAGCGTGTTAATTTTTTTCCCAGGTGGGTCAATTCAAAAATTCAACTTTTTTTCGCAAATTACAAAATTTTCTTTTTCTTTACCAAAACATTCCTAGTAGGCTCGCTATTAAAAAACCTGAACTTAGCATGGGTCCCATAAGTAGCAACAGAGATATACAACTTTAAAATTTCACGGGCCGCGCCTGGTTTAAGGTAATACTAAACGAGGACAAAAAGAAAAAAGTCCAAATGACCTCGGTACACGGTACGCATGGCAACTGATCTTCCTTCTTCTGGAACTTACTGATTTTGAACATCTCGAGAAGTTACAAAACGGTCTCTTAGAGCTAAAAGGATTTGGGAATTTATAAAGTGGTTTAAAGCAACCAATGCCACATAAGAAAAAGCATTATCTTGTTGAAAAATGGGATCTAAAACCTTCGAAGATATTGTATAGAGTGAGGTTCTACAGCTTTTCCACAAAGGACATAAAGAAAATGCCTAGTCCAAGAGGGCACTTTCGAATTTTTTATTGCACCATAAACTTTCTAACCCTTGTCTGGCATGCACCTGGACAAGTACAAGGCCACTGAAATACTATGCACTAGCTTTAAGCACACCTTGATTAACCCGAACGCAGCTCCACATCCAATTTTTAAATTGCAAATATTTCTTTAATATATCTAATTTTTATTGGTAAAACAATACAATTTATATTTCCTTAGTATTAAAATATCTGATAATTAGCTTTCGTCCGGCATAACGTCACGGTTAATTTTGGACAGAAAATAATGAATTAAATATACTTTAAATTGATGACAACCTCCATAATCTAATTCGTTTATATTCAGCTTAAGTTAATTTTTTACCATATGCTGGTCATTATTATTTCTATATTCGCTTTAAACAATTATACTTAATGTTAAAAATATGCATAATAAAAACCTACCTTAGGTGATTATCTTCGTTTATAAACTCGCATTAAAAATATTACACTTTTTCGCAAAATATGTTCAGCAAGTCTTAACCGTAATAAAAAACAGTATTAATAATAAAAAACGACATTAATAACAAATTATTTATCTAATCTTTGACAATTCTAATCATGCCAAGAGCTCTTAAAACTAACATTTTTTACAAACGTGTGTAAATAAAACTTAAATAGGGCATATTTAATTATAATTAATTAGTTTAGCAAACAATGCCATATTGCCAAAAGAAAATGCACAAATAATTGCCTTCTACTCTGTTCTGGTGACAGAAGATGCATGCTTATACGATATAAGACATTTTTTTAACTAAAACTGAATCAGTTCCTGTCATCGCGTTTAAGAGACATGATTCTCTTGGCTCTAAGGCATGTCCTAAAAAGGATTACAAGATTGACCACCGTGAACAGGACGGTTTAATGTGGAACAGTTTTGCGCTCCTCCAATTATATAGATATACACTACATTCCAACAGATCAACACAACATCCAAACCTGTACCGCAAGACATGCCACAGGATTCGAACCCGTGCTACCATAGCAACCCAAAATTAGCTCTTAGCATTTCTGCCACGCTATCCAAAAAAGCAAGAAAATCGGGCCAAATACAGAACTCCCAACGGATTATATCGCTTTCAAGAGAGCCGGCCTTGGGTTAAAGGAAAGGAATGATCTTGTGTTCTCAATTAAAGAAAATTAAATTTTTTGGCTCTATTGTTTCTATTTCCTGGAACTGTTTTACCGGTGTTCCTCCGACGGACCGTCATCGGCCCGCGTAATATCCTAATTACGGCTGTCGACTTCGAGATCGTGACAAGAACATAGAGAAAATATATAGTAGAGAAATAATGTCAATTACGAATGCGGCAAATTTACCGAGCTGAATCCGTAAACAAAGACGGTCCTCTGCGGGCTTGCGCATTGTCGAACGTTTGCCTTGTGATAGACAGGACCGTACTTCAAAATTTATTGCACATGACGTGAATCTTTTATCGAGTAATAAATGCTAAATATATTACTTGTAATTATTCTTTTTATTAATGATAAAAATGTAACCATTAGTGAGATTTTAACAAAAAGTGTATAGTTTGTTGACTTAAATCTTAGTTTTCTTGCTATACAAAACTGTCGATAATTCCTCGAAAATAGCTCAGTTTATATATATATATATATATATATATATATATATATATATATATATAT
This sequence comes from Philopedon plagiatum, assembly GCA_963971165.1. Taxonomy (NCBI): domain Eukaryota; kingdom Metazoa; phylum Arthropoda; class Insecta; order Coleoptera; family Curculionidae; genus Philopedon; species Philopedon plagiatum. Next base: position 22,248,334 of record OZ020198.1, on the reverse strand, counting down.
ATACAGTGCGTCTCTTTAATGTCCCCCCCCTCTTAATTTTTTAAACGTTACATTTACAAAATTGAAAGTTGAAATAAAATATAAACATAGTATTCTAAACAATAGAAATAAAATATGCAACTGTTTTAAGAAGTAAAATAGTAAATCAAAAAAATTACATGTGTATATTTTATTGGATTGGCATCCCATCCTGTATAATTATTGAACAAACCAAGTTCTAGGGTAAGATGTAAATATTTTTACACCTATTTACAGTGTGTGCACTTGATACTTTGCTGAAAGCGCTACTACTTACGGCCCCATGTCAATCTAATCCACCGATATCTTAGCGATCCTTTGGCGAAAGCGCTTTTTTCTTTCGCCATCCCTTTTAAAATACTCCCCTCTACCCTAATCCACTAGTATTTTTAGTGCCCCTTTGACGAAAGCGCAAATATGCCTTTTGGACACACCCTTCTAATCCACTGATATCTTAGCGATCCTTTGGCGAAAGCGCTTTTTTCTTTCGCCATCCCTTTTAAAATACTCCCCTCTACCCCAATCCACTAGTATTTTTAGTGCCCCTCTGACGAAAGCGTAAATATGCCTTTTGGACACACCCTTCTAATCCACTGATATCTTAGCGATCCTTTGGCGAAAGCACTTTTTTCTTTCGCCATCCCTTTTAAAATACTCCCCTCTACCCTAATCCACTAGTATTTTTAGTGCCCCTTTGGCGAAAGCGCAAATATGCCTTTTGGTCACACTCACCCTTATGCAATATAGGGGAAGGAGGCATTGACACTATATATGACCTTCTTACACCATCTTACCCCTTATACAATGCCCAATACACACACACCCCATCAGTGCCTTTCTGACACCTTGACCACACACAATATACGTCACTGACAAATATTTCTACTTCTCCGTGTGTGTATTCACTTCAACACCGTAGTGCATTTAAGATAAATTATATTTTTTACCTCCTATTCTTTCACATATTGATATAATTTAAATTTGGAATTAAACTATTTGTATTTATGCACTACTTGTAAGAAATAGACTACGAAATAACTCATAATTAAATAACTTATATTTAAAAGTTGGATACATAATTGGCGAAACATATGAAATGTCTGTAACACTTTGTAAAGACTATTTTTGTATCGAAATAACAAGCTTCAGAGGTTCGTTATATTCGCCACCCCAACCAAAAATACTATAACATACAAATGACTGAGATTTTTTCGGCCCGGTTCTGATCGCCGCGTTGCGTCATTGAGTTCAACAACCACTTTTACGAGACGTCCCGAGTGCGCATGCCTCGGGAGGACCGTCGTTTAAAAATCTGACTGGCGCCCAATGCGTACAAACGCACTTTTTCGCCCATACATTGGACGGATTCAGCTGGTGTCGCGAATACGTTGTGATGGTCTAAATATATCTTGTCTATGGACAAGAACGATAGACAACCAACCATAGACAAGATATATTTAGACCATCACAACGTATTCGCGACACCAGCTGAATCCGTCCAATGTATGGGCGAAAAAGTGCGTTTGTACGCCTTGGGCGCCAGTCAGATTTTTAAACGACGGTCCACTCGAAGCATGCGCAGTCGGGACGTCTCGTAAAAGTGGTTGTTGAACTCAATGACGCAACGCGGCGATCAGAACCGGGCCGAAAAAATCTCAGTCATTTGTATGTTATGGTATTTTTGGTTGGGGTGGCGAATATAGCGAAAAAAAATAGTCTTTACAAAGTGTTACAGACATTTCATCTGTTTCGCCAATTATGTATCCAACTTTTAAATATAAGGAATTATTTCGTAGTCTATTTCTTACAAGTAGTGCATAAATACAAATAGTTTAATTCCAAATTTAAATTATATCAATATGTGAAAGAATAGGAGGTAAAAAATATAATTTATCTTAAATGCACTCCGGTGTTGAAGTGAATACACACACGGAGAAGTAGAAATATTTGTCAGTGACGTATATTGAGTGTGGTCAAGGTGTCAGAAAGGCACTGATGGGGTGTGTGCATATTAGGGGCATTGTATAAGGGGTAAGATGGTGTAAGAAGGTCATATATAGTGTCAATGCCTCCTTCCCCTATATTGCATAAGGATGAGTGTGACCAAAAGGCATATTTGCGCTTTCGCCAAAGGGGCACTAAAAATACTAGTGGATTAGGGTAGAGGGGAGTATTTTAAAAGGGATGGCGAAAGAAAAAAGTGCTTTCGCCAAAGGATCGCTAAGATATCAGTGGATTAGAAGGGTGTGTCCAAAAGGCATATTTGCGCTTTCGCCAAAGGGGCACTAAAAATACTAGTGGATTGGGGTAGAGGGGAGTATTTTAAAAGGGATGGCGAAAGAAAAAAGCGCTTTCGATAAAGGATCGCTAAGATATCAGTGGATTAGAAGGGTGTGTCCAAAAGGCATATTTGCGCTTTCGCCAAAGGGGCACTAAAAATACTAGTGGATTGGGGTAGAGGGGAGTATTTTAAAAGGGATGGCGAAAGAAAAAAGCGCTTTCGCCAAAGGATCGCTAAGATATCAGTGGATTAGAAGGGTGAGTGTCCAAAAGGCATATTTGCGCTTTCGTCAAAGGGGCACTAAAAATACTAGTGGATTAGGGTAGAGGGGAGTATTTTAAAAGGGATGGCGAAAGAAAAAAGCTCTTTCGCCAAAGGATCGCTAAGATATCAGTGGATTAGAAGGGTGTGTCCAAAAGGCATATTTGCGCTTTCGTCAAAGGGGCACTAAAAATACTAGTGGATTAGGGTAGAGGGGAGTATTTTAAAAGGGATGGCGAAAGAAAAAAGCGCTTTCGCCAAAGGATCGCTAAGATATCGGTGGATTAGATTGACATGGGGCCGTAAGTAGTAGCGCTTTCAGCAAAGTATCAAGTGCACACACTGTAAATAGGTGTAAAAATATTTACATCTTACCCTAGAACTTGGTTTGTTCAATAATTATACAGGATGGGATGCCAATCCAATAAAATATACACATGTAATTTTTTTCATTTACTATTTTACTTCTTAAAACAGTTGCATATTTTATTTCTATTGTTTAGAATACTATGTTTATATTTTATTTCAACTTTCAATTTTGTAAATGTAACGTTTAAAAAATTAAGAGGGGGGGGGACATTAAAGAGACGCACTGTATATATATAAACTGAGCTATTTTCGAGGAATTGTCGACAGTTTTGTATAGCAAGAAAACTCAGATTTAAGCCAACAAACTATACACTTTTTGTTAAAATCTCACTAATGGTTACATTTTTATCATTAATAAAAAGAATAATTACAAGTAATATATTTAGCATTTATTACTCGATAAAAGATTCACGTCATGTGAAATAAATTTTGAAGTACGGTCCTGTCTATCACAAGGCAAACGTTCGACAATGCGCAAGCCCGCAGAGGACCGTCTTTGTTTACAGATTCAGCTCGGTAAATTTGCCGCATTCGTAATTGACATTATTTCTCTACTATATATTTTCTCTATGCAACCAACCGATGAAAAGTGGACAGAGGCGGGGTACAACTGTATCATGTTATATCTAATAATTCGACTTACTGTTAAGTTTTAGTTATACTAAATGCAGCTGCTCCTTGCTAATCACTTTGACAAAAGGTAAAATACAAAATCCAGTTTACTCACTATAAAGTAGGCATCCATAAGGTTATTTGGTCAATGACCCACCCAAATTTACTTTCGATGATCCACCTAATAATTTATTTTTTGAAGTCAAAAAATAATTGTCTTTCAAAAAAGTGCAAGCTCCATGCGAAAACTACCCAATAAAGAATCGAATCAAGCTTGCTCCTGGCTTGGCCGTATTTTCAATTGACCTCATAGTCCTCATAGGTTTTAAGCTTTATATGGACTATATGAAAGTCAGGCGCGGCCCGTGAAATTTTAAAGTTGTATATCTCTTTTGCTAGTTATGGCACTCATGCTAAGTTCAGGTTTTTTAATTGTAAGGCTATTAGGAATGTTTGGGTAAAGTAAAAAAAATATTTTGTAATTTGCGAAAAAAAGTTGAATTTTTGAATTGACCCACCTGGGAAAAAAATGAACACGCTTAGGTATTTTATTTATTATTTTTTCTAAACAAATTTTACATGATTTTGTCGACAATTCTTAAATTTTAAGAGAAAAAAATGTGTTAGTAAAAAGTTATAAGAAGTCATATGAATTTTTTTTAAACCTAAAATATAATTAAAAAAAAAATCAAATCACGATAACTTTGTACTACTTAAGACATTTTTTTTTTCTTAAAATTTAAGAATTGTCGACAAAATGATGTTAATTTTTTTCCCAGGTGGGTCAATTCAAAAATTTCGAAAATTTTCGAAAATTACAAAATATTTTTTTAACCAAAACATCCCTAGTAGGCTCACTATTAGAAAACTTGAACTTAGCATGGGTCCCATAAGTAGCAACACAGATAAACAACTTTAAAATTTCACGGGCCGCGCTTGATGAATGTATTAAAACTAAGAGAGAAACAAACATACGAGCTTCGGGAAGTTAAAGAGCCCAATTTGTCGACGGCCCATCAATAACATCGCTTTCAACGCGCGCGTGGCTGTCGACGGCCGGTTCTTGGCTTGTCCCGGGCTACTATGGAAATTCACTCGAACCGCTCCGTGAAATAAACTATTGCAAAACGTTTGGGTCAGACAAAAAAAAACTAATTACATAATATGTATGTGCATTGTATTTGCATAAATTTTTCTTTACATTTCACGCGGAGGCACTTATTTGTTAAAGAGGTGTTTCGGCTTTCCTAATTTTGTTGTGTAATATGTTTTTTAGATATTACTTGATATTTGTGCTGTGTCTTTTGTGTAGTAGTGTAGTACTAGTACTTGAGTACTTGTGTTAACAATGACTTTTAACAATGAAAGAAACTGTTTGCATGTAATTAATAAAAGTCACAGCAAAAATAAAATTTGGGTATTTTATGTCACTAGTTGCCTACAAAATTTGCCTCACCCGTAAAAAAACTCACGCGCCTGCTATGAAGTGTATCATTTTTCATTTAAATTGCAAGCTCCGCCGCTTTACGGCCCATGAGGATAAGTCCTCATCTTCGGAACACCGGTAGTGAGTGAGGGACGATTTTAACCCTTTCTATTTACCACCAGTTTGTGGCAATTTTTGTAGTTGCGCCTAGCAGCAGAGAGGAACAAGAATAGTTAAATCTGATAGAAGAGACCCTTCGAGGATAACGAATTCAGCCCTTTCTTAACCCAGTCCCCAAGAAAATACGCATACGTTCTTTTATGTGTCAAAACCTGTGCCGATCAATTGAATTTATTTTCATAAGCCTAATTTATAGACATTGGGATAATAAGACCGGCGGTAATCATCCTGTATCAAGCAATTTGTTCTTGGGCCCCAATTTTTGCTCACGTTAATTCAGAAGATTATTTCCTTCATAATACTGTTATCTTTAGTTCGAGAGGATATTTTTTCATATATAAATCATACATTATTTAAATTCGCACACGAAATTATAAATTTATCAGCGGTTTTTTAGATTTTTTTTCATCAAAACACTTCTGTTCAAAATATACACTTTGCCAAGTTTAGGTAATTGAGGTCAGCCAGGTCAGGTTGTTTATTCGAGTGTTTTTTAACTGATTTTTTTAAAAACTGCTTGGAACATATTTTATAAATTCAAAATAATCACGGCCGTAAGATCTGGGAAATGGCATATAATCTGACGTAACATAACAAAAATTAAAATTATTATGCCGAATACATACATAACTTAGCACATCTTTATGTTTTGTTCAACTAAATCATCAGATTAAATATAAACGGAAATAATACATTCGGTCAAGTGCAAGCTGTACTTGCACAATTAGTGTTCCGTGCCATCAGCCACCTACTTAACCTGAGCAAAGCTCGGCAGCCCAATCTCCGCCCATCTGCCGCGCTATCCGCTGCCAACCAAGCACCGACGACGTCTCACATCGCGTATGCGCGGAGCTGAGTGGGGACCGTTTCGACTGAGCCAAATTAAAAAGTTTCAAAAACGACAGGAAAGGACAAAAGTTGTTCCTTACATCGTGAGAAATATTTTTTATCGAAAAACTTTTTCTCTAAAACCAGTGGTTCAGCAGTTATAAGGAAATAAACAATTAAATTGTTTATAACAATAATTGATCGCTCTGGAATTTTTCAATCGTGATAACTTTGGCTCAATCCACATTTAATTCTCAATATTCATGATTTTTTTTTCAAATTTATCTGAGCGATCCTTTTGGTGATAGGGGGGGGGGGGGGGGGGGGGCAGCAATTGTTAAGCGTTTTTCCCGAAAAATGTTTTAAAAATTAAAAATACATCATATATATTGTTGAATTCGTGCTTCAGTAAGCTTTCATTTGACACCCTATTTAAGTACCCCCTGAAATTAACACCCAGAATCAAAATTAAACTTTTTATGCTTCACTCTATCTCTGTGTTAAATTTCAAACTTTTACGTCGAATAGTTTCAGAGAAAATCGCCTATGACAGACGGACGGACACCGAAGTGATTCCATAAGTGTTCCGTTTTGTACGGAACACTCATATATTATGCAACCAATCAAAAAATACCCCGAACATGGGCTTCTTTGGCTTACAAAATTTCGCCCGCGTGTAGCTTTAGTCGTGCGCAGTAACATAATTTTTCTTTTCTCTAAGGCCCGGTCGCACCCCAAGGATGCATAAGACATGAAATAAATATCTCATAACTCCTACTAGCGTACACCAATGCTGCAGCAGTTTCCGTTAACTTGCAGTATTTAAAATGTCTTCGAGTGAGGAAGATAACTTGCAGTATTTAAAATGTCTTCGAGTGAGTCCTGCAACTGTTGCATAGGAACAGTTGTCCCTGAATCCAGACGTTATTTCTTGCTCAATTAATATACCCTATCCCTATACTACCTCATTAAGCGCGCAACATTTACCGCAAAAAAGGCATTTTTTGGTGCTGCAAAACCATCAGAACCATCAAATCCGGATCCTACTTCTGTCTTTGTTTATCATGCTATAAACAAGGAAAACGCCTAACTTAAACCAAACAAAACCAAAGGCATGGTTTTGATGGTTTTGGACCGCCAAAAAACGCCTAAAGATACGCATAGAATAGGCGTTTTTTGGCGGTCCAAAACCATCAAAAACCATGCCTTTGGTCTTGTTTGGTTTAAGTTAGGCGTTTTCTTTTTTATAGCATGATAAACAAAGACAGAAGTAGGATCCGGGATTTGATGGTTCTGATGGTTTTGCAGCACCAAAAAAATGCCTAATGTCGCATGCGGTTTAGGTAGCGAGGCATATACCTCTGCCGCATTGGTGTACGATTGTTGGGTGATTTATATTCATTTGAGCGGCGCACGTCTACTTCCAGTATTTACCGCATGTTTCATGTTTTATGCATCCTTGGTGTGCGACCGGCCTAAGACATATACGTTCTGTAAACAGACACTTAATTCATGCTCTGCAATCCGGCGCGGCCTTTTTTGTATAAAGTCCAGTAATCCGCCGATTCCAATAATACGACATATGCGAAAAATTTTTTGTGACGGATTAGTGAGCGTGTACTATTCCATTTTGTTATTAAGTTCTCAGATCGTTAGATAGCTCCGTAACGTAAGATAAAAAAACGTCCTCAAAGTATGCCGTGGAATCAATCACGTATGTCTTGAATTATTACTCTTGAAAGGTAATATAGGTAAAAGGTACCAATAGGTGAATGAAAAATAGAACTGTCAAGTTCTGAAGTTTTTGTTTTTAAGAAAACTAAATATGATAATCACGGCAGAACAAAAAGCTTTTATGATTGAAAGTTACTTTAGAAATGGTAGAAGGGTTGATGGCCAGTGGGTTTATTCAACACGGGACGCCATTCAGGATCTCCAAACAGAATTTCCACATAGTCATGGATTTCGACCAGTTTCGCCAAGTTTTGACTAGATCTGTGGCTCTGTTTAGAGAAACAGGAAGTGTGAACAGAAAGGAAGGCAGTGGAAGACCCAAAGTTCGCACTGCACAAAAGTAGAATAACTGAGGCAAATTGTTAATGAACGCCCACAAGCCCCTATTCGGAGTTTAAGCCAGCAAGTAAATGTATCCTACGGACCTGCAATACAATCCTGAAATGTGACCTGCATATGCACGCTTATCGTCTAAGCTCAGTCCAAGAATTGTTACCCAACGGCAAGCCGCAGCGAATACAATTTTCAGAGTGGTTTATGGGTAATCTACATAATAAAAAAAACGTATTTGAAAAAATCTTTTTCACTGACGAGGCATGGTTTTACCTCTCTGGTTATATAAATTATTATCAACAAATACGAATGGGGAGTTCTGAAAATCAACATTCCTTTATAGAGAAGCCTCTGAATTCACAGAAAGTTGGCGTGTGGGCGAAAGAAGGTTAATTGGACCGATTTTGTTTAAGGGACTTTCATAACTTAATGAAATTTTAGAAAATTTTGTAAACGCATTAGACGATGAAGAGATGCAACAAGGCTACTTCCAGCAGGACGGCGCACCGATTCACGTAATTCGAGATAATTTAAATTTTTTGTAAGAATTTTTTGAAGACCGAATCATTAATGCCAGTTAGGTGGCCACAACGGCCCTACGATCTCACGCCGTGCGACTTTTTTTTTATCGCCACTCATTAAAAATTCGGTTTCCAAAACCTCATGTGAAAACTTAGAAGACCTACGAGCTAGAATTACAAATCAATTTCAGGAGATTAACAACTCCCCCCAAGTGCTCACCAATGTTTTTGATGCTGTAAAAGAAGAATAAAGAACATGTTTGGAAATAGAAGGTGGACACGTCTCTCATTTAGTTTAAATTTATAATTTTTAGGTTCTTTGTTGTATATGTTTTTTTTTTAATTCTGTATTATGCAATGACAATAATGTAATTTTCTTAAAAATAAAAACTTCAGAACTTCACAGTTCTATTTTTGATTCACCGCTTTTTAGCTGCCGATGTGGCTATTGAAGTAATGTGTTTGTGCCAGCTGATATCATGTTCGAAAGCGATGCCAACGAGATCGAACGATGCATTGTTCTGTAAGGATTGGCCATTCATGTGGATGAGGTAAGTGTGACCGGATTTTTTGCGTGACAGAAAGCAAGACTGGGTTTTGGAGGCGTTGAACTGAACAAGGTTTTTGGCACTCCAGTCTAAGATTAATTGAACATCTTGGGAAAGGGATAAGGGCATAGATCTGCGTCGATCATCCAGCTCTTGATTCGACACTTGTCTGGAAAAATGATTGTTGGACTGAAGAGTACTACCGTCGTACTGTTTAATTTCAAAATGCAAACCTGAGCGGTGAATTTTTCTATACTAACACGGCTCTATGACAATTGAGATTTTTTATATGAGAAGAGAACTTATGTTGAATTGATTGAAATAACCTGGAATTTTACTTCATTTTCAACTCGCAGTTGAAAAAATCCATGACTAATTAAGTATTTGTAATACAATTAACTAAAGATAATACAGGCGACGAGGTAATGCAGGTTTATCGAGAGTTTATCTCTTTTTCCAAATAACTAGAAGGATCTTTCTTTCTTTATCGCATTTATTCAGTTCAAATTTGGTTTTAAACGTGAAAGATGCTGTTCAAGCATCTGCAAAACTAATTAATCCTTAAAAAACACATTTAAAATTACTTACTGGTTATTGATTAACTGAGCAGAAATAAATCATTGATAAGCGTAATTGATTGTTCATATGCCTTTAAAATTGGCAGATCAGATCAAAGTAGGTCAGATAAAAATTCCAATAATAAAATATTGAAATTGACGATTTTATAGTCCATAGTGATGCATAAGCATCGAATATTTTTAAACTGACTGCTTTAAGTTTTCTTCAAGAATCATACTTACAGAAGATCAAAAAGACGTCCTCAAAGTATGCCGTGGAATCGATCACGTATGTCTCAGTCTTGAATTATTACTCTTGAAAGGTAACATAGGTAAAAGGTACCAACAGGTGAATGAAAAATAGAACTGTCAAGTCCTGAAGTTTTAATTTTTAAGAAACTTAAATATGGTAATCACGGCAGAACGAAAAGCTTTTATGATCGAAAGTTACTTTAGAAATGGTAGAACCAGAGTATTCTACCGTGGTAGAACGGTTGATGGCCAGTGGATTTATTCAAGACGGGACGCCATTCGAGATTTTCAAACAGAATTTCCACACTAGTCATGGATTTCGACCAGTTTTGACTAGATTTGTGGCTGTTTTTAGAGAAACTGGAAGTGTGAATAGAAAGGAAGGCGATTTCGCGAAGTTCTGCAAAAAAAAGTTTTTGCAAATATCACCGAAAATTGACAAAAATCAGTTTTCCAGAGTTCTGATGGAGATCTGAGTAGCACCAAAACAGGTCTACAAACTACGGAGTCAGAACTCTGGTCAAAAAATTATTGCAATTGTTATTAACAAATTTAAGGTCCCAATTTCGATGATTTTTGAAGCAGAGTTCTAACTCAATAGTCTTGTACAACTCTTTCGGCGCTACTCAGAACTCCGATTAGAACTCCTCTAAGGCGAATATATCGGGCGATACTCAGAAATTATCGAAAGTGGGACCTTAACGTGGTTAATAAAAATTGCAATAATTTTTTTAGCAGAGTTCTGAGTCCTTAGTCTTGTAGAACTCTGTCGGCGTTACTTAGAACTTCGATCAGAACTCCTTTAAGTCGAATATATCGCACGATACTCGGAAATGATCGAAAATGGGACCTTAAATTTATTAATAACAATTGAAATAAGTTTTTTAACAGAGTTATGACTCCGTAGACTTGTAGAACTCTTTCGGCGCTACTTAGAACTCCGATCAGAACTCCTCTAAGTCCAATATATCGCGCGATACTTCGAAATTATCGAAATTGGGACCTTAAGTTTGTTAATCACAATTGAAATAATTTTTTAGCAGAGTTCTGACTCCGTAGTCTTGTAGAACTGTTTTAGAGCTACTAAGAACTCCGATCAGAACTCCTTTAAGTCGAATATATCGCGCGATAATCAGAAATTATCGAAATTGGAACCTTAAATTTGTTACTAAAATTGCAATAATTTCTTTAGCAGAGCTCTGACTCCATAGTCTTGTAGATCTCTTTCGGCCCTACCTATAACTCCGATCAGAACTCCTCTTAGTTAAATATATCACGCGATACTCGGAAATTATCGAAATTGGGACCTTAAATTTATTGATAACAATTGCAATATTTTTTTTTAGCAGAGATCTGACTCCTTCGTCTTCCAGAACTCTTTTGGCGCTACTCAGATCTTCGATCAGAACTCTGGAAAACTGATTTTTTCAATTTTCGGTTGGGTTCAGCAAAATGTTTTGTTTTTTGCAGAACTTCGCGAAATCGCCGGAACTATTGCTAAAAACCATCAGGAACTCTAGAACTCTTTTTTTCTATACATTAAGCCGGTCAGAACCTGCGTGAAGTTAGTTCCTCCCAATGATTTTTTGCACTGTCTGAGTCTAATTCTGTGGAAATCTTGCAATTATCCATTTAGAACTTTAGAACTATGGAAATTCTACCGTGAATTCTCGAAAAAAGTTTGTGTTTTAAAAAAAGCGGTGCTAGCTTCACACAAGTTACGGTATATACATATATACATACTGACGGACGGCTAAAAGTAGAAATAGGAATATAACAGGTCATTTTGGCGAAATCAGCGTATTTTTTTTAGTAATCTAATCAATGACCTGCTCTCTTCAACTACCAACCCCAGTTACGCTGACGACAGTACTTTTCACTCCAACATTAATTTTTGCAGACAAGTCTCGATTTAAGAGCTGGATAATAGACGCAGATCTATCCCTTTCCCAAGATCTTTAATTAATCTTAGACTGGAGTGCCAAAACCCTTGTTAAGTTCAACGCCTCCAAAACCCAATCTTGCTTTCTGCCACGCAAAGTATCCGGCAACATTTACCCCATTCACATGAATGGCCAAGCCCTACAGAACAAAGAAACGTTCGATCTTGTTGGCAACGCTTTCAAACATGATATCAGCTGGCACAAACACATTACTTTAATATCCAGATCGGCAACAAAAAAGCTTGGCTTTCTCTTTCGAGCCAGAAAAGACTTGTCCCCTATATTTCCCAAGTAAGACCTAACCTAGAGTATTGTTCTCACACCTGGGGAGCGGCATTACCTTCGGCACTTATTATCCTTGATTGTATCCAAAAAAGAGAGCCATTCGACTCATCAATAACTCAGCCTTCACAAGAAAACTCTCTTCTTTTGCTCAACGCCGCGCTATTGAGGATTTATCCCTTTTCCACTGACACTTCCACGGATTTTGCCCTAAAGAACTAGTCGCTATAATTCCCCCCTTGACTGTTCCTAACAGAAAAACAAGAGGCCCATTACGTATGCACCCCTTTACTGTCCAGCTACAAAAGCCTAGAATATCCCACTTTTCTCGCTCATTCATACCTAGGGTCTCCAGATTATGGAAAAACGCCTGCAGATGTTTTCTCTTCCTCTCCCAACCTCCAATCCATTAAATCCCGTGTCAATAGATTACATTTCCCTTCTCTTCAGACGCCCACGGTACTTTAGTTTGAAGTATACATGAGCTGTCTCAGATAAAAACTTCCTTTTCCATAGATATTTTTTTTTTAAAAATGTTAAATTACAATTGTCGGCAAGATCTAAAAAACAGTGTGCGTGTGACTAATGTGACAGCTACGCACAAGCTTTATTCGTCGATTTTAGATCTTTTAAATGCCAAACTGGTTTCTAAAAATGCTTTATGTATGTGTACCTCTCACCGGAATTATAGGTCAAACGATAACAGTGATTATAAAAGAAACACGCTCAGGCACTCCTAGATATTCAACAAATTCTTTGTGTAATAGAAAAAGGGTTCCCCAAGGGGTAGTAGGATATATTTAAACACCTGGCCATCAAACAGAGAAAGGCCAACATGCATGGTTATACTATTAAGTCACTGGGAGAAATTAACCATAATAACTATTCGATTATTGAATTTTTAATCCTCAATAACATATCGTGCTTGTTGTAGACAAAAATTGAGACAAATCTAGAAATAATAGACAAACTCTGCATCCGACGGATTCTTATGATAATTTGGATAAAACCTGACTTATTTGAGACTACTAAATGGCATTCACAAAAGCAATTCCGTAATTTTCTGTGTGTCGCGAATTTCAAAAAATGTCGAAACAATTTTTGTGGAAGCTCCTTCACAATCTTCAAATTGATTTTAATAAGCTTCCACGATTATTAACTCTTTCGCTTCCATGTTGGAACAATTCTCGCAACAAAAGAAACTTGTTAATAAATAAAACGTGTGTGATAAACTGCTAATCTTATTAATCTGTTTTGTCCTTATGATAAGGAGACAAACAGCCTACTAGATAAAGTACTATTTTAAGTTAAGGTGATGCTCAAAGCACAGCATTAAAAAGTCATGCAATTGTTGACATTTTATTATCCTGTACCGTCTAAAAGTATATTATAATGAATGACTTTATCTCAGATTAAATATTTCTAACGAACAAGAAAAAATATCCGTGAAATAGAATGAAAATATTGTTTAGTATCCCACAACGACCGATTGGATGTAATTCTCGCGGATGTTGTCTAAACGATTCCTTGCATTGTTTTGTGATTGTTCCGTCGGTCGCGAAATGGTCGTGTATCTTCCGTGAACTTTTGTGTATTCTTGGAACAAAGATCGCCCTGCTTTTGGTATAAGTATTGACTATCTTTGTTAGAAGGCGCTAATAGTCGTAAAAATAGTATTCTTAACAAAATTAAGACATTTTCACACCCTTGTATATATTCTTCGTTTTCCAATATTAATTCGACGATTGGCATTCTGAAAAATATAGGTATATGCCATCGGCAAAGCTGAGTACCGAATTCTTAAAAACCAAATCACAGATCTGGATTTTCTAAAAGTAGTCGGCTTACCAGTACGATGCTAGATTCTTTTTGGTTGTGAAAGAGTAATTCGATTATTGCATGTCAAATTATTCTATTTTCTAACACTTCCAGTCATTTTAAAAATATGCATCCTTAAAAATTGAATTTTTACGATATTAGCGCACCAATCTTTCTTAATAGTTCTTTAAATATGAAGCTATAAAAAACATACATTTTTGATTATTAGAAAATTAAACTAACGTTCAGATACCCCAATTGACAGTATTGAACGAAATTGATTACATTGAAAAGAATCCTCAAAAAGAGGAATTGAATCCGGTCTTTCTAAAACTGCGCGATGAATTCGAATCACGAATTCAAATTCAAATTTCAGTATAAAATTCTCGAAAAGAAATCTTTCCCTAAACTTGCTCCGCAAAAAATACAATTCTAACAAGCTCTAGAGAAATTAAAAAGAAATATTGACTTTAGTAAAACCATCTTGTATTGAAAGGGACAAAAGAGAAAATACACAAAGACAAAGACTCCTGTAAAATATCTCTATCATGTTAAGCGTACCAGAAACAGTCCTTTTTATCAAGTTTAGGACACTGTTTTGCATTATGTGTCATTGTTTCATTAGGTACATCTCTGAGGAACTTAAAATTTTTTTGGTACTTCTTGTTTTATTAAGGTTGTCTGTTTATTTCTTAACTTCTGATACAGTCTAAATTCTAAATGGCACCTTCTAGATTATTTAAAAAATGTGCTAAAAATATTTATGACTTAACATTATGTGTCATTTAAAAAAGACCTTACCCACTGTAATTACCACACAATTCTTTAAGTAGGTACCACACTGAATCAAGGGTAAAATTTTGGTATAGATTCGTTGGATAATAAAATATCCAGTGGTTTATTTACATTAAACACAGGAATGTTTGGGTTACACATTGTTAAACTATTAGGATAATTTTATAAGCGAACGTCGAAAGGTCTAGCTGCCGGTAGGTTTCTTACAAGAACAAACTTTAAAGAACTATGTTAGCTCGGATGTTACTTACATTTTAAGATTTTTGTATTTCAGGGCACAATTTGGTAGTAGAGCGGGCATATTCCGGTCAAGTATAAATAAGGGTTCGTATGACGGAAAACCACCCTCGAATAGTTGTTAAAACAGTTACAAGGGCTGTAGCCATTTTCTTTAAGAAACGTGTGGTATTTAAGTTTTATTATATTCCTAGTTTTAACTCGAGAGATAGATGTAAAGGATGAGTTAATAATTATTGCCATAAAGTGGTGATTATTTAAGTTAAAATTAAGGGCACAAAACTTATTAATAATTACGATCCTGAAACTTGCTTAAACATGTACATAACATAAATAATTGATAAGAATCTTACCTTGTCATAATCCAGTGTAACGGGGGGCAATGTGTCGTTGTCCTTCTGGCAGATATAGTTGTTGAAGAACAGGGCACAGTAGTTGTGGAAACAGGCATGACAATCTGAAGAACAAGAAGTACCACAATTACAACAACAGGACCACTCACAAGAGCAAAGGATGTGATGAAATGAGAGTACACGAGCGCAACCATTGGTATTTGGAGATGTGGTCACGGCTTGAGCCTCTAAATTAAGGCCGCAAAAGAAGTCCGAAGAGTTTTCGTTTAATTTGGGGGTTACAGTAGCTGCAACGGGTTCACCGTCGTCGGGCTGATCTAGGTCCGAGTGGCCGTTGACAACGACGACGGCGGCGGCGGTCGCGTTGCCGGCGCCGTCGTCCAGAGAGGCCGCCAGGTCTGTTACCGGTAAAGGATTCACAGAGGCCGGTCGGCCGATTGCCCGCAACATGTAATTATCGGCATCGATATTAACAAGAGGCAGCAGCGGTGAAGAAAATTTTGAGTCCGCTACCGCCGTCATACGGCGGTACATTTTGTCCCTTCCTGGTTCAGTGGCTCCAGGCTCTGGCTGCTGCTGGCCCTCGGTCTTATTCACGCTCATCTTGTCATCGTCATCTGGTTTTGTTTTCTGTGCACAAGTCACGTCTGCCAGCCGCGACGCACTTCTTACCACCTGATAGCGGAACTCGGAACTGATGGCCCATCGCAACTCGTAACCACATCGCATACGATCAACTGACGACCAGGCATGCGCCAGCCGGCTTTGTGTCGGCTTCGCGACAGCGACAGCGTTGCCGATTACGCTACGCTCTTCGCGATTTATATACCGGTCTGCTCGGACATTGCAAAGGTTAACCTGATTTACTGATTTAGCATTCGATTTTCATTTCGATGAAGCCCGATGCGACTTACAGAAATAAAAAAAAATTGACCAAGATAATTTATCCAACAGCTTTCTCACTTAGAAATCAATGTCATTATTAAAAATGGGCAATTTAACTACCTTTCGATCCATTTGTTAATGGACAAATGTGCATATAGGTATACACATTTATTTGTTAATGGGCAAATGTGCATATAGGTATACAGGTGGGTTCCCAAATAATCTAAAATATTACGGGAAGAGAATCTAGAGGCGTGATGTAACGGACCGGCTTCCGCAAATGCGGAAGTTCTGCATTGTTTCAGACTTCTGTTTCCGCATTAGCTTCTGCATTTTTTCAACGGAAATTTACCAGAACCTTGTAAATTTCGATAGTGTTAGTGGGGGACTATTTAGTGAAGCAGTCTTAATCTATGATCAAGTTTAATACCTACAGTGTTTTCAATTATGTCAATTATGTGTCATTTTGTTTCATTAGGTACCTACATACATATGTATATCTCTGAGAAACTTTAAGCTTTTTTGATTTACTTCTTGTTTTATTCAGGTTTTCTGTTTATTTTTTTAACTTCTTATAGTCTAAATTCTAAATGACACCTAAGGATTATTTAAAAGATGTGCTAAAAATATTTGTATATGGCTTAACATTAGGTATCATTTAAAAAAAATGTTACCCAATGTAATCACCACATATTTATTTAAGTACCACAATGAATCGAAGGTAAAAGTTCTATTTTGGTATAAATTCGTTGGATAATGAAATATCCAGTGGTTTATTTACATTAAACACAAGAATGTTTGGGTTAGACACTGTTAAACTTTTAGGATAATCTTATAAGGGAAAGGTCTAGCTGCCAATGACCGTAGGTTCCTTACAAGAACAAACTTTAACAGTATGATAGTTCGGACAATTTCACCAAGATAATTTATCCAACAGTTTTCTCACTTAGAAATCAATGTCATTATTAAAAATAGGCAATCTAACTACCTTTCGATCCATTTGTTAATGGACAAATGTGTATATACAGGTGGGTTCGCAAATAATCTAAAATATTACGGAAAGAGAATCTAGAGAAGTGATGTAATGGACCTCCGATTCGGCTTCCACAAATGCGGAAGTTCTGCATTATTTCAGACTTCTGTTTCCGCATTAGCATCTGCATTTTTTTAACGGAAATTTAACTGAACCTCGTAAATTTAAGCGATAGTATTGCGAGTGGGGAACTATTTAGTGAATTTAGTCTTAATCTATGATGAGAAAGGAAATAGACTGGTGGGGTGCTAAACTTCTGTTTTTGAAATACAACTTGCCTGTAGAAAATTTTGATTATTAGCCTCAAATTTGTGTAAAAATGAAGATGATTATGCATGAGTTTTTTTAAGGATAATTTATCTAACAACTCAACTTCTCACTTAGAAATCATCAGCGACATTATTAAAAAAAGTCAATCTAACTACTTTTTGATTCATTTGTTACATTGGACAAATGCGCATATACAGGGCGGTTCCCAAATAATCTAAAATATTACGGGAAGAGAATTTAGAGGATGTAACCGACCTCCGCTTCTGCGTCCGCAAATGCGGAAGTTCTGCAATATTTTAAACTTATGGTTTATTGCAGCGGAAATTGAACAAATCCTTGTAGATTTTAGCGTGTAATGTTGTCTGTAAGCGCGAGTAACTATTTAGTAAAGCAGTCATAACCTATGATTAGAAAGGAGACTGCATGGCGAAAAGGCTGCTAAACTTCGGTTTTTGAAATACAACGTGATTGTATGTAATTTTGATTATTATTCTCAGATTTGTGTAAAAATGAAAATATTATATTCACGCATGTTTTTTGCAAAACATCAATTAAATCAACTGTTTTAAAGGTTACTTGCACTTCTGTTTCCGTTTCTGTTATAAAATATTGTAATGCCCGTTTCTGTTTCCGTTACAACACTTCTGTTACATCACTAATCTAAAGGAGGTTTTATTTACCAATACTGAGTTTTTAACATTAAGAACCTCATAATACTTGTATGGTATATGTATTTACTAAGATAATGATTTTGATTATCATGTTTTAAACCAAGCTAACCGTATCTACAATTGTATTGGCATTTTTTATTATGCAAATATGAAATGAACCTATATTCAAATAATTCCTTCTTCCATAGGTCGAAAAATTAAAATTTTTAATACGAATCCACAATAAGGCAAAATTTAATCAAACAAGAATTGTACAGTACGAATTCTCAAAAATTTTAAAAAAATTGTTACTTCTTCAAAATGTAAAAGGCACTTATATGTGATAAACTCCCAACTCCAACACATTTTGTTAAAAATTCAGTATTCAAGACCAAGATTTGCGTACCTAATGATAATCTAATGTAAGTAGTAAAACCCACTGTACCTATCTGTTATCTTTATTGCGCTGGTGTTGCCAACCGGTCTACTTATACGATGCTTGAACTCTCCAGCACCGTAACTAGGACGCGAGAATTGAAGATTTTACTTACGTAAATTTTTGGCCCCTGCTCACCCCACTGTATTTTTCCCCACAACATAATTTAGATTGCAAATTTGCAACTTACTGATTCATTTTTTCCACATAATTTCATTCGAATTTATAAATGAAATTGTGCTTCAAATCTGGCAACTAGTTAAGAGTGATTTTACAACAATAAGTAACATCTGAAGTTGAAATAATTTTCACGCTTCACAAAACTCGATTTTCACGAAAATTTATCACTAAATAGTCCTTTTTCCGCGGACTAATATAATACAATTTAGTCATGCAAAACTTATGCGTATTTTAAAAAGCAAGAGGCAAAAAATTGTTTATAAAATGTGGCCATTAATTAACAAATAAATAGCATTTAATTTGAGCCTGTTATAATTTTAATTCGTTAATTTTATTTTTATGCAAATCAAGAATATCCACCATTATTTGGTGTGGTTATATTCATCCTCACGGCCTAGAAATTCACATTTTTTTCAGATTTTGTTATCACTCATCAGTTTAAGCAGCATTTATTTTTTCTATAACGATCAAATTACCGTTACATTCTTAAAATTGTGCGGAAATTGATACTCAATAATTTGAAAAAAATGCAATTTCCGGCATTGTATTTAAAAAATTGCTGGCAATCCTAAGTATACTACAGTTTCGGTCAGATCTGATCCAAAGCTATTAAGTCTTTAACCTAAATATCATTCTTTTTCCAATTTTATTCAAGAAGTTATAATAAGCACAGCTAATTTCTATTCCACATATTTTTACTGGTAGATAAAAATGTTATAGCTTTTTCTTTACTCTAACAAAACTTGAATTTTCAAGCTCGAATGTTATACAAAAAACGCTTACACAAATAATTACAACATTACCACGGTAAACTTTTGAAAAAATGCCCACTACATTTTTTAACCTGATCACCTGACCATCTTCAACCAGTGTCGTTTAATGTTACTTTATACATGCAACATATGCACGTTTATTTATAATAATAATTTAATATATATGCACTAGAATATGTTGCCCATTAGAGTCACTGCTACCGCTGCAAAAATTCTTTTAGAAAAATAAGTGGAAACGCCATCCTTTTTGTTTCATAAATACAAATAAAATATACATTATACATATTTTGTTGTTTAGAAATAGAAAACCTTAAATATCATTCTTTTTACTGATTCTTCTAGATCTGTTGATATATTATTTATTATTATAGCTTTTATCTTCATCTCTAACTAACAAAATTAATTTTGTTTCATATCTATGTTTTTTACTAATTATAATTTTAATACAAGGATTTTTAAGTAGACTTAGACATATCAGTGACAGTTCACTTATTCACAATTATTATTTGTTTCCATGGAAATGCGATATTTTAACTTAAGTCAGTTGAGAATTTTAACGTTTTAACGATTATTTCTTAGTTTATTGCCCAATTAAACATGGAAGAAAATTTTAATATGCAAATTGATATGTTAATTTTGAGGGACTACAGAAAAAACCACAGAGAAGCTGCACTAGTGTGGGCGGAGAGGTTTCCTAATAACCCGACATCGGTCTCACATTGCATTTAAAAGGCTGGAAACCAGAAGTCGTACTACTGGCAATCTGAAGACGAAACCACGAGTTCGGATTTGATTTTTAGCAAGGTTGGCAGGATATATATCCGTGATAAATATCATGATATATATCTTGATAAATATCATGATATTTATGCGACGATATTTATCCTGATATATATCAATATTTTTTTTCGTAAAATTCTATTCATCAGTATAAAAATATGGCCCCGCTGCCGCTGAGCCGGCAACAGCGTATTATGCTGCTTACGAGGCGGTGATTCCCCAAATATTTTAGATCATCGCTTTTTGTGAAAGAGGCTCCGTAATAACCAAAAGGAAGAAGCATTTGAATATTTATCCAAAATTAATCCGGAGTTTGTTCCGTTTGCGATTAAAGTTATGGCAGAAGAAAAACCATTTCCCAAGTACCTATTTGGCGCTCATTTCAAAAGCACACATCCGCTGCTCTGGTGGAAATCAGTATCTGTTCGTGAATCGGATTGGCCCGAAAAATGCAGGTTTGTAAAGTTGTGTGACCAATTACACTACCCCACGAAAAAAAAAAAAAAAGTCATGTCCACTGGACTGGATCCCCATGTCTATATGTTTTCGAGGTCGCTGAATCCGAATCCGACATCCGTTTCACCCCATCAGGTCATTGGACCCCGTAAACCACCCCCTTAATTTCTGGGGTTGCTTAGCATGTGACTCGGGTGTCCTCTGCTCTTCTTCTTTGTTTATTCCAAAGTGAGAGGTGGGGAGGGTAGAGGGTTAACATCCGATCCGAAACCCACCCCCTGAGGGGGTGAAACCACCCTTTCAGGGGGTGAAACCAGTTTTTTCTGTTTTCGAAGGATTTTTGTCAGAATCACGACGAAGGAGGGATTTGTATATACATATACATGTACAAATATGAATTTATATATACATTATATATACACATATATACAGGGTGTTGGAAAAATGCCGGTACTCCCAAAAATTTCCCAGGGGGGATGTTTATTTAAGGACGTCTCACTCGTATAGCATAGGAAATTTTCCGGGGAATCGAATAACGTTGTAAGATTTGGTCTCGATAAGGGCCTGGGCCCTGTGAGGCCTAACTTTGAGTTTTCATATGGGGACCCCCGTTTTTTGCAGATTCAGATTCAGCCGAAAATTTTGCGTTCAGATACTTGGATCTCAAATTTTTATGGGCCATATCGGGCCCAATACTAGCCTTCGCCTTTAGGGAGCCTTTTGGTAGGCCTGTGACATCATCATGGGACCGTCAGATGGAAGGAATTTGAGAATGGAGGTGAGCAGTCCGGGCAATTTAAACACGCGATCATGCTTATCTATAGCGATTGACTGTTTGTGGCTACAATCAGCAATAAATGGTTACAGCTCCCTAAAATCCTTCGCTTCGATTGGGCTCAGGGGCCTTATCGGGCCCAAAATATGACAACGCCATTCAATTCCCTGGAAAATTTCTTGTGCGATACGCGTGGGACATCCTTAAATAAACATCTCCTCTAGGAAATTTTTAGGGGTACCGACCTTGTTCCAACACCCTGTATATATGTATATATACTATGGCCCGATATGGCCCATAAAAATTTGGAATCCACGTATCTGAAGGCAAAATTTTCGGCTGAATCCGAATCTGCAAAAAACGGGGGTCCCCATATGAAAACTGAAACTTAGGCCTCACAGGGCCCAGGCCCTTATCGGGACCAAATCTGACGTTTTTCGATTCCCCGGAAAATTTCCTATGCTATACGAGTGAGACGTCCTTAAATAAACACCCCCCTTGGGAAATTGTTGGGAGTACCGGCCTTTTTCCAACACCCTGTATATGTGTATATATAAATTCATATTTGTACATGTATATGTATATACAAATCCCTCCTCCGTCGTGATTCTGACAAAAATCCTTCGAAAACAGAAAAACACTGGTTTCACCCCCTGAAAGGGTGGTTTCACCCCCTCAGGGGGTGCGTTCCGGATCGGATGTTAACCCTCTACCCTCCCCACCTCTCATTTTGGAATAAACAAAGAAGAAGAGCAGAGGACACCCGAGTCAGATGCTGAGCAACCCTAGAAATTAAGGGGGTGGTTTACGGGGTCCAATGACCTGATGGGGTGAAACGGATGTCGGATTCGGATTCAGCGACCTCGAAAACATATAGACATGGGGATCTAGTCCAGTGGACATGACTTTTTTTT
The DNA here is from genome assembly GCA_963971165.1 of Philopedon plagiatum. Classification (NCBI taxonomy): domain Eukaryota; kingdom Metazoa; phylum Arthropoda; class Insecta; order Coleoptera; family Curculionidae; genus Philopedon; species Philopedon plagiatum. The sequence goes on along the minus strand of OZ020198.1, from coordinate 22,225,834 downwards.
TTCGTGGGGTTGTGTTATTTATAGCCGTTGCTAGTACTGCAGGACTGGAAAGACAATTTTCAACATATGGATTGGTCCAGTCAAAACTGCGAAACAAGCTTGGGACTGAAAAAGCTGAAAAACTAGTATTCTTGTTTAAATATTTGCGCAACAGAGAGGATTTAAAGAAACAACATGATCTTAATTGGGTTTGGCTGGAGCGACAGGAACAATTAGAAAATCCCTCTACAAATGACAATGAAGATTCATCAGATTCGGACCAACCATTAGCCAGACTGATTTCATCCTAAACTTACTTGTTACCACTGTTACCAGTCAGCCTCTTTTCCTCGTTTTATATCAGAAATATTATTTTAGTTGTTTTCTTTTGGCTGTTGTTCTGTTCTCAATTTTTGTTTTAAGTTGAACCATAGTTAAAAGCAAAAATATGTGATGTGTTCACATTCATAAATTTGTATTTTTTACCTACATTTTACATTCCTAACATAAGAGTACTAAAAAAACTTGTTATTGTAATAGCAACTATCATTGAATAGAATTGAAATTTACAGGTTTATAACATGTTTATATTAAATTAAGTGATTTTGAATTTTTAAAATATATCTTTACAGAAAACAGATGAAATAATTTAAAAATAATTAAAAATATAAATAAATATCCAAATTTGGATATATATCGGATATATATCGGATATTTGGATATTTATATAAATATCATGATATTTGCCAACCCTGATTTTTAGAAACCAATTACCCCAATTATTAACCCAAAACATAAATCCTGACATGTGGTTTCAACAAGACGGAGCTCCAACCCATTATGCAGTACAGGCCCAAAATCATTGAAATGAAATATTTGAAAACAGATGGATTGGACGAGTTGGTCCGGTCAACTGGCCTGATAGGTACCCGGATTTGACTCCGCTTGACTTTTCTTGTGGGGATTTTATAAAGGACAAAGTGATGGCGACTGCACCTACAAGTTTAGATGATATGAAAGACCGAATCCGCTTTGCTTGCTTATTATTATAGTGACACCTGAAATCAGTGGCGGATTTAGGGGGCGCAGGGCCCCCCTAGAGCCTTATACAAAAAGGATTTCAACAGAGTTTTATAAAAATAAATATTGTAACATAAACATTAACCATTTCTACATGTTCTAAAAAATATTACTATGCAAGGTCTTTGAAATGAATTATACCAAAAAAATATGAATAATAGATCAATACTAATATGTAATATAAAAAATGCAAGCCTTTTTTGGCATTTTTGATTTACATGCTCTTAGATTTTTTCTGAAAACGATTCTTACACATCTCACTGCGATCTTATCAAAATTTGCGCCGGATAATTTTGGTTTCTAAACGAAACAAATAACCCAGTATTTTCTTTCAAAAACATCTCTTTGGAAAGTAAATTTTTTCGAAAAACAGCTTTTTCGAAAATGGATTAACGAAACTTTTTAAAAATATTTTCTCGAAAACATATTTCGGACCGCTTTTTCAAAGATGCTTTTTAGTAAACGGATTTATGAAATATTTTTAAAATATTTGCTCCAAAAACCCGTTCGAATGTACATTTTTTCAAAAATGTCTCCAAACAAATAATTTTTAAAGGTACATTTTTCGAAAATATATTTTTTTGAAAGCAATATTTAGAAAATTAAATTATGAACTCTAGTAGCTTGGAAAAAGTTAATAAAAAAACGACGAAAAAAGATCCTGAACAAACCCAAACGAACCTTTTTTGGGTTTGATCAGGTTTCCTCAGGTTTGGTACGGTACTTTCTAGTAAATGACTTTTTAAAAAGCCGTTGCTTGAAAAAATTAATACTCTCCGAAAAAATTTAATTTCGAAAAGATGTTCTCTGAAAAAAGTATTTTTGGAAAGTGCTTTAAAACAAAATTGAATAATTGGTTTTAGACAAATTGTACTTTCATAAGTACTCGTAATCTCCCTAAATGAGCAGAAGGCATAAATAGAAAAAATGCTACAATATTTACACTTCCATATTAATCAAACAATTTGCCCTGTCGCATGTAAGCTAAGATGACAAACTCTTTTAGCTGTTTCTTTTGTCAACAAATATCTTTTTTGATGTTAAGTAAATTTTTTCGACAAACAGCTTCTTAGAAAATACATTTTTTTAAAAAGAATCTTTTAAAAATATATTTCCCGGAAATATATTTTTTAGAAAACACAGTTTTTCTAAATTTAAATTATGAATGAATGAATGAATGAATGGAAATGTCAATGAAAAAAATGACAAAAAGATCTTAAACTAACCTAAACGAAACTTTTTTGTGTTTGGTCAGAACAGGTTTAGATATTTCGTCCATTATGGAATAGTGTACATTTATTAGGATCCTAAACAATAAAAAAGTAATGTCGCACTTGAGCTTGCCCGTTTTTTTTGGTCTGTACTTTTGTGTAGCTCGAGGTGATGTTGCGCCCCCCCTCCCCTCCTGACTAAATTCTAAATCCGCCCCTGCCCGAAATGCTACAGCGGGTACGAAATTCATTTAGAAAAAGAGTAAGAAAGTGTTTCTAAGTTGAAGGGGGACATTTCGAACAACTTTTCAAGCATGACGGACGATAATTAAGTTGAAATTGAATGGTAAATATTTTTTAAAATTTCATAACCTAATAAATCATAATTCCGTAACCAAAAGAGCAAATAATGTCAAAAATATGTTGAAATATGTCCCCCATCTTCCTATTAACTCATCAAAATTTCATGAAAATATTTTAAACCGTTTTCGAGAAATCGTCTTGTAACACTGTAAAAAATCTCGCCCTGTATTATGCAAGTATTTTCTATGGCGTTGATTCGTCGTCAACAGCCCCATCATTTGTCTAATCTCAGCACCGTCTACTTCTTTTTTCGTCGTTGTTTCTTGGCTCTGCTTCTCGCTGAAGCAATTTGCCAGGTCGTCTGACTCGTGGTCACTTGAGGTCTAGGTACATTTTAGTTTCAGCATTTCCATTGTCAGCTTCTTTGAAGGGTTTCCTACTGCGTTGCTGGTGTGTACTCGTATTTGTCCAGCTTTATCTTGCCGGTCATAGATGGCTCCTTCTAGAACGTCGTTCTAGGTGTGTTTAAGAGCTGCCAAGCTCTCTGGATGTGCTGGTTTCTGAAACTACTGCACCCGTTTTCTTAGGATCATGTTTGTTCAGTTATTACATACATTTCTACCTGGAATATTGTGGAGGTCATCTCCAACGAGTCATTCTCCATACAAAAGGAGGAGCAAGCCTGCTCTTACTTTTATTTGTCTTTGGTCTGGCAATGTACTAATGTCCTTTAGACAGTTATGTAGGCGTGCCATTTGGCCACAAATTTAAGAAATATCTGATGGTATAGGTTCTGTCACAGCTGTTAGTTAATGTAACATAGTCCAACTGCATTTTCAACAGGTCACTCTTGGTAATATCCATGATCTTAGCGTGTCTAGATGGCTGCATGTTGTGATCAAATGCCGAGAATGAGATAGAGTGTACCGAGTGTACCTACCGAGTCCAACTTGTAAATCCATAATTATATATTCTCTACTTTGTTATTTTTTTGTGAGTTCAATAAACCATCTCTCATTACTTGGCATCGAATTATTTTTAAAAAAGCAGCTGGTATTACAATGCCTCTCAACAGAAATATTTTAACGACCAAGTATGTTTCAACAACACCAGGTCTCAACCGTGCTTTTCAAGAAAACAGTGGGTCATATTCCTCTGTTCCCAAAACGATAAATACTGATAAATGAGCAATGTAGTAACGTTATGTATGAATTTACACCAACTTGCCAGTCAAAACAGTCCGTAAAACGCAAGGCTGCCTATTTTGTAAAACGTTCGTAATGCCTACATTCAGCGGCGTAGTAAGAAGTAATTGCACCCAAAACGTGTCACCACCATGTTTACTATAGCAATGCAATGCCTTTAAACAAACATTTCATACGCTGCTGAGTACACATAGATAACAAAATTGAAATTTTAAAACAAACGGCAAATTTGCTGACTTCTATGGGCACATCAAATGTAATCTAAATTAATTTTGATAAATTCAACCCCTACAACCGTCGGGGGAAAGGGTAGTTAAGATAATTCCAAAAGAAAACGTGAAAGGGGGTTATCCGACATCGGGTGGGTAATTACTTACAGCAAATCTTAAATGGAATGGCTTCTAAAATGCTGAATTATCGATAAATGCAATATTTTCGGCAGCAATAGCCGGCACGGCCCGTCAGTTTTTTTACAGGTGGGTCAAAATTTTGTGGGCAACTAGTGATATCAACGCAACAAGCAAAATACACTTTTTTAATTCAGGAAGGTTTTTTAATAATGTGACTAGTTTTGCCAAGAACTTATTTACCTACACATAAACACCGCAAAAATCATAAAAAAAAGTACGTTGTATATTGAACATTGCTGCTCTAGATGGTTACGACTTTTTTATGTGTTTTAGGGGTCATCCATAAATTACGTCACACAAATTTCATCGTTTTTTGACCCCCCTCGTCCGTGTCACAAGTAATCACAATCGTGTGGACCCCCCCCCCCTGTTGTGAAGTCACTCACTTAGCAATTTGAAATTTATAACTTAATTAAAACAGCACTTCCAATATTATTATTTTTTAAAAATATTTTCAATAAACTAACAATTTGTACTTCTCAAACAATAGACAGGTAATCAAAATCAGTAGAGAAAAAAATACTCTGACATTGTTTTTGGCTGAAAACTGAACTGAACTGAAAAAAATTAATCATCCTGTGTCCATGGACCTGAAAAACCTGAGATCATCTGAAATTTCAGTTTTAACAACCTGTAATACCGGCCGTAAATGGATAGTATCAGTGATAAAGTAAGATAATAGTATATAGATACACTGTCCGCCAAAAAGTCTGCACCATATAGGAAACTTTTTTAAAATTTAATTTAGGTCAAATTTAACTTTTCATCAATTTTTGCTTGCCCAAGAACCTTAAATGACATATATACAGATAGTCACGTGATCCATGTTAGCTGTCAAAAGTTACATTTTAAAAGAAAATGTTCTGAAAATGGTATTATTTGCTAAAATTTCGAACGATGTCATAGGAAAAAGTTGGTTGGTTTACCATCGAGATTCTATCTGTAAAGTTTTGTTTAAAAATTTTAACTTTTAATTTTTCACATATTATTTAGTATAAAATTTGTTCCAATTTTTAACGTTTATTTCGTTATTATTAAGTTTAAACGCCATATTGCAACGTTTCTAAAGATAAGATATATGCAGAGGTTCTATAGCACAAAAATAAATATTTTTTAAAATTAATTAAAAATTAATAGTATAGATTAAATGTGACGTCACGAAGCTTATGACTCCCCCCCCCCCTTGTCACGTCTTGTCACACTTTATGGACTCCCTCCCTCCCCATTTCCGTGTGACGTAATTAATGGATGACCCCTTAGTAGTGTAAGATTGTTAGCGGCTTCCCGTTTTGATACGTTTAGCGTCTCCTCAATAGAGGTCGCGCCTTGTACTAAAAGCCCAGAATAAATGGACGGTGTTTATTCTGGGCTAAAAGTATGATTATTCGTAAAATAAAATTAGGAACGCTGCCGAAACTCCGTTTTCTTTAATAAATACAATACTGGCGGCTAGACATAGTAATACCAGAGAAGAATAAGATAGAGAGAATAATATCTCGTACGCAGTTCATTCATAAATACGATTTGCTTTCTATGACCTCCAAACCGACGTCGAAATAAGCTGCCATGGGCGTGCGATGCAGATTTTGGGTTATTATAAAGCACAGTGAGAGTGAGTATTGAGACGCGCCGCAGAAAACTCTCTCTGCTTGCCGTGTTGCTACCGCACTGGCTCATGTCCGGATGTCTTGTGAGAATCACAATGGCTAATCTCTGGATGTCGCCGTTTGAAGGCCATAGCGTGGTCGAGCTGGCGGGAAGACGAGATATTATTCTCTCTATCTTATTTTTCTCTGGTAATACCAGAGAAAAATAAGATAGAGAGAATAATATCTCGTACGGAGTTCATTCATAAATACGATTTGCTTTCTATGACCTCCAAACCGACGTCGAAATAAGCTGACATGGGCGTGCACTGCAGATTTTGGGTTATTATAAAGCACAGTGAGGGTGAGTATTGAGACGCGCCGCAGAAAACTCTCTCTACTTGCCGTGTTGCTGCCGCACTGGCTATGTCGGGATGTATTGTGAGAATCCCACGCGCCAATCTCGGGATGTTGCCGTTTGAAGGCCATAGCGTGGTCGAGCTGGCGGGAAGACGAGATATTATTCTCTCTATCTTATTTTTCTCTGGTAATACGATCTTTATCTACGCACGTGCAGGCTGCCAGCTGTGGTAGATATGAGATTAACAATAATTTTAAAAATATTTTATCGAGGAACAAGTGCTAACTTGTTCCCAATACACCTTTTAGAGCCGATATAATTTTTTAAATAATAAAAATTAAAAAAGTCTACCCTACCACAGCTTCGAACCCACGACCTCTAGGTCAACTCGCTGAGATACTACCTCTGGACTACACTGGTAATGTAAGAAAACCGGTCCGATGCCGTTATATTTGATGACTAGCATTGGCGTGGCTGAGATCCCATTTATAAATTTTTATGTTTAGTCGCTAATTAATAATACATTAATACAGTGCAAATACAATGCGCATATTGGCTACCTAATTAGTTTTTCTTTGTCCAAACCAAATGTTTTGAAAGAGTATATTTTACGGGGCTGTTTGAGAGTATTTTCATAGTGGGAGTGGCGCGATATTATTAGTGGGCCGTCGACAAATTGTGTCTCTTTTTAAGTTCCTAAAGCGCGTATGTCTGTTTCTCTCTTAGTTTTAATGAATTTATATCGTCCATATAAACCTATGAGGCCAATTTTTAAAATACGACCCAGCCCGGAGCAAGCTTGGATATCTTTCGATGATGGCTCGGCTTGATTCTTTCTTGGGGAATTTTCGCATGGGACTTGCACTTTTTTCAAAGAAAAGTTTGGTTTTAAAAAATAAATTATTAGGTGGATCATTGAAAATAAATTTAGGTGGGTCATTGACCAAATGACGGGTCGCGCCTGAGCAACAGAAAGAGCTGGTTCCGTCAAATCACAAAACTATCCTGTTCACGCTGGACAGAGGCCGGACGGGATCGGAACCGTAATATATGGATGTGCGGAACCAAGGGTTAATTTAATAGCCTTGACGAGGTGCAGGCTGGGACTGTCGTGTGGCTGTATTGTGGTTCGGAACACACGTTAAGCTGTAAGTCCGGGGGCTGAGGGACCTTAGACCACACCAGTGGGTGTGTAGGTCGATAACCGCTGTCAACAAAATTCTTACTTTACAATATTTTATAAAGAATCTGGGAGGCAAGGATCGATAAAGTGGGTTTATTCCGCATGGACGTCCACAAATAAATGTTAATTATATGTCAGTTTAATTATTATAATACACAGAACAAATTCGTGCTACTAATTTTAGTTCAAATAAACTTTTTAGCACACAAAAAACAATATACTGTGAAGACGAAAAGACTTTTCGTTCCCCTTTCACATAAAGTAGGTAGAAAATTTTAATATATTCTACGCAAGGTGTCTTTCACAAAACTTGCGTAATTTATTTGACAATTTGGAGAGCAAATTTAACGAAAAACAACACCCTCTAAAGGGCGCTGCTTTCTTATCACACCGATCCTAATTTGATCAAACAGCTCCTCTCTTTAGAAAATTAAAATACGTCACAGTTTCCTAATAACGATACAATTTTGCATATTTAAATAAACTGATATAAATTTATTATTAAAATACAAAATAGAACCCTCGAAAGTTGAACGAACGGAAGGGTACAATAGCTTAAAACAAACTTGATCGTGCAAGTACATATTAGACCAGTAGGGATCTTGCATACGTTTTATTATAAGTATAAAAATTGTTTTTTAATTATTTTTAATCCAAAAGCGACGGCAAGTACACATAACATAAATATCGGGTTCTTATTTCGCGAGACCCCACTCGTCAAATTTACAATTTATCTAGAAAGGGGCGCTTCTAAATACTATTTCTTCTAGTCAGTCGTTTGTCATTCATTATTTTAATTTATAAAATATATGAGGCGTACCTATATATGCAAAATTCACTGTTTGCTACTTTTCCTAATTTGAGGTATTCAGGAGACGTAGTTAGTTACAGTTTTTAAAGAAGTAAAGACAGAGTTTTGCAAAAACAATTAATTTTACAGCTAATGGTCGTTATGAAAGGCACCTTTTCTTCAAACCGAGTACGGTGTTGGATTCCTTGTATAGTTTTGCCTTATTATTATCTTGTGCGATGTCAATTTTTCAAATTTTTTATATATGTATATATACAGTATGTTGGCAGATGGGGTTTAGAAGAGGACAAATGGACCAAATTTTGCAAGATACGTAAAAACGTCACTTCTATAAATAAATAAGATTTACGTCATGAAAAATTAAATTTTTTATACAGGGGGCATAAAAAATACGAAAACGTTATTCTGCGGAAGAGCAAACATACCTTTTTTCTACCAAAAGAATAACGTGATGATCACTTTTGTCAAGAGCTAATTTCCCTGACTTTTTCCGGTTTTCCACAAAAAAAAAAATTTTTCCCTGACTTTGCAACATAGCATTGTGAATTCCAGCCTGGAACTACCCAAAACGAAGTTATCCAGTCGGCCAAGAAGCAGAGAAAGGACAAGGCAAATGAAGGTGGAAGTAAAAATAGTGGAAGTAGCAGCCATTGGGGTTTTTTCGTTGTGCGAACTTGCCAAGATAAGAAGAAAGAAATGGACGTGCAAACAGCTAAAGCCGTTTACGCAACAAACTGCAGTTTTAGTTCGAAAATAAGGAAGTTCAAAAGGCCATAGAAATGTTAAGACCAGGTTACGTTCCGCCATCTAGATTTCAGTTATCATCAACGGTCGTAAATGAAATATTTGAAGAAGAAATGTTTTTTCTGGACAGTCTATTTGCATGTCCTTGGATGGATGGTCTAATGTTCATAATGAGCCCATAATCTGTGTCGTTTTAACATCAGAAGATCGAAACAGTGTTCTTTTAGAAAGCATAGATACATCCGGTCATCCCCATATGGCTGACTATCTTGCAAAATTGGCTATTGACTCAATAAATAAGTGCAAAAATGAATATATGTAACTGTAAAGTTACTAGTGTTGTGACAGTTGTCGGGGGCCAACATGGTCAGTATGAAGAAGAAAATTGCCGAGTCGTTAAATTATCCTATAATCACATATGGTTGTTCGGCGCACTTACTTAGTTTGCTTTCCAAAGATTTAGAAGTATCTAAGGTAAAAGAACATATAGTACAAATGATTGTAAAATACTTTAGAAATACCTATTTGGCAAATGCATGGTACCAAGAAAAGGAGGCAAGAAACTGGTGTGACCTCAAGACGTTCAATGGAATACACTTTCGGATTGTCTTGAGATTTATGTCAAGGAGTGGCCAAACTTGTTATTAATATGTGAAGAGCATACAGAAAAAATTGATCCAGTGGTTGTCAAAAAGGTATCCGATATCTATATTAAAAGGATGGCTGAAGATTTTTTACAGTTACTAAAACCAATTTCTATAGCACATGACGCAATACAAGAGAAAGGTGCATGTTTATCTCAAGCAGTTCAAATGTGGAAAAAATTAATGGCTACTTCTGATAGCTTTGAAGAGGAAAGAAGTCTGCATCAATATCAACTACATATTTAAAAAAAGATATAACCAAGCTTTAACCCCCTTTCACTTTTTGGCATATATACTGGATCCCACAATAAACTGGCTGAAGAAAAGAGAGATGCTCTAGATACAGTTGCCGAACATTTTGCAGACACAGGCTTATTACCATTGATAATTAAGTTGGAAGCCAGGTCGGAACCTTTTCACAAAAATATGTTTTCGGTTGAAATAATTAAAAACGTAACAGCAGTATACAGTGGTGGAGATCCCAAGAAAATGTTCCAGAAATTATGCAAGTGCTACCTATAGTGCTTTCCGTGTTGTGTGCCTGTGCATTTTTTGCAGATATAGAAAGGATATTTCCTTCCTATGGACTCGTTCATTCAGATATCAGAAACAGACTAGGCAATGAAAAGGCAGCTAAACTAGTATTCCTTTTTAAGCATTATAACACTTAGGTATTATAAAAGCGCGACAATATTTTGTTTTTACTTTTAGGTTATGTTCTCTATTTTTTTTATATTAAAATGATTTTTTAAAAGTTTTATTTTTGTGAAAAGCTTCCTTTTCAAGTATTATAACGAATATTATAAAAATGAAAATGCATCAAGTTTTTTTTTGTATCAAAAGGAGTTGAAATTTTAATTTTTATGAATAAATGTTTTTAAGTATCCTAATTTTAGCTTAATTTTTTAATTTTAATCACGATTTTTAAAAGCCATGATTTTTAAATTAAAAATCACTTGATTTAAATAATGATATCCCACAGTTTGCAAACTAGTCTGGCCTGTTGGAAGCTTCCAGAGCCATTGAAACTTACACACACACACACACAAATAATGATATATCAAGCAACTGATTTAAATCTTCTCAACCCCGAACGTATACATTTTATAATGCACACTACTAAGCGCGTACGACATTTTGTTAATACTTACAGCACTATTAAAGGCATGGGCGCACCCAGGATTTTGTCTTGGGGTGGGGTGTTGGGCTGATGTGTCGGGGGGGGGGGGGGGGTTGAATAATGCAATTCGGTGGATTTCTTCAATTATAAGTGCGCTTTTTTAATTTTTGTGTATCTGGGATGTTGGTTCGGGGAGGGGGGATTGCAGCCCCCAGCCCCTCCCCTGGGCGCGCCACTGATTAAGGGCTGAAAACTATTTTCTTTCGCTAATTAATATACAAAGAGCAAAAAATTAAACGGCATTATTCATCTCGTCAATACTCATTCATGGTACCGACTTCACTTCTCTCACCCGACACCTGACACCTGACAGCATGTGGTCAGCGGAACCAGGCACGGTGCCGGATTAAAAGGTCAACTACCTCTCACAATAATGTTTCTTTTTTGATAAAATTTCCTACTGTCATAAAGAATTTTGGTTATAATTTTATAATACTGTGTAGTTGTACTCAATTAGTGAAATAAAATAGTATGTAAATTATGTGACGCTCTAGTGCGACCACCGTGTTGCGTTTTGATTTTTAACCTTTTTTAAAGGCAGAAAGTTTAAGCTCATTTATAATCATAATTCTTTGTGTTAACGGTATAGCATAGCCTGTTTCGTTCTTACAATTTCAATCTAATTTCATGAGTGTATGATCCATATTTTCCCATATTAAATAAAAAAATTGTTATTAAATTAAAAGATATATCTGTAGTAAAATAAGTCTTTGGAATTAAAAATGCTTCGGATTGTTTTCGGTTTTCATTAAAACTGCTAAAAATGAGATGTCAAGGTAATATTTAAGTTTGGAAACGTAGAAGCGTCGGATATGGAGTGGTTTAGGGTATTGTTTTTAAATAAAAAAAAATGTGCGATTTGAGGGGAGAAAGTGTTGGGAATGTCTGTAGACTACCACCTCAGGAGTCACCTATTCCAATATATTAAACCATTTTCATAACACTCTGTATACACCTCATATTTTGAATCTAAATTAATAACTGTCTACACTGAAAGAAATACCTCCTTGCTGACAGTAAAGTCATTTCAACTAGTAATATTTATTGAACTTGCAATTAGGCTTTACGTAAACAATAATTTGCTTTATGTTTTTATTTCTCAGAATGAGGATATGAGATTGATAAATATGCATCAACAAAATTAAGGTTTGTTTATAAGAACGATATAATGCATTAACCCGTATATGTATGTATATAAGTATAGTAAGCAAGAAAAGTGTATTAAAATAAATGAAAACAAATTATGAAATTATTGGCATTTCTTAATGGCAATGAAAAGGCTTTTTAAATCGTATACACTACCTTCAGAAAGGGGGATTTTGATGAAATATCTGCAAAATAGGCAGATCTGAATTTGGACATATTTAAAATCAGCTACTTTGAAGGGCCACGTTTTGGATAGTTTGCAATATTTGGCACTTCAAAAGTTTTTATTCAAATAAAGAAACTCTCAGTTTCCTTCCTCTTTACATAAATATAACTTTTACTTAACGTTTTACTAAACTCACCCACCTTTGCATTTTACTCCTATAAGTCCTTGTCCCCAAATGTAGTCTTTACCTGTAAAAAAAGTAATTTACTTACATTACAATTTTAGATTTAAAATATATTTAAATATTCTCAAATTGAATACTTCTAACCAACATACAAACGGTGGGTTTGTTAGGTTAGTTAGCATAATTCAGAAATTTTTGAGGAAATTTATGTTATATCGGCTGGGCCGATACCGATACTGTATCTGAAAGTATCTGAAATTCAAATACAAACTTTATTTTCAAAAACAACATTTGTAATAATAATGCTAATTTTTATGAGAGTTACCTATCTTCCAGGAAATTTGTTCATATAAATATATGAACTAAATTTTACTGAGCAGATCGTAAAATTTACGGTTTATATTTTTTCTTATCCGTAGTGTAGAAAGTACGGGTTGATTCCTCGTAATAACTCTATATTTGACTCCTCCCCATCACTCCGGTGCAGTATAGTAATTTTTACAGTACTTTATGGCGTAATTTTTCCTATACGGGTCTTTTCGTGTGTAATCGGTTTAATTAGGAATCAGTAAGAAGTTCGGGGGGGGGGGGGGCAATTTCACCCATTGTATCCACGCCTGCACGAGAGTAAGATTTTCCACAATCGCAGAACATTCCTTTCCCGTAGTTTTATTAAAATGTTTCCATATATCAGACATTTCTCCTTCATGGTAACGAAACACGCATATATAGGGCACACAAATTTGTTTATAACAATCGATTGTCGGTAGCCGCTTGAGAATGGCAGCGGAGGCGCACGATGACAGCCGAGTGTTGAGTATCTGAAATCGGATACTTTTGTATCTCACGTTTTAGGTATTGGCAGGTCTCAGACATTACTAAGTATTGGCCGATATCCGATACTAGGTATCGGTATGTATCGTCCCAGCCCTAATTTTTAGTACATGATTGTGGGGGATATATTTCGATAAAAAAAATGTATCGCTGCGTACTACATTGCGCCCAGAGTAGAAAAAAAATCCCACCACACTCTATCTCTGTGCTAAATTTCAAATTCTTACGTCGATTAGTTTCAGAGAAAATCGCCTGTGACAGACAGATGGACGGACACCTAAGTGATTCCATAATTGCTCCGTTTTGCTAATTTTATCACAAAACACTAAAAACAAAAATCGCGTAAAATATCACTACACACGTATATTCCGACCTACCTGAAGGAAGAGTACAAACAAAATTACACCACTGAGATTTCTCAATGAAGCAGACAACGCCCCGTGCAGCGACGCTGCCACTCTTACTCTAAATTTCGGCACCATGCAATGGAAATAAATTACTAAAAATTTATTATCAAGAAAAATAATGGTATATTGGTACCTATATTTTATTAATTCTAAGTCATATGCTTTAGCCTGTGGTATTTATGCTTGCAGAAAAGTATTAACCCACAGTAATTGCGTTATTTTAGTAGAGTGCGTCAATCTGCAAATATTCTACATATCTGAAAACCTGGCAACAGCCATTCTCGAGAAGTAATTAGGGGACCATATCGTTTGGTATTGTAATGTAATGTAAATAATGGTATTTATTTTATTCGACATCAATGTTTTGCTACCTAGAGTGGCTAGAGTAAATATAGTATTGTGATGTAGGATCTACTTTTTCGATTTTTTATAGGACTTATTTTGTTCTTTATTTACTCAAAGGATACTATCAAAAAGTCCAGAATTCTATTTTTCCTTGGTCTATACAATGGAACCAAAAACAAAATCTAGTTGGAGATTTGCGCCATTGGGAATAACGCAAAGCCTATAGGCCAAGCAACAGAGCAAAATATTAGCAATTTTTTGACATTAATCTTATTAGAAAACCGCCTATGCCATCATCTGAAAGACGATCCGTAGATGATTCCTGTTATATTTCCAACTCTGAAATTTTTTCCTTTAATTTGTTATAAACATTTTTAAGCAAAACAACGCGATTTTTTTAGTTTTTTGCTTATAAAATGGAAAGTAATGAAGCAATCTTAATAGTGTAAATGGACGATTTGTAGAGAATAAAAATACGAACAAAATGAAAGGTCGAACGTCCCGATGGGATAAGTAGCAACGGAGAAAATCCGGAAAAACCGGCAAATTAAGTTTTTTTTTTAATTCATAAATCGGCCATTTTTAAACGTAGAGGACTCAAACTTTGGGAAAAAGTAGTAATTTATAGCTACTTTATGTGTGCAAAACCCCGACGATTAGTTTTGCCACAATCGTCATTTTAATTTTTCAACACACTATTTTGCACCAGGTCTGGATGCTCTATGGATCGTCCGATTTTAATTATTGAAACGGATTTGAAAAGTACAAGTTTAATTAAACAATATGTATATTTTAATTTTTCCATAAAATGCTACGAAACCGGTTGAAAATGCACGTAAAGATGCGTGAAAATGGCCGAGCACGCGAAAGATGTCGCGTAGCGGGAGAGCAGCGGAGCGAAGGGGAGCCAATATTCGCGCGCTCGGCCATTTTCACGCATCTTTACGTCCATTTTCAACCGGTTTCGTAGCATTTTATGGAAAGATTAAAATATACATATTGTTTAATTAAACTTGTACTTTTCAAATCCGTTTCAATAATTAAAATCGGACGATCCATAGAGCATCCAGACCTGTTGCAAGATAGTGTGCTGAAAAATTAAAATGACGATTGTGGCAAAACTAATCGTCGGACAGGGTCGGGGTTTTGCACACATAAAGTAGCTATAAATTACTACTTTTTCCCAAAGTTTGAGCCCTCTACATTTAAAAATGGCCGATTTATGAATTTAAAAAAAAAACTCTTAATTTTCCGATTTTTCCGGATTTTCTCCGTTGCTACTTATCCCATCGGGACGTTCGACCTCTCATTTTGTTCGTATTTTTATTCTCTACAAATCGTCCATTTACACCATTAAGATTGCTTCATTACTTTCCATTTTATAAGCAAAAAACTAAAAAAATCGCGTTTTTTTGCTTAAAAATGTTTATAACAAATTAAAGGACAAATTTTCAGAGTTGGAAATATAACAGGAATCATCTACCGATCGTCTTTCAGATGATGGCACAGGCGGTTTTCTAATAAGATTAATGTCACGACAAATCGCTCTATTGCTTGGCCTAGAATGAAACAATCCGCCTTGTTTAGTTTTTTGTTTGAGCCCTTTATTACATAAACCTTTTTTATTATTTTATTGCTCCAGGCTATGCCGTTTTAGAGAGGTATGCAATGAAAGCAAAAATGTAATATGAATATGATAAAACGAACATTAAATTTCCATGGGAAAAATGTAGCTGTACGTACATATTAGTCTAAATTGCATATTTCAGTTTTAAGTGTAAATAACGGAAATACAAAGCTTTCAAATAATTTAATTAAAAATATGTACGGCATACTATGCCAGGATAAATTACATTTCAGTAAATTAATTTTTCATTTTACTATAGAAAAAATGTATGGAATATATGGGGATGTTCCCTGTATTCCGATTAGCTTAGGAGAGCTAGAAAACTTCTTTTATGAAACTAGGCTTACATATGGAGCATTTTTTTATTTCATAATACAAAGGTACTCCATTCGAGAAGCTTATTCCCAAAAATATGATTTTTAGTGTTCCGTGCTAAAATTAGCAAAACGGAACACTTAATGAATCACTTCGGTGTCAGTCCGTCCGTCTGTCTGTCTGTCATAGGCGATTTTCTCTGAAACTATTCGACGTAAAAATTTGAAATGTAGCACAGAGATAGAGTGTGGTGGCCAAATTATAGACTTGAAGTATAAAAAGTTGAATTTTGATCCTGGGGGTAATTTCCTGGGGTAAATTGGGAAATAGAAATAAAATTTTCAAAGGCATCGTGTAGGGCATCAAGTGAAAGCTTACTGAAGCACGAATTCAACAATTTATGATGTATTTTTTAATTATTTTTCGGGAAAAACGCTTAAAAAATTGCTGTCCCCCACCCTAATCATCAAAAGGATCGCTCAGAAAAATCTTTTAAAAAAATCATGAACATTCAGAATTAGGTTGACAAAAATTATCAGGATTGAAAAATTCTAGCGCGATCAATTGTTATAAACAATTTAATTGTTTATTTCCTTATAACTGCTTGAACCATTGGTTTTAGAAAAAAAGTTTTTCGACAAAAAATATTTCCTACGATGTATGAAGCCACTTTTGTCCTTACAGGTTTTTCAAAATTTTTAATTTGGCTCAGTCAAAACGCTCCCACTCAGCTCCGCGTATACGCGATGTGATAAGGCGTTGCACGGTGAGGCTTTGTAAAATCCAGCAAGAAATAAGTCAAAAATATCAGGTTTTAAATCCCTTAAATTCTCATTAAATACTGTTACTGGATAATAAACAAACCATTTTAGCCCAAAATAGAATAAAAAATGACCACCTCATTGGTTTGATGCAAACCGGAACCGGTGAAATAATTTGAATATGTGACCGTCTCTGATAAAAGGGACCTAGTCTATATCCTATATCACAATACTATGTTTACTCTTGCCACTCTAGGTAGCAAATCATTGATGTCGAATCAAATAAATACCATTATTTACATCACATTACAATACCAAACGATATGGTCCCCCACTTACTTCTCGAGAATGGCTGTTGCCAGGTTTTCAGTTATGTAGAATATTTGCAGATTGATACACTCTACTAAAATAACGCAATTACTGTGGGTTAATACTTTTCTGCAAGCATAAATACCACAGGCTAAAGCATATGACTAAGGATTAACAAAAAAAAAACAATGTAATTTATTTCCATTGCATGGTGCCGAAATTTAGAGTAAGAGTGGCAACGTCGCTTCACGGGGCGTTGTCTACTTCATTGTGAAATCTCAGTGGCGTAATTTTGTTTGCACTCTTCCTTCAGGTAGGTCGGAATATACGTGTGTAGTGATATTTTATGCGATTTTTGTTTTTAGTGTTTGTTTTTGTATTTTTTATGCATTTTTTTAAAACATTTTTCGAGAAAAACGCTTAAACATTGCTGTCCCCCATCCCACCCTTATCACCAAAAGGACTGCTCAGTAAAATCTGAAAAAAATCACGACCATTGAAAATTAGGTTTAGATTGAGCCAGACTTATCAGGGTTGAAAAATTCTAACGCGATCAATTGTTATAAACAATTTAATTGCTTAGTTCCTTATAACCCTGTGCGAAAGCACAATTTTTCTAAAACCAATTTTTCAAATTTTTTTAAAGCACTTTTCAAAATACAGTTTTTCAGAAAACATCTTAGAAATTAGATTTTTTCGGATATTACTTTTTTCAAGCAACGGCTTTTCGAAAAATTAATTTACGAGAGAGTAATATACCAAACCTAAGGGAACCTGATCAAACCCAAAAAAGGTGCGTTTAGGTTTGTTCAGGATCTTTTTGCGTCTTTTTTTCATTAACATTTTCCAAGCTACTACAGTACATAATTTAATTTTCTAAATACTGTTTTCGAAAAAATATATTATCGGAAAATGTATGTATTTTTTTTAAATTATTTTATTTTTGAAAAAATGTACTTTCGAAATACGTGTTTTCGAGAAAATATTTCATAAATCCGTTTTCAAGAACGCTATAAGTTCGAAATATGTACATATGTGTGTATGTATATGTATGTGTATTCGAGAAAATATTTTTGAAAACGTTCGCTAATCCGTTTTTTCAAAAAAGCTGTTTTTCGAAGAAATTTACTTAAAATAGAATGTTTTTTGAAAAGAAAACTATTTGGTTATTTGTTTCCTTTACTTTAGAAGTCAAAACAATCCGGCGCAAATTTTGATAAAATCGCTGAGATGTGTGAGGGATGTTTTCAGAAACAATCAAAGAGCATGTAAATCAAAATTGTCAAAAAGAGGCTTGCACTTTTTATATTTTTATATAACATATTAGTATTTTTTTTAACTAAGACCTCCCACGTAGACTCCAAGCCTAAGTACTAACGGACCGTGGGCGTCTGAAGAGAAGGGAAATGTAGTCTATTGACACGGGATTTAAAGGATTGGATGTCGGGACGGGAATGGAAAACATCTGCAGGAAATTTGTTCCATAATCTGGAGACCCTAGGTATCAATGAGCGAGAGAAGTGGTCTGTTCTAGGCTTTTGTAGCTGGACAGTAAAGGAATGCATACGTAATACGCCTCTAGGAACAGTCAATGGGTAAATAATATCGGCTAGTTCTTCAGAGCAAAATTCGGGGAAGTACCGGTAGAAAAGGGATAAATCAAATCCCCAACAGCGCGGCGATGAGCGACAGAAGGCAGTTTTCTTGTAAGGACGGGGTCATTGATGAGTCGAATGGCTCTCTTTTGAATTGATCTATGTATATTCATATTTTTGTGATATAATTCACTTTAAGGACCTACATAGAAGGCAAATCTTTGTTTTTTTTTAATATTTGGTAGAATATGTAGGACTGGTTAATATTTACGTTATATTTACAATGTTTATTTTTATTAAATTCGCAGTTGAAATCCTTTTTGTCCGATGTTTCAGGGTGAGCGCTCCCTGCTCCCTCTTTTATACATATCTATTTCTCATTCGTTGTTCTCTTACATTTAATTAAAAAATTAAAACAAACCCGCTCTTAATAAAAAAATATATAACACGTTCCACCACAGATTAAAAATTTGTTTTTCTAAAGACCGAGATATATCGGAGAGTTTATTTTATTAGGTGAAGTTGGAAATTTAGGTAGCTTTTCACAATATAAACTTCCTGTGTTGTAAAAAGATAAAACTAATCATAAAATAGCGTATCGTAAAATTCAATTACCTTTAAAGAAATATGATATATTCGTATTTAGCATTCTGAATAATATGCGACGAAGAAAAAGTTACAAATTAATAATGTTAATTAAACTTGTTTTTATATAAATAAAATTTCATAACTGCTTCCTACTATGCAGGGTATTTATATATATTGTTTTAAACCTTTTTAATATCATTTATAATTTATTTTGTTCGATTCGCGACGTAGGTAAGTAAAACCTTTTGCAAAGACTTACATATACATATATGTGGAGGCAAAAAGACGTTGAGGCGGCATTCTCCACGTGGCGCCCACATTGGCCAACCCATGTTTTTTCGGCTTTAAAATTTTTAACAATAACATTATAAGTATATTAAGTATAGATTCATATCCTGCAAGCAATTTTCAGTCAATTATTTAAAGTTTCAACCTGTATAATGATTTAATTCAGATGATTAATATGTTAAATGATCTATGGTGACATTTTTTCTGTCACTAGAACCTCAATATTCTTTATAAATATTGTTTTCCTAAAATAAATCATAAAATATCTTAAAACTTTTATTAACAAACTAAAAATACCTCCGGAATATGAATCTACGGTTATAATTGTCACAATACTTATAAAAAGAAAAATAAAGCAAGTATTAAAATGAAATTAAGTTGGTCAACGTGGACGCCACTTGGAGAATGCCGCCTTAAATCCTTGGTCTGACGGAAAATTAGATAAATTGCCATCTAGCGGCGTTCCGTTTAAGTGATGCCGTTTTAAACCTGCAGGTATCAGGATTTAAATGGCACTCAGAAACGCAGAAAATGAAATTTCCATTTTTAATATGAACAAAATTAGGGTATGTAAAATGATTTCGTTGAAACCCGGTATCTATATATATATATATATATATATATATATATATATATATATATATATATATATATATATATATATATATATATATATATATATATATATATATATATATATATATATATATATATATATATATATATATATATATATATATATATATATATATATATATATATATATATATATATATATATATATATATATATATATATATATATATATATATATATATATATATATATATATATATATATATATATATATATACATATGTATATAATGCTCGTTAGTAGAGTTAAATTTATTTATGATAAAACTCAGCGTTTCGACATTTGACATCAACAGCTGATATTGGTTCCTTCGAAAAGTTCCTAGGTCAGTAGTGGGTTGATAGTGGGCCGTATCAAGCTGACACGACAGGTCGCGTCGTTTTATTTTCGTTTGATTTTGGTGTTTTGTGTTTGTGATGTTGTGGGTGTTTTTTGTACAGTGTATATTTTATATATTTTACTTTTAGACTTTATAGATTTCAGAGATTAGATTTTATTTGTGTTTATTATTTAAGTTGAACGGCGAGTATCCGGTCCTGTCGTTTAGCCAACCTCTAAACATAAAACAGACCAGACTTCAATAGGGTGCCATAAATGACAAGTGACATAGACACCATATTGCGAGATCTAAGAAGTAGTTTACTATAGCATCTCGCTCGGAGTTGAAAAATGATACAGTGTATAAGCGCACTCAAAAAGACAACATGGGCAGGTCACAGTCAACAACCAAATAGGAGTCGAATGGTAAGAGTAGAGTCGCAAGCAAAGGATGCCCAAATATGTGACGGCAGAATAATATCAAAACAAAAATCTACTTTTCGGACACAGTAAATCAGGTGCCATCCTTAAAAGGCTTACATATATGTGCAATGTACATAATATACTAAAAAGCGCTACAGTTTTCTCTCCGTATACCGTATTGCTGTCTGGCCGGTAAGTATTATAAACATCAAGGTTATCTAAACATCAACATAAATATTTCAATCCCTTTAACAAAAATAAAAATTCAATTATTCTCGATGTACTTGCACTTAGGTATGCAACATAAATCAAGCAATAAAAACTATGACACCCAAGAATATTAAATAAAACAACAGAGAAATAACACTGTGCGAATGCAAAACTACATTAGAGAGCTATTACAGTCGATGGACAGGATTTTTTAAACGCATAAATTTTAGTTTTAATACTCTTACAACTTACAACATTAGTGAATTGTTGCTACTGATTAGCGGAAATCGCAGAATGTGAACATCCTAATACTGTCTGCATACAGACGTCTTTAAACAACTTGTGAAAAGACAAGACTAACAAAAGCTATTGACATAAGGCCTTAAAGAAACTGTGATCAGGTTAACCCTATTATCAACTGATATCGGATGTCTCTTTTTACTGAGAGCTAATAGAGAAAAATAACACATCATCAGAAAATGATCGGGTTATAGTTTGTGTAAATGCCTATAGTTACTACTAGATTCGTTTTTTGAAAGATGACAGAAAGACAAGTGACATTTTACTGACAGCTAACAGAGAAAGACAACAAATTATCAGCTAATGATCGGGTTAATCGCACCATATTTTCCGTAAACGCCTATAGTCACTACTAGACTCGTTTTTTGAAAGATGACAGAAAGAAGTGATATTTGTCAGCTGATCCAGTAAGTGAAAAATTAATTTTAGAAGTTTTATATCGAATTTAAGTACAATAATATATTCTATAAAAATTTAATAAAATAATCACTGAAGACCAACATTATACAGTATGTCTCACTTTTCATGACTCCCATATTATAGCTCCCTTATTAACAATGCGATTTTTGTAAAATTTGGGTGGAAGGTACTTACCCATCAGGAGATTGTGGCACGGTAAAATATTTCAAATTTTTGGCATGAGGATCTTGTCTAAACGCTACAATTATTCGTTCGTCATCGAATGCCGGTTTTACAATACACCACATTACGCTTTATAGCGTTTTCTTGGCCTAGGAAAGTTTGCGGTAAAATTGAACAAATTATTAATTAATGGCAATGTTTTAACGTGGATATTTGTTCTGGATGCTGTGCATTAAAATTATGCCTAATATCTTGTTTTGGAAAATTAGGTCTATTTTTCTTTATAACGACGAACACCACTGGTGGAATTTGAAATATTCTACCGTGCCACAATCTCCTGATGGGTAAGTACCTTCAAGCCAAATTTTACAAAAATCGCATTGTTAATAATGTTAATAAATAATATGGGAGTCATGAAAAGTGAGACATACTGTATACTACCTTCATAATCATTTATGGGTAAAATATCAGGTATTTCTGTCAGCACGTGTATTAATAGCACATAATAATTAGTAAGGAAGTTTTTCTAACGAATCCACAAGGTATTATTATTCAATTATTATGATGGTCTATTTTTAACTTCAATATATATTAAATTCCTTTAATAAAACATCTTACAACACGAGTCATCGATTAATTAAAAAAATATATTACTCTTGTTCAATATATACCTAATCCCCATTAAGTTCGTTACATTTATATGATATTTGACAGCATTTCCAAACATTGTTAAACATCCCCCTCGAAAAGTTTTGAAAATAAAGTAGGTAACAACCAAGGAAAAATAACTTTCCACGTTTTTTGATATTGTTACGAAGTATTTTTTAGTAAATAAATAAAATAGGTCTTCTTTGCAAAAATCTCAGAGTTTGCACACTACTATTTTTTTTTACATATCATTAAACTCCAAAAAACGCGAGATGGAGCCACCCTCAGTACTGAAATGAAAAGTAGTTATAAATTCTGAAAATATCTCTACATTCAGTGCAATACATTAGTGATTCTTGTCATTTTTGCAGAGCTTTTGCTAGCTAAAAAGGAAGAGACCTTGATTGGCCCTGAATCCTCATGCGGACTCTCCTACCGAACAGCACGAGGAGCAATACAGGAACAAACTTGGATGAATTAAGAATGGATACGGGATGATTTATCATTCTTTGAAGCCAAAACAAACCATTCTAAGCGACACTGTAAACACAATTTGTAAACATTGGCCACATCTTATTTTACCTTGTATTTTTGTACAAAAAAAAATACGTTAGAAGCATAACAAGATTTACTAAAAGTAATAAAAGCCCTAAAATATTTTATTTTCTGCTAAACAATAATAAATTTAGGTTAGAAAGCTCTTAAATATATTATTTCTAAAGGCGTATTTAAAGTCGCTCCGAGTTTTTCTTTTCTAGTCCATTATACAGACATACGTGTAACCGAGTGTTCAGACGTATTTCCTAAGCAACCAACAGATACAGCAACACTTCTGTGCTCCAACACTCCAGTGCAATTTTATCTCTTTCTACTGCCATTCTTGATTCAATTACGTATTTCCTTAAAGTTCGTAAACTTAACCTCTAGGGTAAGATGTTATCATAACAAACAACAAATAAACAGGCTACACGTTCGATACGCTCACAGTATATGGAACACCGAATCCTTTCTAATTCATTCAAGGGAACAACTGACAAGACAACATCAGCTGTACTGGATGGATCTCCTTGATTTAAGACAATGTCGATCATTTATCACGGAGCCGGACAAAAACAGAACCAAAGCACGCCTGCAACAAAGCGGGAGGAAAGTTAGAATGGCAACAGGACTCCTTACGGGACACTGCCGCCTGAAAAGGCATCTCAATACCATTGGATTGAGAGCAAGGGGTACAATTACTTGTAGAGCATATGGGAAGGAGGAAGAAACTCCTCTCCAATTAATAGGCAACTGCTCTGCTCTATGGCAAGACTGAGGCACGTCGGAGAACCATATCCTGAGCTGACAAACGCTCCCCGTAAAACAACCCTTGTTCCGGAACTTAAGGGACAGCCTTGGCACACAGAAGGGATCTAAGGAGGTCAATGCTCAATTTAGGTTTGATTGTAGAGCCATATGTTATCAGAATCTGTATTAGTATTTTCTTAAATATTTTATAAGTACATATGTATGAGTTTATGGTTTTGATAACCACGGTAAGATTTTTATTTCTTGAGTAAAAAATTATGAAATACCTCACGATTCCTTTGATTTAAGATGAAATTTGTCATACAACTGAAGATAACATTTTCCAGCAGTGCCCTACCCAAAAGATAATGTGATAATTCATTGTTTCAAATCATGTCTATAAGAATTTATCAGATAATAAAAGTGTTAACTCATTGAGAGAAAAATATTCACAATTGAAATAATAAACACACCTTAAACTGGTGTAAAAATTTACTATTTACTATTATTCTAATAAAAAAAAATCAAGTTGATTTAATAGGCCAAACCAGTTCTTGATGAAGTTAATATGCCATTTTTAACTTCTGGTAATAGAGTAATTTCTATATACATATACATACAGGGTTGTTTACATCAATTCAGCCCACCTACTTGCTTTTAATTCGTTGTAAGAGAAATTAAATTATATTAAGCGAAACACACTTGGAAGAGCTGCCATAAATAGATAGATATATGTACATCTGTTTTGGTTTCCGGTTTAGTAGACCTAAATAGGAGTACTAATTATTTAATTAACAATCAGTTAGTCAAGTTAGTGATATATGTACTACAAATTGTTCGGAAGCGTCAGTCCCTAGAAACAGTAGGGTTCCCTCGGAAGAATTGGGGGATCCCACAATGTTTTGTCTGATGGACTCTGTGTAAAAATAAAAACCCCAAAAGACGGAGTTTTTTTTATTATTTTCTGACAGCCGCTTAAAATATAATTGCAAAAATTAATCTAATGACTAGGACACAAAGAAACACCGCACACAATGAGGACACACTGTCAACTGACCTGGATTTTGAACTTGAACTACACAGTTTGGATTATCCTAAAAACGATGGTACCTAAGTCGTGGCACGTAATCTTTTAATTCTACTGTATTTTAAATGATATTTTTATAATGACAAACTCAGCACAAAGGTAATGTACATGACCCCGGAGTATCTATTAATGATAAACTACCTTAATCGTTTTATTTTCGCGGGTAACAATGTTTGGGCCCCTAATATTTTGTTTTGTATTACATTTTTCATCAATATATGCGTTGTGAATGTCAAAAATTAAAGAGTATTGTGGTTATTTATATATAGAATTTGGATCGGAAGAAATAGCAGTAGATTTTGAGGTATCCATTCATAATGCAGTGTTGAAAATTTGTCCAAATACTACTACAGGCTGTCAATTTCACCTAACCCAAGCACAGAAAAATTTACAATCTAGGTTTAACACAGGAATACAAAGGCAAAAATTCGGAGATTGGAAAGTGGGTTCATTATGGATTTTGGTCTTTTATTTTTGGTACCAGAGGATGTTGACGATTCTTATTGCTTTGAGCTTTACGAAATTAAGTCAGTAGACGATAGACTTGAAAAATTTTCTGATTACCTTCTCAAAAATTATTTTACAACTATGTAATTCGAAATTTCCCCCCTATATATAGGCTGATACCTCTGCTGCATTAAAGAAAACTACCAATGCTTGCGAATCGTTCCATTCATATTTTAATGCATCCATGTACCAAAAGCTTCTTTATTAATTTTTGTAAACACACTTCATAATGTACACACCAAAATCTATATCAAATGCAATAGAATAAACCAAATTCATAAAACTATAGCCACTATAAGAGACGACATGATTTTATTAATTTTAAAATTACAGAATACAGAAATAATAATTTGTCAAAACTACAATATGTCTAAATAATATTCCATTATGTTTGTCATTAATTAAAATTATAATTTGTAACATGTTTTTCTTATGTATATGTTTTATAACTGAAAAAAATAAATTTTGTTATAAGGATTATATAACTGTAGTTTTTGCAAGCAGAAGCATAAGAAATTATTCATGTGTCGATTTAACCGTTTTAAAAGTGTATCTTTAAAACTCTGTGCCGAGTCTATTTGTTTTGTATACCCGAGGCAAGCGCCGAGTTTGTATTACCCCAAGTCATATTATACAATCTGACCATATTCTACATTCGGCAACATTGGAGAGGCACTCTCAATGATAAGAGATGCATGTTGATGGGGCGGATTTTATTTCGATTCCGATTTGGCCAAAGCGAAAATCGTGCAGCGTTGCCAGTTCATCCAGCACCACTATTTTTATCATGATACAATAAAAGGAAGGTATGATACCAAACCGTGTCAAATTCGTCCGGGTTCGCGCATGACTTCACGCTGTGAGTTATTTTTGAAATTTATAACGCGCAATATAGAGTTTACGTTAGTTATAGGCGATTTTATATAAATTCTATTGGCAATATACTTTGCCTCCTGCTTATAATACAAATTTGGAGGCATATGATTTAAAATAATCATGTAAATAAAGGGATAAATTAATTTAAAATAAAAGATATTTGTAAATTGCCTGCCAATTGCGTTCTATGTATTTATTTACGTGAAAAGAAAAGGTAAATAATTTTATAAAATAAAACTGCCGAATAATTAATATTATAATTTTTATTTAGAGGCATATTCTTATTAAAATATATACCTACAGAGTCTTCCGAAAATATGTTATCAATAAGAATTTCGTTTGTTCCTATAATTTGTCACATATTTTTTGCGGTGAATAACATCTGTATGTTTGCGACGGAAACATGTTTTTTAGGATAGTTTTTTTTTGGGTTTTTTACACTTTAAATAGTAAATTATTAAAAATTATTGTATTTTTGTATTCTTTGATTTTTCAAATTCTGAAAAATCTTAAAATGCCAAAAATTATTCTAAACAAAATAAAAATGTCTAAATTTATGAAATTAGGTAAAACAAGAAATTATTTTTTAAGAAAATAGCCTTTTTTCAAACTCTTTGTCGTATTTTCTCGATTAAAGTCTGGTGATTCGTTACCCTGCAGATTTTTAGCGATTTTATTGTTTGTCACACTAAACTTTTTTATTGAAGCGGGTTTGTAAAAGCATTAAACACAGTTGACATTCATGACATGACACAATTCATGCTTTAAATTACCTTCACAACCACTTTCGTTAAAATGTCTAGAACAGATTCTAGCATTTTTCACATTAAACTTATCTTCTTATTTGCACAGACGCTTCCAAACACTTCGTGTTTCTCTGTCTTTGGGGGAGCTGAAAACTTTAATATCGACCATAAAGCCCTTGTATTGACTGTCCACATCACAACCATACACAACACCACTCATTTTCACTTTTAAGCTCTTAAAAGTAATATAAAAACACCAAAAATAAATTTAAAACACAATGCGATCTTAACAAAGACGTGTCTCGTTTACAAAATATGACGTAATTACTCACAGCGCGACGTACATGGCCACGCCTATCTGCGCGGCATCATATCGTCTTTTATTCGGATCATGTATTTTTATCATAAGAATAAAGAATAATCCATAACACGCCTCTGATGCCCACTTTGCAAAAGATGAGAGAGAAGGAAATAATTGCGGTCTCCGTCCGTAATGACGCTCGTAGCTTTTTCTTGCTTATTTCTTACTTTACCACCTTGGCCGAGGAAGAATTCCCTTACCGCCGTCCTTGCTTAGAGAAGCGAGACATGGCGTTCCCAAGCGGTCATACAGCCAAGTACTATAACTAGCGAACCCGGTAGCGTCTTTATTAAATATACATACTTAACACCAGCACAAGATACGCCCCATTTAATACGTCATATTGTAGCCGCCATAACTATACTCTTTCGGCGACTGCCGGGTTTCTTGCATCAGTAACGTGGTCCAGAGGTAGAGCATCTGCTTATGGACCGAAAGGTGGTGGGTTCGAGGCCGTGCTGGTGTCGACTTTTTTTAATTTTTGACATTTAGGAAATTAGATCGGCTCTAAAAGATGTATTGGAAACGGGTTAGCACTTCATAGGATGCCAAGTTTTTTATATTATTGGTAATCTCATATGTACTACTCAAGACGCTTTTCAGGTCGACGCTCGTCTCGGGTTGTGCTGATTTGCAGTATATTTAGTACACTGCTGTTACCGAGTATAGTTATGGCCACAACATTATGACGTATTAAATGGGGCGTGTCTTGTGCTGGTGTTAGTATATTTAGTAAAGACGCAACCCGGTAATCGTAAATAATTGAGTGTGTGGTTTCCTGGGCATATCGGTCATGGGTTATAAATAAAGAAAACTTATTTGTAGCTAACGTTAGCTACAAATAAGTTTTCTTGATTTATAACCAATGACCGATATGCCCAGGAAACCACACACTCAACTGTTTAAAAATACGGTCAGGAATCAAACAAACTAATCGTAAATAATAATGGTCGCTCGCCGAAACAACAATAATCCATCGGAAACCTTCGGTTGGCTCTTGGGATCGCTCTACAACGTCGTTCTGAGAAATTCAACCAATCGGTCGTCGTGGGATAGTAAACAATATTTCCATTCCATTTCACAAACGTTTTGCTTTTTCGTGTTGGGTATCTTCATCAGAATTATTTAACTGAGGCTAATACCAAAAGCATGGCGATTGTATGGCCCAAGAATCAACAAAAATTAAAGGTTAGAAAGCGCTGTAAAGGCACCCAACACGTCGGTAACCTTAAACAATAATGGTTAATCGGCAAGATATGCGACCAAAAGGACAATAATGCATCGAAAACCTTCGGTTGGCTCATACGTACGTTTCGTTTGTACGCGTTATGTACCTTTGTTAGAAATATTTATTATAAGAGTTTATTTTCCAGTCATGCTTGAGGAATGGGTTATTTTTAAAATGTTATATGAAATAAGACCCATTAACAGTTACTTTGGCGCAAGGCGTCCACAACAGGGGGTAGAGCGTAATCGCTCCTTTTTGGCCTTATTAAGACATACCAATACTATTACATTAACCTACTCAGTAATGGAATGGAAAAAGATACTTACAGTGTTTACAAAATATTGGCGTTAATACATAAATATCTTCCAACTGATGATCGTTTGATGGTTTATTCTCCGATTCTAAAATAAAAATTTTAAATGAAATGGAATTCTTTATTAATAGATCTAGCTAACAATAACTATAAACAATGTTGGTTACTTACACTAATACCTAAATGCTACATGTATTATCAATAATAAATTGTTTTAATCTACTTTTGAAATTTAAGAAATTTTTTGATTTTATATAATTAGGCAGATTATTAAACTCTATTAGGCATTTGTGGAATAAACTGTGCAGTTAAAAAACAAAACTGTATCATCCGCAAATAGTTGTATGTTACATTTTTCAACAACTTCTACAATGTCATTTATATACAGAACAAATAAGGCGGGTCCCATCACTGTACCTTGAGGGACACCATGATTGTTGACCTTGACGGATGAAGTCATCCCATTAAATTGAGTCTGTTGCGTTGCGTATTGAATCATTTGTGCGTATTAGCTTTAAAACCATATATTTCTAATTTTTGCCTTAAGAGGTCGCGATTTATAGTTTCAAATGCACGTTTAAAGTCAAGGAACACAATTCCAATCATTTTTTTTCACTTATAGCAACTTTCCTCTGAGATATAACTGACTGGAGGGCACTTTCACAAGAATGTTTTTTTCTATGATATGGTGTAAGTACATTGTTCTCTTCTACAAACTATCTCATTTGATTGTTTACAATAATCTCTAAGAGCGTTTCATACGGAGCTACCATACTGATAGATCTGTACTATTCACATTTAATAGTGTGGTTTACTTTTTCAATAAGTATTATTGTTGAGATTTTCCAGTTTTGTGGGAAACATCCTGTTTCCAGACTGCTGTTGATAAGTTGCAAGAAACGGTTACCAATCACTTCAAATGCCAGTTTTATAATTTTTGTATTAATTCCATCAATGCTACTCTTTTTATTTATCAAATTATTTACTATTTTTCTTAAATCTGCAAATTGAAGGATTTCAAATTTGTCAAAGGTATTTAATGGTGATATAATATTGTTTAGAAATTCTTGTGTCTGTGTTAAATCTATTTTTTGTACTATATTGTTTAAACTCTCTAAAAAATAGTCATTAAAATTTTCAGCAATTTTTCTCTTATGTGTTTCTATTGTTCCATTGAAAATAATACTTGAGCTTTTTCTTTATTAAAAAGTTTTTGAGAGTTTTCCACATTTCTTTTGAGTCTCCCTTGACTTGATCAATTCTTTCATGATAATATTTTTGCTTTTGTTCTCTGTTCATTCCTACTACTTTATTTCTATGTTGGCGATACAGATTCCAGTCCTCTTATTTTATTATAGCTTTCTTGTACAAATTATATCTAATTTTGATTTCTTCCTTTATTGCATTTGTCCACCAGCTTTTATTTCCCCATTTACATACAATGTTTGTTTCAATTAATGGGCATGAATATTTAAGTTTTCTGTAAGTACTTGTACCAGTTCATTCGCTATGTCGTCAGTAGATTTGAAATGATCCATTAATCCTAACTGGAACTGCAATTATTGAATTTACTCATATCTCTAATTCTTTGTTTTTAATGCTCTTTTGAACAAAGAAAAAATCAACTGTAATAATTGTGTGGTCTGTTATCTTTGGAGTATAATGTATTGTATATTCGGTTTATATCGGTAAATACATACAAGCACTGACGCATATATATCTTTTTGGAATGTGTATTGTAGCATTTTTAGTGATGATCTCGTTTTTTATTGTTCCTTGTTTTGTATGTTTTTAAATAAATTTGTCCACTACTTTATAATTATTATAGTTTAATGTGTTTTCCTTATCTTCTGCCATTTTACTTCTTTCCTAACTAGAAAAGTTATAAACTAGTTTAAAGTGATGAGATTAATTTACTATTTATAACTATCTCTTCCAACAAAAATGAGCAAGGTTTATTAATCTGCAAATAGTTATTTAAATACTGGGAGCAGAGATGTTCACCACGTTTTTATAAAGAACAAAATGAACTCTATATTGAAATGTATAATAGGTTGTATATAATAAGAGGGTTAACACTGGGTATTCTAGAAACATTTTACAGAAAAAAATAAGTTGAAATTTCCAAAAATAATTGCATTTTAGCCCCGCATACCCCAAGTTTAGGGACAAAAATTTTGAATTCATATTTAAAATGTCTTGTCTACAATTGAGATAACAGCAAGTGTGAATTATTTTTGTTAATTTCCAGTGACTATTTTGTTGTAAAAGTCTTTCCAAAATGCCCAATGCGGACCATCTTAAATTTGTATTAAAACTACGCATTACTGCATCTAGCCCGGTCTAGCCATCCACTGTATTTGGCTAATCCACCAGTGGACGGACAGCGGATCTATAACGGTACTGCGTCCTGCACTGTAATGCCGCTCATGGCCCATGAGCGGCATTACATTCCATGGGCCGCCGCGGCAAAGAGAACATGCCCGGTATACAACCCGCTGGGTTTGTCGTGTGGAAGCGGCCTTTTTCAATGCGGTTTCTGTCCGCTTGTGGAGCAGCCACCTTGTGTTCACTGGGTATGATACTGCATAATATTTCATTTATATGCTACTAGTGATTATGATACATTACACCTAGTCCTACTACAAGGTGGTAATATATTTTACCTGCTACTCCTATCTCAGAAGGGTGATGGATCCTTTTATTAACCTCCTGTCCCAATAATTTGACGTGTTCAACTAAAACGAGAAATAAATTTTAAATTCCAACGGGATTAAAAAGTTTGGGGAATATTATGTCATGGGCTATTTCTAATTTATTTTTTAAACCATAAATGAATCAATTAAAGACTATGTTCTTCTGTTTCAAAAAATACAAGGAATGTCAAATTTCAAGACTTTTGGAGACAGTTTTTTTAAAGTTTCACTCAGATCAAGAAAATAATTTTTCTGTTGTACTTAGATATGTAAGCGAGGTATCAAAAAAACTGGGTAGTCAGATTTGTGTTGTGAATATTTATTTGTGTGAATTTGTCAAAAAACAGAATTATTCCTTTTTATGGGGTACACTGGGGTTATAATTGCATTAAAAAGATCAGTGCATATTTACATATCTTATCTTTTGACAAGTTCTACCCACGTAGTGGATTTCGGAACACATGAATAATTCTTTGTAGGTATTATACTGAGTATGCAACTTAATATGGTAACTTGACAGATAAGGAAAAATATAATTAGACATTCAAATATTTATTTTACCCAGAATTGTATTATTAGTGTTTACAAGTTACATACATATACAACATACATACATACATACATATATACTATTATAGCATTACCAAGGAATTAACCTACAAAAGAAAAAAATCATTTAAATCCGACTTAAGATACAGAAAATGTTTAAAATCAAACTTAAGTATTTTCATTACGCGTTAAGTCTATCCAGCAATTTATATATATATATATATATATATATATATATATATATATATATATATATATATATATATATATATATATATATATATATATATATACAGGGTGTCCGGTAACTTATGGGCCATAGAGCAACTGGAGATAGTAGATATAAAAATATGTCTTTTGAGCCAAATTTGCCCAAGTAAAATGTTAGAGGTTAAAGAGATACAGGGTGTTGAAAGTGAACATTAATTTTCGAAAAATGATGATAATTTTGAAACGGTTTAAGATATCGAATTCAAAATCGGTATAACTAGGTTTTCGAGAGTGAGAAATTCGAATTTGGTGTTAATTTCAAGATACTCCCTAGAGGGCGCTTGCTACGTGCTTCATGTTGAACTAATTCATCCATATTTTTTTAACCGTACAGTTACTAGTATTCATACTTTAAACTATAAAAGAACCTACCTTTTTACGTAAAAAAGGTACTCTTGGTCGATCTCGATATCTCAAGCCGTTACCCAGATTCTAGGACTTGATGATAAAAAGGCAAAAAAAAAAACAAAATGAAAATATTGGAAACTATTAAAAATTTGTTTTAATTCACTTTAGTAAATGTTGAAAGTGTCCACCGTTTACTTCAATACATTTTCTTAAGCTTTTTAACAAATGACGTCTCACATTCAGGAAGATATTTTGATTATCTCCTATAACAATGGCGGCTTCTTGAATTTTTTGTTCAAGTTCTTCCCGTGTATTGGATTCATCACCATATACCAAATCCTTCATGTGACCCCACAGATAAAAATCTAACGGGTTAATATCTGGGCTACGCGGTGGCCAAGGAAATTCGCTACCGCGACCAATCCACCGATGTGGAAAACGCTGATTTAAATGATTTCGAACAGGAACTGCAAAGTGTGCTGGGGCACCATCTTGCATGTACCACATATTGTGTCTTATGTTCAGGGGTATATCATCCAGAAGGTAAGGTAAATCGTTTTCTAAAAACTGCACATATTGTTCTCCATTAAGCCTCTGCGGAAGCTGATATGGGCCGATCAAGAAATTGTCGATAATGCCGCACCAAATATTTATCGAAAACTTGTGTGTTGAAAATGTCTTTCTTTGGGTAGTCGTGGATTTTCCAAAGCATAGTGATCATTATTTTTCCAGTTAAAAATTCCGCGTCTTGTAAAAGTTGCCTCGTCAGTAAATAATATTTTTCTCAGGAACATGGGATCTTCGTTATTCTTATTTAGTAGATTTTGACAGAATTCTGATCTGACTGGCAAATCTCCTGGCAGCAAATTTTGAACGGGCGTGAAATGGTAAGGAAATAAATTTTCTGCATTGATGACTTCTGAGACGGTCGATTTACCTATTCCTGTAGAAGCTTCCAAACGCCTAGTGCTTAATTCAGGATTTTCCGCGATACGAACCAAGATCTCTTCTTCTTGTTCGACCGTTATGGTTTTCGGTCGTCCACCAGGATTTTTGACATAAAACGAACCTATTTCACCTAACTGATTGAATATTCTTTGAAATAGTTTTCGGTCTGGAATGATTCTGGTTGGGTAGAGTTCTACATACCTTCTAAGTGCAGCACGACTATTATAATTCGCTTGTGCATAAACGCAGACCATATCACGTAATTCACGGTTAGAAAACTTATTAAGCCTGGGCATTTTTATTTGAAAAGATTACAGTACTTGGATTTTGCAAAAACTTTTTATTTACGTACCTTTGACGGGAAAAAGTAGAAAATAATGACAGTTTTCACCGCAACAAATTTTGTCAAAATGCAAGGCACACTTTGTGAATTAAAATATTTCTCAGCAATCAACAGAATGTGCAATGGAACATTCAGACGCTAGAATCTAGGTAACGGCTTAAGATATCGAGATCGACCAAGAGTACCTTTTTTACGTAAAAAGGTAGGTTCTTTTATAGTTTAAAGTATAAATACTAGTAACTGCACGGTTAAAAAAATATGGATGAATTAGTTCAACATGAAGCACGTAGCAAGCGCCCTCTAGGGAGTATCTTGAAATTAACACCAAATTCGAATTTCTCACTCTCGAAAACCTAGTTATACCGATTTTGAATTCGATATCTTAAACCGTTTCAAAATTATCATCATTTTTCGAAAATTAATTTTCACTTTCAACACCCTGTATCTCTTTAACCTCTAACATTTTACTTGGGCAAATTTGGCTCAAAAGACATATTTTTACATCTACTATCTCCAGTTGCTCTATGGCCCATAAGTTACCGGACACCCTGTATATATATATATATATATATATATATATATATATATATATATATATATATATATATATATATATATATATATATATATATATCGAACTTATATGCTGCCTATGCATTTAAAAAACATTATTTATACTGCCTTTATGCCCATTTAATAGAAATTATCATTTTGGGATTCTTTGACCACAGTTCCATGAATAAAGGTGCAGAGATATATTTTAAGTTTTCAGTAAACTGAATGGACTTATCTTGCAGTAATTCTGTTTAAAAAAATGGTGCATGAATCACTCAGATAATAAAAGCAAACAATAAAACCTAACCTCACTTTTAAGGCATACCAATAATAGGGCCTAATCTTTACACCTTTTGTAATTTTCAGTTTTTAACTATGTAATGCCAGCTTTAACACCAACAGTGTTCTAAAAATAATATAGCCATAAGAAGAAAAAATTTGCAGAGGGAGGATCATGTGATTGATATGCATCTTTATAAAACTTAAAAGTCATTAAGACGTTTTTGTCTTACTTAAGCCAAATATTTGTGGTTATATCCAGATGTAAATTAAATAGTAATACACTTACTTCGAACATAACCAAAAGCTCCTGTTCTTCGATTATACGCATACAGAAGTGATGCATTTCTTAACTGACCATAGGGTGAGCTTGCTGATATTTCAAATGTATCTCCCTTTTGGAATCCTAGGTATATCCCATTATTTTGTATAGATTCAAATGATTGGAGAGCCTGGTAAATATAAGCATAGTCCCCCATTTCACTCCACAAGCAAATAATTTAAATGCACATATCTCATACATAACTACTACCTAATCTCCATGATTATATATGAACTATTGCTAAAAACACCTAAAACTAGAATCTACTTTTCGAAATTTTCTTGTCTGATTGAATTTAAACGTCCAAATGTCCAACATTTTATTTTGATCAATTTCAACAAAACACTAGAAAAATTAAATATGGCGTCATAAACTGTTAACGTCAAACCGTTACCAACATAAAAGATTAGAGGTGTAATAGGCGTTGACGTCGACGAGCGATAAGACGAGGACGATTGGTAATCACGTGACTGCTCAGTGAATTATTTTAAAAAGACGAACGTGACTATCTGTCATCAGCGTCATCTAAACGCTGGCCGATAATAAATGAACACGCCTAGATAATACACCGGTTCTTTAACCTTCTAAACTAACACAATCCTTAGAAATAAATCATGTTGGTGTTCCTTAAGCCACATAGTTCCTGACACGTTGGTGAATGAGCCCCTATAAATTGTCAAAACAAAATGCACCCCTTGCTTTGGGCCAGTATTAATACAGGGTGTTTTCAAAGTTGAGGCATTTATTTTAACAGGTTGTACAACTCGTAAAAATAAACCATTTGACCAAAAATCGCCTATATAAAAGTTGAAAACTAACGGAGGTAAAAACTTACCAATTAATCAATCTCATTGCGGCCCTGATCATTTTTAAACCACACAACCAAGAAATACAAAAATATTTAAACACACGCACTACTCAAGCTGTCAAAATGGCGGTAGAATCGAAAATCCCACGGATATGCGAACGATATCGTCGTACTTATCATCACCAGTAAACACACTAAACAAAAAACATTTTAATACTTTCGATATGCCAACATAACGCGGTGGTTCAGAACGTTGGGTTGTGCACGTGCATTCGGATTTATTTTTATTGTGAAAAAATGAATTTATTTTACTGTCAATGACTATGTAAAACAGCAGGAGGCAGGACCATCGTCAAGATATTCTACTAGTCACTTCCTTAAAGTCCGCGAAATTCCGGCATTTTTGGCAATCGGTCGTTCAAGCGCCTGTCTCAGCCAGGAATCGAGCGCTACCATTCCACGATGACGCAACGGGCTTTAGAAACGGCACAGAGGGAATTTACTACGCGATGAGCAAGAGAACGGGCTTAGTAGACTCATATACGTATTAATAAATATGAGTAGAATATTTTTCGACGATGTCAGGACCGTATTCAATTCTTAACTTTTTAAAATTTATTAATATCTTCATTGTTTTGCAACGTTTATACAGGGTGTCCCAGGATAGGTGTTACGATAGGACATATGGGTCAAAAAAATTTGAATTTGAAAATAGCATTTTGGGAACATGCCCCGCTTGGTCCAAAACTGAGGAATACAAAATTTCACTCGGATTGGTATTATACAGGGCGAGTTATAACTAAACATATGAAAAATGGCCAAGAGTAAAGTACTCTTATTTTTCAAATGAAACAAAAGCTTAGTAGAAAAAGTTGTTCAGAAATGAAACTAATATTATAATTTGAAATTAGAGCTTTCTAGTCAATATTTTTATTTTCGTCAAATTTTTTGAAATGTAATAGTACATTTTCCACCAATATCGTATTACAATACATTATTAGGCTATACCTGGTAAATGTACATATTACATGTTAGAAAACGTAGTTTCCAAGTATAATAAAAAACCGAATACGATAGTGGTGGAAAATGTACTATTACATTTCAAAAAATTTGACAAAAATAAAAATATTGACTAGAAAGCTGTAATTTCAAATTATGATATTAGTTACATTTCTGAACAACTTTTTCTACTAAGCTTTTGTTCCATTTGGACAAATAAGAGTACTTTACTCTTGGCCATTTTTCATATTTTTAGTTATAACTCGCCCTGTATAATACCAATCCGAGTGAAATTTTGTATTCCTCAGTTTTGGACCAAGCGGGGCATGTTCCCAAAATGTCATTTTCAAATTCAAAATTTTTTGACCCATTTGTCCTATCGTAACACCTATCCTGGGACACCCTGTATAGGCGATTTCTGTTAAAATGGTTTCTTTTTACGAGTTCTACAACCTCTTAAAATAAATGCCTTAACTTTGAGAACACCCTGTATATATTTTATATACAAAAACTGACCGTGGCTTACAGACTAGTTGTCTCTTATTATAACATTCATACATTGTCATATATGTATGTATGTAGGTATAGGTTGTAGGCACTTACTGTCCCAGTAAAACAAAAACAACGGCAGTGGGGAAACAGTCGGCCGCCTGCCGGCGCTGGTGGGAAATCGGCGGCTCTTTTTGCTATTTTCTGACTGCATACGGCACGCGCGTGTTATTTCCATGCGATAAATTGCCAGCCTCCAACCTAAAGCATCACTGACTCGTCACTCCAGAAACAATACTTAAGTTTCGAATCGGATGCAGTTACAGTTCTGGCAACCCAGTTGCGAAAATCAGCTTTCGCACCCGCATTCGGTTCTTAAGAGCATTCATCACCAGCTGAAACATACTAATTTGTTTCAAAGAATTGCACCAAAACTAACCAACGAAATGATACGAAATTTTGGAAATATATTATAATTTTATAGCAAAATGAGGGAAAGTCATTTAAAAAGAAAAATCAAAAAATTATTTTTAAAATTTTTGTTATTTTGTAATATTTATTTTTTTAAAAGACTTTCCCTCATTGTTCACGATTTTCTCTATAATTTATGCGGAGATCGAATTTTTGATTAAACCTTTAGTTTTCTGTAAAACTTTGGAATTCCGTAATTAATGAATTTTGGAGAAAATCGCGTAGCTTTTTCGGCAGTTAACACATTTTGGCAACACAGCAAGCATCGTACGATACCGGGAGCAGTCTTATTATTAAGATTAGCGTGTGACTGTGATTTGGATTTTCGGTGTATTTAAATAGCTATCATGGGGCGGACTAGAAAGAACGAAAATTTATGTGTCAGAAAACGATTATGTTCATCCACAAGTCGCAAAAATAGACGACTTTCTATGAAAAAACGGTAAGTAGTGTGTAAGTAGTTCTACTGGTTATGGTAGGTATATATGATTTATATGAAATTAACCGATATAAACACGTAATAGTCTAAGATCCGAAGTAAGCTCGTCCTTCACCGATCTGCTTACCGGATAAAAAGTATTTTTCATCAAACATAATATGTTAACAAATATATCGCGAATGGGTTGCCTAATGAAATATGGTCATGGCTATCCTTAATTAAAAATACTGTAACTCATTTTTTGTTTAATATTTCACTCACTTGCTTACCAAACGAACTTAATACACTAATCGAAAGTATAAAGCATAAGGAACATGCAAAAGTTAGGTTGCCTACTTTTTTTCGGCCCCTATACCGGGTTGCCAGGTACTTATAAACAGGTGAGTCGATTTTAGTAATTTGTACTCATCTGCTTTCTCTTTGAAACTATATTAAAATAAAGATAATTTTATTGCGAACACGGTGGTATAAGGTTGCCTGCGAAAAATCGTAATAATTATTATCAAAAAGACACATTTTACCGGTTTTCTTCCAAAAAATATCAAATAAGACAAAGTACGTTAAGAATAACATTATTTATTACACATAAAATCAGATTTATGAATTTACCTAAGTGGGCTGTTTTTTAACGCCAACTTAGGTAAATGCATAGCCGATTTTATCTTAAATAAATGTTCTTTTTAACGTACTTTGTCTTGTTTATTTGACTTTTTTTTTTTTAGAAAAAAACCGTTAAAATGTGTTTTTGATAATTTTAGGTAATATAATAAGTAACATGTACTACGCGACGGCTATTTTACTTTTGGTACTTTCTATTTAATGTATTGGTGCAAATTTGCTTTAAAAATGGTCCATATTAAGAAAACATAAATTTGCATACACAAATTATTTTAAAAGAGTTTTACAAAATCATTTTAAAAAATAAAAGTTAAACAATCTTCTTCACTAAACTACAGAGTTATTTTATGAAAATAACAACCAGGAACTTCAAAATGGCGATCTACTCAAACGAAAAAATGACTCCCGTGTCGCCATTTTGAGAGCAAACTACCACTTATGATATATTACCGAAAATGGAATTTAAAAAGGTATCTAATGGTATAAAACAATTGGTAGGTTGCCATTTAAAATAAAAAACTTAAACTCACCTCCGGAGAAACCACAATCAATATTCAATTGTTTTTTTATGGCAAAAAATGTGATTTTGTCAACTAAAGCTTCAACCCAAAAATGAAATTTGTATTTTTAATATGAACAAAATTAGGGTATGTAAAATGTATGTCAAATGATGAACACATTAGTGTCATGTAAAAAAAGTTTATTATAAAACAATAGAAATACATGCATGCGCACTCTCCTTCATCCGAAAGTCGCGTCACACACAGCTGCTATGCTGTGTCCTCCTCTATCGCACCGAATAGTACGCGCAATGCTTCCCTGTCTCGCATCGCTTGCTCCAATTTTTAAATTTCAAAGCCTGGCAACCGTGATTCATGACCGACTTTTCGCAAAGGTGTTCGCAATAAAATTATCTTTATTTTAATATATGTTTCAATGAGAAAGCAGATGAGTACAAATTACTAAAATCGACTCACCTGATGGCAACCCGGTATAGGGACCGAAAAAAAGTAGGCAACCTAACTTTTGCATGTTCCTTATGCTTTATACTTTCGATTAGTACCTATTAAGTTCGTTTGGTAAGCAAGTGAGTGAAATATAAAAAAAAATGAATTACAGTATTTTTAATCAAGGATAGCCATGACCATATTTCATTAGGCAACCCATTCGCGATATATTTGTTAACATATTATGTTTGATAAAAAAGACTTTTTATCCGGTAAGCAGATCGGTAAAGGACGAGCTTACTTCGGATCCTGTACTATGATTAAATAAAATAATATAAACCAAGCGCCAATTGAACTGTTAAATATAACATTTTGATCCATTTTTGACACCCCGTACATCTGAAATGACTTGATAGATTTTAAAAAACGAGGTAGATTTGTTCTCTTTGGCACAAGAAGCATACATCAAAAGTGCTTAATTTGTGAAAGGAATTGATTTCTAATGAATCGCTCTCTCAGAATTTTTCTCGGTTTTAAAATCAATTAAGCTGTTTTAGATTTACGGGATGTTCAAAATGGGGTAATATGTTACGTTGACGCTCTATTGACCGTGAACTTCGGATATAGCAAACTCCGCTTATTACGTAGGTTAGGTTGAATTCAAAATTATTTCTAAACACCAAAACCTTTAAATCAGGGTAAATTAATTATTACAGTTTCTGTTAAAAACTGGAGAATATTCTTTTTCTAGAATATTCTTTTTTTAGATAAAACGTGATGAATCCTTTTGGCAAAATAAAATGTTGCCGAAATTAAGATTTTTTATGACAATTTTATGTTTCCTGAACTGGTTGATCCGCTTTTGCCAAAAACCCTACCCATTGGAGATAACATATGTGAAGGAAAAGTATCTTATATTATTCCATAAATTTGTTTGCTGTTATGTCATTAGGTAGTATTATTTTATAATATTACACATTTATTAATGCACTTTTTCTTATAGATACGTACAAAAAAGAAAGAAAAATGGCTGCCAGTCTACCTACCTATCTGTTTATGTATTTCTGTCTATATCTATTTTTTTACAACTTTTATTTTTTCCAAATAAATAACGAATTCTTGAAAATTTGTCTTTAATTTTTAACGATTCCCATATGATAGACAAAAAGATTAAATAAACAAATAATATAATGAATAAAAAGAAATCAAGATCAATAATTATTATCAAAGAATGTCCTATGTCCAACATTTAATAGTTTGCGATTATTTACAGTGAAAAGTGAAATAATTTGAAATCCTAAATACATAATATAAACTTGCTCAAAAATAATCAATTATTCTTCAAGAAATCAAGTCCTGTCCTAATACAACTCACGACGGCGAGGTCGCGTCGCGTCTCCGAATGGCCATGTTGCCAGATTGCTCATTAAAATTGATTTACGCTCTTCAGTGGCGAAATCCCGAATCGGAGCACGCGGTCCACTGATGTAGGCTCTTAAGCGGCTGACCCTTCTTCTTGTTGGAGAATTCAATGAACATGCGTGGTAGTAAATTTACGCGTTTACAGGACGGTGCGACTCGATAACAAAGAATCGCCATTTTGTGGACGTGTTTGACTTTTTTTGTGTATTGTTTAGTTGTTCGCCTATATTTTTTTTGGAATTTGTATTGTAGCACTTTCAGTGATGATCTCGTTTTTTATTGTTCCTTGGTTTGTATGTAAATATGTTTTTAAATCAATTTGTCCACAACTTTATAATAACATAAGTATTATAGTTTAAATATTTTTTCCTTATCTTCGGCAATTTTATTTCTTTCCTAACTAGAAAAGTTATAAACTAGTTTAAAGTAATGACGAGATAAATTTACTATTTATACATATTATCTCTTCCATCAAAAATGAGCAAGGTTTTTTAATCTGCGAGTAGCCATTTAAGTACTGGGAGCTTGGCGAAAGCCGACTTTCGCAGCTGGGTTGCCAGAATCATAGCCGCGTTCGATTCGATCGTTTCTGGTGTGCAGAGTCGGTGACGCTTTAGGTTGAAGGCTGGCAATTCATCGCAAGGAAATAAGACGCGCGTACCGGATGCAGTCAGAAAATGACAAAAGAGCCGCCGATTTCCCACCAGTGCCGACTGTTTTCCAACTGCCGTTGGTTTTCTGGGTATGCAACTGTGGCAACAGGAGTGGGATCAATTAGACTCCGTAGCGTGATACAAATAAAAGAAGATATGATACCGCGCAGGTAGGCGTGGCCATTTACGTCACGCCGTGATCAATTCCGCGATATTTTGTAAACGAAACACGTCTTTTTTAAGATCGCGTTGTGTTTTTAACTATTTTTTGGTGTTTTTATATTACTTTTAGGAGTTTAAAAGTAAAAAATGAGATGTGCTGTGTATGGTTGTGATGTGGACAATCAATCAATCAATTTAATCATTGTATGTATTTATGCCTTTATTTATGTGATTATTTTAAATCATATATACTATAAAATTTGTATTATAAGCAGGAGGCAAAGCATATTGTCAATAGAATTTATATAAAATCGCCTATAACTAATGTAACCTCTATATTGCGCGTTATAAATTTCAAAAATAACTCACAGCGTGACGTCATGCAAGAACCCGGACGAATTTGACACGGTTTGGTATCATACCTTCTTTTACTTGTATCACGATATGCGTTAAGCGGTTTCGGGATAAGCGAAGGAAGTGGGGCTTATCCCGTAAAAATCCGGCACTACTGGTTGTCGACACGAGGAGGTCGCATCGCAGTGCCTTTTGAAGGTTCCCCCCACTAAAAAAAATGCATTGTATATATAATATTTGAATTGTCAATGTCTGTACATGTTCTGCAAATAAAAAGTTTATTGACTCTACGACCTTGTTATAAACATTACAGAAATGGGAATAAGTTACAATTGAATAAATAACAATAACGCAATATAATACAATAACATATAATATACAGCGTGTTTCAGCAAGTTGTCCTTCCTCTTCTGCTTCTCCCTCTCTTTGTTCCCTTCCTTATTTTTGCTTCCAGACTCCGTATGTTTTTTCAAAATTTTATAAGAAATAATTTAACAACATACAGGACTTTTTTTGAATTAAGATTTTGTCAAAGAAATTAATAATTTGTCTCCAACTTTATGAAACAAGCTGTACAGTGGATATAATAAAACTCTACTTATAATACAACAATATTAAATATGATTAAGAATTAGTATTGCATATTTTATGGATTTTTTTTCAGTTTCTGTCTGAATATGTTTTTTAAACCCAGAATTACAACAGTGGAAAATTCACGTTTAAAAACTAAAGTCTATTTGGTTTAAAAAATTTATCACATTTTAGTTAATACAAATTACAAATTTTTAGGCAATACAATAAAATTAGTGCACTAAGGAGTAAGTCCGCTGCTCTTAAGATTAGCAAATAGAAGAATTTTGAGCTAGTGCACTGAGAATATACTTTTTTACATTAAACGTATGCCATAACATTAAAATTTCGAACAGTTACTCTCAGTTTCAATAACATAATTTAAAATATATTTTAACTCTGTATATATTCACAAGTTTTTATAGACTATCACAGCAAATACTAAATATAATAATTTCTTTCTATGAATAGTATTGCCCATATTTTGGTGCTAAAAAGCATATTAAAAAATAACCAGTATGACCATTTTGTCATTTTTCAAAATATAAGCAAGTTTCAGTAGTTTTGCTGGCTGGTGCTATAGAGAAAACTCTATACTTCAATACAAAAGCCATCTGCAATACTTTTTTGGAGTTTAAATTAAAAAATTTGTAATAACTTTATTACACCGATCACACAAAATATGTTGCTCACTAAAAGGGGCTCTGCCAGAGGCCCTAGTTACGTAGGTGTCCACTATTGTCATGACCCAG
The DNA here is from genome assembly GCA_963971165.1 of Philopedon plagiatum. Classification (NCBI taxonomy): domain Eukaryota; kingdom Metazoa; phylum Arthropoda; class Insecta; order Coleoptera; family Curculionidae; genus Philopedon; species Philopedon plagiatum. The sequence continues at coordinate 22,182,056 of OZ020198.1, read as the reverse complement.
CAAACGCACTTGTTACTTTAGGTAAATCCTACATAAACTTAAGGTTTAAAAAAACTTCCATATCTTGTATGTAATATTTATGTAGGTAACATAGCATAGCGTGTTTTTGCTGGGTAGTTAGACGTAGGTACACAAACAGATGTGAAATACTATTATTTTATAATAAGGCATCTCACATCAGCAGTATTATAGCTACAATAAAATGCATCTTCTGAACGTCTTCACTGCATAAATAATTCAATCGGAGAGAAACAATAATTTCTATACACAACAATTTTTAAAAAATAAATAAACATTTAATTGATATCTTCTTTTAAAATTGATATTAATAAACAGTCATACAGAATAAGTCGAGTATTTTTAAGATATCACAGTTTATACAGTATTATTTGTTTTCTCTAAAGCTAAATTTGGTGTTTTCCCCTGTTTTACCATTTGTAAAGCACTTAATACTGACACCTTATCTAACTCAGACTGAGAGGGTTTCTCACTATCTAAACAAATATCCTTTGCTTTATCACCAAATAGTTCTAGAACCCTTATTCGGTAATCAACAGTTGTAGATACAATATTTCCAACCAATGTTAGATTCTCGATACATGGAAGCTTGCCCAAGTATTCTAAATCTTCAACTTCCATAATTTTATTCCAGCTTAAATCCAAACTTTCCAAAGAATACAGCTTGTAAAAACCTTTAGTAGTGATGATATTATTCTGTGACAAATTAAGAACCTTTATGTTACCTACTTTTGTGTATAACTCATCACAGACAGTTATTAAATTACTAGCAATACTCAGACATTCCAGCTTAGGTAAATCTACTAGATTTGATATGGATTCTATTTTATTATCATTCAGTATAAGAGATTTAATATTCTTTGCTAAACTGACTGTCTTGTCGATCTGCACTATATCATTATTACTTAGATCTAGCGTCTCCAGTGTATTCCACTTCTAAAAAAAATAATAAACATTTTTGTAACAATATAAGCTTAAAAAATAATTTATTTAATTTACCACACTTTGAAAAACTTAAAATTCAGTTAGTGTAACTGATGTAAAGTAAACACTACTAATGTAAACAATTTAACTAGGTACCTGGCTTCCTTCCAGGGTATTTTTATGTAAGACATCGCACTGTAACACATCCGAAATGCTTTTAGCATTTGTGCCATGAACTCTTAGTATTGTGACAGTATTTCTTATATTTCCTAATGAATATATCATATCCAGAGATATATTCTTTAAATATAATTCTTTATGAATCTAAAAATAGTGATAATAAATTCAAGAACCAAAACTATGATCCAATTTTTTAGATTAATACCTTAAATGGAGACAGTTCAAAAGGAAGTTTATCTAGTACAATATTGCTTTGCAGGTAATAACCAACTCTGCCATCAACAGTTAGATTTTCTAATTGAGAGCACATATCCAAAATTGGTCCCAAATCCAAGGGATTTTCTGAATTATCGGCTGCAGGAAGAGGCTTTTTTAAAAATTCACTTACGGAATGAAGCTGAAATATGAAGTTCACAGCACTCAAAAATTTTTAAGATTTTACAGTAGATGGTGCATCCACTGTGCGGTGACGTTCGTATATGGAAGTGCATTTAAAACCGTTGCTGACAATTCGGAGCTTACATGCACTGTAAAATGTAAAACATGAATATGCGAGTGTATTGTTCTACTGAAGCAGTGTTAGGTACCTCTTATGGTGGCAAATGCTTAAGCATAAATATACAAAAGCTCTCAAAGTGCGGACATATGAACTCGAAACCAAAAATTTGAATTTGATGATTTTTTCCATCATACAAACAATATACAATACGTTTATCATGGGGTTGCGATGTGACGTCCGTCCTACGGATACACATACATTATACATTTCACGTAGGATGTGACATCCACATGATTCCGTAGGATAAACGTCACATCACAACCCCATAATAAACATATTTGTATATTGTGTGTATGATGGAAAAAGATCATCAAATCCAAATTTTTGGTTCTTACTTCATGTCCGGACTTTGAAAGTTCTTGTATATTTAAGTTGAAGCGACAATGAGAGACGGCACTGCACAATAATATATTCTATTCATAGTTTATATTTTACACTGTATGTGAGCTCCGAATTGTCAGCAACGCTGTCCAACGGTTTTAAATGCACGTCCACACACGGACGTCACAGCGTAATGCAAACAATATACAATTATCCTGGGGTTACGATGTGACGTCCATCCTATGGAAGCATGTGGATGCCACATCCCACGCGGAATGTTATATGTATAAGTACCTATATTAAGTGTGTATATATATATATATATATATATATATATATATATATATATATATATATATATATATATATATATATATACATACATATATATATATATATATATATATATATATATATACATACATATATATATATATATATATATATATATATATATATATATATATATATATATATATATATATATATATATATATATATATATATATATATATATACATATACATATATGATAAATATATTGTATATGCATATACATATGTATGTGTATATAAAACATACCTATATATGTATATGCTTATACACATATGAGGTTATAATTAATTATTTTCATTGACCTTTTAAGAATATTTACCCACATAAATTTAAAAGGACAAAAGAAAAAAAAATTATACATACACTGACTAACCTCTAATGGTGTAAAACTATATATTTTACTTGAAGATAATATTAAATCAGCTTCAGCAGAGCATTTTAATGATAATTCTTGAAGCAAGAAATATATGTCATATAGGTGAAAATCTAAAAATTTAACGAACACTACTGGCATAGTTCGCTTTAAAAAAATTAATATTTTTTGCAGATATTCCTCTAAGGCTTTACGTCTGGATTCAATAAACAAGTCTGATTTGTTTCCCATAACTTTTTTAGATGGAAGTATGTCTTTGGAGACACCATGATCAGTAACAAGTTTATTGTGCAAGTTAAAGAATTCACTGTATCGATGCTTAACTTTCCAAATTATGTCTCCAACTTTGACTTGTATAATGTAATAAGTTACGTTGACCACCTCCTCTGTACTTGGTATTTCTACAGAAGTTTGATTTTGATTAGACCACAAACAAGCCATTTACCTAAAAAAAACCAAGGCAGTAGTTGTGTGTTGTGTGTGAAATCTAACCTAAAAAAAATATTTGGAACGTATATAGGCACTATAGGCAGTGTTTCACTGCCCGCTAGGCGGACTGGGACTGCGTATCCTGTTTCGCCGCAAGTTACTTTTAGCTTCTCGACAGAATGGCGGTAGTAAATAAAAATCAGGTCGACGACACATTCATCGACCTAATTTTCAGCCTCCCTCGCCATTATAGCACTGATTTTCTATAACATAATCGAAAACATTACTAATTGTGGGCGTTAACTTTAAAAAATTTTGTCTTACTAAATCACATTCACTTTTAATTAGTTCCTCTGTTTCCTTTTTATAAACAAATTTAATAGGACAATCCCTTACTGACGAGCCTTTAGAGTTCTGCCCCACTAGAGTTTGATCTCCATTATTAACCGGCAGTGGCGTGCCGCCGAGGGGGCTAGGGGGGGCACGAGCCCCTCCCGCCCTCATCGTAACGGCGCCCTCACGCCCCCGGAGATTTACTGATGCCTACTAGGACCACATACTCTCTAATAAATGGACAGTAATTTACAGCGCCCCCTGGAGATTCACTGCCTATTATGACCACATACTCCCCAATAAAAGGAAAATAATTAGGTGCCCCCAAATCAGTGTGCCCCCTCCGCTCCTAAAGGCACGGCACGCCACTGTAACCGTTATTCCAAGAGGTACAAGTGATAATATAAACATATACTCGTCAGTAGTATCAGTTGCAACCGAAAATTGTTGTTTATAAGTGGGAAGGTGTATTAAATAGAGAATGTGAGAACGAGTGTGCAGCGGCCTTTATAAATGTGCTACAAAGACATATTACAGATTCTACTGAGACCAAGTACTACCTATAATAGTACAATGTAAAGATCGGCGTAGGAAGCCATGGATCACTCCAGGTCTGCTTTCGTCTATCAGATACAGAGACAAGCTCAAGAGTAAGGCCAGCAGAAATATTGGCGGGGAAGGACACTAACACAGTTCATTACTTACCGGAAAACATTAACAAAATTGCTCAAAAAATCCCGTGAAAGTTGTTAAATAAAAAGCATTTCGAACGGAGAAAATACAGAAGTTAACAAGGTAAAAAGCAAGCTGACGAACTTAACGATTATTTCAGTTCTGTCTCCATCTTATTAACAGTGTAAAACGCACTGGAGTGTTCCCTGACATCCTAAAATATGCAATCATAATTCCTCTGCACAAGGCAGGTTCAAAAAAAGAAATGAGCAATTATAGGCCCATGCCACTGACCAGCAATATAAGTAAAATAATAGAAAAGTGATTAAAACTTAATTAGATTGTGTAATTTCTTAAATCGAGATAACATCGAAATATCAATTTGGCTTCAGGCAGCACTGTAGCACAGGCATGCAGTGCGTCATGTGACGGAGCACATCGCCAAGGGATTTAATAATGGTGAAAAATGCATGGTAACCTTCCTGGACCTGGCCAAGGCTTTCGACACTGGTGGCACACTGCGTTCTACTTGACAAGCTCCATAGGATGGACATAAGAGGCTTACCACACAAACGGTTTAAATCTTACTTGACGGACAGAGTGCAGCGAGTAAAAATTAGAAGCACCCTAAGTGAGTCTTGTCGAGTGGAATGCGGTGTGCCGCAGGGCACGGTGCTTGGCCCGGCACTATTCTGCATATACATAAATAACATGATTCAATAGTGTTGCAGGAGGGCGGGGTGGTCTGTTATGCCGATGACACTGCAATCATGGTTAAGGACACTGCGAGACCCGGAAACTAATGGAGAGTGTAGGTACTTACTTTAATAAATGCATGGTTTGACCAAAATGTGTTAACATTGAACACCGCCAAGTCTCACTTTGTGTGCTTCCCAATGACACAGAGATGTTCACCTGACATCAAAACTCTAACTATACATAAAAATGATTGTGCAGACAGCGCAAGCTATAACTGTGATATGAAAATCACAGCAGTGGAAAAAATGAAATACCTGGGAGTACCTAGTGATTGATAGGCACATGAAGTGGGTTAGTCATGTGGAGTACATAAAGGGGAAGATTCGAAAACTTCATCATAAATTCTACATACTTCGAAACTGTATTTCAAAAAAAGCAACATTAAATATATACCGAGCGTTGGTAGAATCAATAATGAATTATAATACTGTGTTGTAATCTGGGGTGCGGCGTACTCAAGTGCTCTTCATGACCTGGAGGTTTTTTAAATTTATTTTGATTTATTAATTTTTTTTTATTTTATTTTTTAATTTTTTTCTTTTTTTTATTACTTTTTTTTTATTTGGCGGTAAGACTGGGATATAAGAAAGGATTATTTTGGTTCCGGTTGGCTGTCCCGGAAGGAGAGACTAACAAGAGGCCAAATTTTGGGAAAGGTGACACAATGTTACAAAGGAGCCCTATATCTAACCTATACCTAGTCCCTATTCAACCCAACAGAGGTCGAGACTTAACATAATGATGATATAAAATATAAAAAAAAATTTCATCAGTCAGTAGATTTGCGAGTTAAAAGGAGATACACTGTTTGAATTATATAACTGAGTGAAGAAATGATTTATATTAATATAAATAAAACAAAAATTGTAAAAACAGTAAAGAAAAGTTAATATAGGTAGAATTGATCAATAGTAGTTTAATCCTAATATACAGGAGGAATCCAGATGAAACATAACTGACACTAATCAAAATGACAATATCATGTATAACTAATGTCACGCAAACTTCCCACAGTTTGCAAACTAGTCTGGCCTGTTGGAGAGCTTCCAGAGCCATTGAAACTTACACACACACACACACACACATACATGACCTGGAGGTGGCTCAGAAAAAAATATTAAAGGTAATACTGTTTAAAAATAGCCGCGGACGTAGATGGCCCCTGTTCAGGATCTTCAAGGTTATAAACAACTTCGATTGTCGCATCCAATTGTTGTAGGTTCCTATTGTCGGTTTTTTAAGTTAAACCTGTATACGACGCTGTCTGCTTCAATTTTTTTTCCGAAATTTCGAAGTTTTTGTTTAATTTCATCAGAAGCGTCTTTTAAACTCCACGTAGCAAGAAATTTAAAAAAATTTGTACTTTTTCGGGCCGTTCGGCTTTTCTTCAAACATTGCAAATATCAGGTTGGTTCAGTGCTGCCATTTTCTCTGCAACAAAGGGAAATATTTCACCTATCGCAAAAATTCGACAAAAATGACTAGTTTTTTTTTCAGTCGTTTTTCTTTTCTTCTGCTTTTAAGAGGTTTTGAGTGTTTTAATTGGTTTTTTGTATTATTAGACTTGATATTGCTAGGTTTATTTGAAATAATTATCCTTTTCAGGTACCCTTAGCTATTTTGCATTATCGTACGACACAAAAGAATTATAAAATAAATGTTTCTTAACTGCATTTATGACGCTCTAGATTGTAAAATTTACACACTGTGCTGTAGCTGGCTGCCGTATACAGGGGCACATTCAGAATCGACGCCGGGTGTTCCCGGGTAGACTTGTCAATGACGTCACGGCCATAAGAAACAACGGCTGGCCTCACGGTCAGCTGTTTACCCGGGAACACCCGGCGTCGATTCTGAATGTGCCCCAGTATACAATACTAAAAGGGCGTGTACCGTTGTCAACTTCGGTTACGGTTTTGTGTCCCGTAAGTATCGGTAATCTGAAAAGTTGACAGATTGGAAACGCAATATCTGTCATTAATGTCACCGAAGAAACCGAGCGGTTAACCAGGTTTGACAACGGTACACCGCCTAAACTTTAATAGGAGTGCTCAATCCCAATGTTCGCAAATAGAACTGTCAATCATATGATTCTGTGACGTCACCACGTTACCTTCGTGCTTTGTTTACATATGCAAATACGGTAGTTTTGTGCTGTTTTGCTTGTTTTTGAACAGTTTTTTAAACTTTTGGAGAGTTTATCCTTATAGTTGTTACTAGTTCTGTGTTTTCTTCATCGTTTGATATTGTTGTTATAGTTATTAAGTTGTTATTTTTCATGTTCTTCCACTTTTTGTGTTGTTGTTTTATTTAGTGTGGGAGACTTTTTTCATGGAGAAGCGTATCAAAGAGGACCAGGAATGGTTAAGAAACTGTGAAGAAAAATTTTGAAAAGGGAGAAAGTCTTGCCTTATAGACTGATTTGGGATTTTTGTAAACTGAGAACTATTATAATAAGAATTAATTTTAGAAATATAAAAGCCGAAAAAGCAAGAAGTCCATTAATAGAAAATCAAGTGGTGCTTCCGATGTTAAATATTAGAAGTAAAATGAGAAAATTAAGCAAAATAGTTAATTAAAGCATTTAAATATGCAAAAATACAGACAAATCAGTATTTCCATTATTTCATTTTCACTTCAATAGTCATAACATAATCTACTTTAGAATTTTACATAGATCTTTATTTCTTCCCTTATGGATTCCTATTGGTAGTTGTCCGTTTTAGATACACTAAAATTGTATCAAATTTTCAACTAAATAATTATCATTAAGTTTTCGACGAGGCTGAAAGGGCAAATCCAAACAACAAAAATACATTTGTAAACAATTAATTTTAATTAAAAAAATATAGTCAGAATCTTATTTCGCATTATTTAGCATATTGTTTATTTAGCATTTCACCATCCAGCTCTTAAAGCTGGCGAAAAATATCGATCCGATGGTAAGATTTTAATACCAATATTTCAATATATCGGTATAAAAAATCTCGCCTAAAAATGTCGATATATCGAACAAAAAATATCATTTATTTGATATATTCATATTATTTCAGCACCCCTACTTTCTGCTGATGTTCTGTTTAGGCTTTTGAATGGTATCATCTGTTGCCCCCATTTTCTTCAACTTGTTTCCTTTAATTTAGTACATAAAATAAGAAATAGTACTATGTTTATCACTCCACTAACTAATTATGGCTTTCATAGCTCCATGTCGCGCATGGTTCGCTGGTTTCATATTAATTTGGATCCCTTTGGTGGGACTTTGATGGGGTTTAAAAGAAAATTATCTAGGCAAACATTTGTGGCTAATTTGATTGTTTAATGGTATATTTGGTTCTATATTACAGATATGTACATTTTTGTATGTTTAGTATTATTAATTCATGTCCTGTATCTTCTATATACTTGTAAATTGTAAAATGGATTTTCCCTTGAAATAAATAAATTAAATTAAATAAAAGTCCTGATTGTTTTCAATATAATGCTGAAAGTTTTAACCATTTCTTCATTCCTTTTTCAAAGTTCTTTGCTTTGCTGATAAGTGGAATAGTTTGTAAAATATTGAACTATTTTGTGGATTTTCTTGGTAGGCATACCAGCAAAACTGTTGCTTTCATAAACGGCACGGTAATCCTAAAAAATAAATTGATGGATAAATAATGGACATCCAAGGAAAAGATACAGGCTTGATTACCTTTTTTACAAACTGAAAAAAAGCAAACCTCTTATATATTTTTTGCTGAAAAAGCTTCATGTCTATAATACCAAGCCTTAATGTCTCTGTACATCATACCCAATTATGTATGTAAAACTAAATTATTAGTTTAACAGCTACAATTATACATTCCAAATGTCTCAAACTTTATCAAAAAACAGGCGAAGATACACAAGCAGCCTATTCAACAAAATGTAAACAAAGCAAAAAGGTAACGTCGTGACGTCACAGGACATAACCTCATTTGGCTGATTGAGCACTCCTATCTAAAAAGCCGCGTTCTCAGAGCTTCGTTGTGTCGCCAGATGTCGCTGGTCGCCAGCGACATACTTCCAACCAATAGGATTTGAATATTTATTTTCACCTAACCCCCACTTCTTTGTCGCCGGTTTGGGTTTGCTTGTCGCCAGTGTAGTTGGATTATTTCAACTTCATTGCTGCTGTCGCGCGTTTAGTTTTGTTTTGTTTGTGGTTTTTATGGAATTTATAGAACCTTCAAAGTTTCTAATGGAGTAAAATTGTTATACCGCGGACGAAGTCGCGGGCGCAAACTAATATTAAATAAATTAAAAGTAAAGAGAACATCAGTGTCTTGTTTTTATTTCAATCCACTTAGTTAAAGACAAAAACCCTAAACTAATATTTTTTTTTTAATATTTTCGTTTTCTTGGTTTCTCGATCGGTCAGTAAAACTAGCTTTAAATTTGTTTTAACGTTTCGGTTTATTTGCTTAAACCATCTTCAGAATTCTATAAAGAAATTATTTTTTCATATGTAGGTATATATATAAGTGGTAATATTAATTTTAAGACAAACAATTTAACAATTAGGCTTATCTGGTTTTCATTAGCATTATTGGAGCCTTTAGCTTTTCGCCAAAGATAATATGATAGTAGTAAATTACGCCTTTCCATAATAAGGATTATTCAAAACGGAATATAGACACAATTGGGCACAATTATCTTGCACAAAAAAATAGTTTTCACGTACAAAAACAATAACAAATTATGAAAATCATCTAAGGTTAGGTTTCATCGAATGATAGGCGACAGGACGGCTCATCGGCGACAGCCGATCCTTATCGCCGCGACACCCAATAAGATAGAAGTGGGGATGTGTCGCCGCGACAGCACGAAACTCTGAGAACGCGGCTTAAGTTTAGTACCCTTGGCCGTATATTTGTTGTCAAAGTTCATGAAATTAAAGCAACAACCTAAATTCAAAAATATATTTATATAAAAATATGTAAAGATGAAATTATAATATAATTCATATAAGATCCAGGTGAAAAACTAGTGCTGTAACGGAAATAGAAATCTAAAATGTCATAAAATAGAAGTGGAAGTTGAGGTCAGAGCTGGGCAGTAGCTAGCTACCAAGTAGTTAAGCTACTAGCTTAGTTACTTTTTAGGTAGCTAATAGCTTTATTCAAGCTACATTTTAAAAAAGTAGCTTGTAGCTGTAGCTTCTACGCTTTTCTTCGGTGTATTCATGAAGCTACTTTACAAAGTAGCTAGTTATTGGCAAAAGCTACTTAAGCTACCGAAAGTAGCTAAAGCTACCGAAAGTAGCTGTAGCTACCGAAAGTAGCTTAAGCTACCGAAAGTAGCTTAAGCTACCGAAAGTAGCTTAAGTTACCGGAAGTAGCTTAAGTTATTTTTAATGATTTAAAGTGCGTTCTAAAAATAGTTTTAAGTTCTCCAACAAAACTTGCTAGAGCTTGTCTGTTTGTCGTGTTTATTCGTCACCCTATTGCACTGTTGTTGGTTTGGTGAGTTGCTGTTTGACTCTTGTTGCGAAAAGTTGTGCAGTGATGTAATAAACTAAGTTGTCCTATTGTGATTGTGCTGAAAATGTCTTCAACTGAGGTAAGTTGATATTATAAATAACGTGAAGTGGGAAGATTTAGTATACATTTCTTAAAAAAGGGAATACTGTCATTAGACAGTGTTGTGTTGTAAATAAGTTTACTAGGTACCTATGAATATACACGTAGGTAAAATGTGCCACAAATATTAACAGTTTACTTCGCGCTAACACCAATATCATCTTTCTCAAAAATATTGTATACAGGGTGTTTTAAAAATGCTTTAATATGTTTTAAGGAGTAAAATTTACTCGGCAAAGAAATAAGGAAACACACATACTGATTTTCAAAGAATCTCAAGTTTCAATGTACAGGGTGGTCCATGTTTCACAAGTTCATGTAAACAAATGTGGTTAATAAAATGTTTTAAAATAAGATTATGAGGTTCTTCCCTTTAACGTTTAAAACTAATAAAAAATTTATTAAAAAATATTTAACCTACATGTTTAAAAGTGGTTTAGCTTTTAAGTTACAGACCTTAAACATAGGCGTGCAAGGAGGCCAAACGTGCATAAAAATGAATTTTACTTGTTTTCTCAAAATTGTTGCATTTTATAAAATTTACTTATTCTTTGTTTTCTATGTGTTTTAATGTTGTTTATTTAAAGGCGGGTTCAAACAGCAATTTAATTTAATTTTAGCCTAAGGTAATTTAAGAGTTTATTTAATTTTAATTTATGGTGTTCATCCAGAAATTTAAGCCACCTAAGATTTAATTTTCAGCCAATGAAATACATCGTGCTGCGCCTGCGCCATTGCGATTTTCAAGTGTGGGTGTGGGTTATTTTTAGTTTTGCAAAAACAAACTCACTTTAAATAATTTACATTAAACAAGCTAACACAAGGAATGGGAAATACACAAAAATGAAAAGCTTTTGTTTACATTTTATGAATATTTTTCTTTCAAAACTGTCAATAGTGTCAATGCCAACTGCGTCATCTCATTGAGTTTGCGCGTTAACCCTCATTTAATTTAATTTAATTCTAAAAGATAAAAGTTGGTCAACTTTTAAATTAAGTCTTAAATTACATCAACTGTATGAACGCTATTATGGCTTGCCATCTAACCAACTTTTTAAGTTACGCTAAATTAAATATTAAATTAAATTAAATCGCTGTATGAACCCGCCTTAAATTGTATATAAATTAATATTATCATCTTCAGATTACCGTGTATATGCTATGACAATTTGGACTAGTTTAAAATTATTATTTGTGGAAGCAAAACTTTTTATAATGTTTTTTTTTTCCAAAAATCGATAATAAAAATGTTTTCCATTTTTTTTTTAACTTCTGACCGCCCACGAAGACGAAAGTCTAAGTACTATGCACTATGTCTAAGTACTATGTACAGGGGAAATCCGACTCACACATCCAGAGCTGGAAACATCTGTAGGGATTTTACCAGCCCTTTAAGAGGATGTGTGGGGTGGTACCACCTCGGTCGAGGAAGAATTCCTCTACCACCTTCCAAAATTGGCAAAAAAGTTGGCAAGCAAATTCACGCACATGCTGTATATTTGCGAAAAACCTTTTTAAACGGCCATTTTTGTCACCCTGTATAGGCAAAACCGAGCTTCTTTGTAGATTGGTAATTGGTACACATAATTATTATTGTTAGGGAAATGATGACAAACATCAACACAGTGTTAGTGATGAGGAGCCAACTGACCCTTACACAAATGAAAGCGATGACGACCCGGATTATCACCCGGAAAATGAAAAAAAAAAAAGAGAAAGATTGTACCTGACGTTTTTAATCTGCGTTCCCGGAAAGAAGCCAAACTGGAGCGTTCTCTTTCTAGGACCAGTTTGCAAGAGCCAATTGCAAGTGGAAGGTAAGAGTTTAATAAAGGTTGCCAACGGGATTCACTATCGCTAAAACTGGTCTAATTTGGAAATATGGCAATTAATGGTTTAAGTTGACAAGGAAACAAAAAAGACAGCCTAGTTTTGCCCATACATTCATTTAGTTTTAACTGTGATAATTCATGAATATAAAATATAACTAGAAAAGGTTTCTGCTCGTCAATATGAAAACCAATAATTTTAGGACTTCTTCCAGAGCAAAGCTTTGCATGAATAGTGGATTACATCAAATACACTTTAAAAATTTGCTTTGATAAAAGACGAAATTTAAAAACAACGCCTACGAGTACTTTGCTGACGAACTACAAGTTAAAAATTTAGTACTTGTCTAAAATTTAACCAAGCTTAGTGAATTCCATTGTGCATACCTACTTAAATTTTTTAGTCGGTAAATAAAGTATTAAATTATCTGAAAAAATAGTTATTTTTATTTTTATAGGCGTTTGAGAGTTTTTGCTTGTACCCTTAACCGATTTTCAGACGCAAAAATATCTATAATCCTGAAAGAAATGTTTTAGCCCCCGAGAAAGATTGATGTTTACGAATAAATAATAGAACTAACATGTTTGCAAGATTGTATGGGTAGACTATGAGATTTTGCATTGCAAAAGCTGCCTCATTCTTATGGCAAGTTATGTTTTTGACTTGCCATATAATCTTCCTGAAATTTATACATTTTGCATTATCATTATCAAACTCTTGAATTTCACCGACAGCTTCATTTATTAGAACAAAAATACTAAGCATCTTACTTTATTTCAGTGACGCCACATGTAGCAGTAGGAGCAGTAGGTACACCTCAGAGATTTGATATTCCTGACAATGATAATGATAATGAAAATGCAAGTGACGACAATGAAATTAAATTTAAGAAGCATGCCTTATTTGATGGAAGATTTTTTTTGTTTATTAAAACAATAGGAAGTAATATTGAAGCCAAATGTCAACTATGTACATCTGTTAATATCCACATAAAAGGTCCGTCGAACAGTACCTCAAATTTTTTAAAACATCTTCTTAAGAAACATCCTAATAGCCTTAACTACTATAATTCATATAAAATCGAAAAGAAGAGTACACCAAAAAGGGAGAATACATCTGGTTTTAAAGATCTAGCGACATCTTCTAGCAGCAGTAGCTTAAAAATGAAACAAACAACTCTATTTCATTCCGTTACAGGCAATATACAGACGGTTAAAAGGACTTTGATAAAAGACTAGTTAAATTTGTTGTTGACACAATGTCACCAACATCAATAATAGAGCACGACAGTTTTAGAAATTTGTTTTTATCCACAAATATTGTAATAATGAGTAGGAGAACTTTGGTTCGGAAAATAAATGACGAGTATGACACACATTTAAAAAAAAATTCGAGGAGAGATTGACTTAGCCACATTTGTATGCACGACTGCAGACATCTGGTCCGCCAAACGAAGAAGTTTCTTAGGGGTAACCTGTCATTGGATAGATGATAGTTTAAAACGACATTCCGCTGCACTGGCTTGTAGACGATTCTACGGTGTCCATTCATTTAGCAGAATTGCCGAAATGCTTGAAGATATTCATTTCCAGTTTAATTTAGACCTAAACAAAATCGTATCTACAATAACAGATAATGGATCCAATTTCATTAAAGCTTTCCGCGACTTTGGTGTTCAGTTAACAGCCTACATTAAAGCAACAGATGGGTCAGAGTCGGACTCTGATTCTGACGATGATGAAGAAAGCTTCGTACCCTCAAATATTGAAGAAGACAAAAAAGATTTTGTTTTACCACGCCATATCAGATGTGCAAGTCATACCTTAAATCTGATTGCTACAACCGATGTTCACAACGCTCTTAATGCCAACACTGCGTTAAGATCACGACATGAGAAAATAATGCAAAAATGTAATAAACTCTGGGCAAAAGCTGGAAGACCCAAAAGTGCTGAGGTGATACAGCAAGTACTAGGCCACACCCTATCTTATCCTTCTATCACCAGATGGAATTCTTTTTTTCAGTCAGTTTCCCAGATTTTAGAAGATAAGAACAAATTAAAAGAATTGTTTGATAGATTAGATTTAAACAAAGAGGCATTTAAAGATACAGAAATCCAGTATTTGGAAGAGTACTGTACAATTCTAAAACCAATTGCAAACACCCTTGATTTTTTGCAGGGTGAAAATAATACGTACTTTGGTTACGTATTACCCAGCATAATGTCCTTGAAAGTAAAACTGTATAAGTTGCAGACAGAAAAAGAAATAAAGCTTCTGGCTGCTGTATTAGAAAAAATTCGCCAGTCCTTATTTAAACGATTTGAAAACTTCTTTTCGCTAAATACAAATTCGGAAGAAGCCGTTATTGCAGCAGCAACAATTCCTTCTATTAAGCTTCGTTGGTTACCAGTGCTCAAGGAAACTGATCCGACCATTGACGTTAAAGCTGTACAAGAAGTTTTTATCAATACTGCTATTAAAATAATTTCGAATCAAGGAACTTGCTATAGTGATAGTACTACCAACAAACCGGACGAAAATGTGTCAGATTTTTTTGATTTCAACTTTAACGATTCGACAGTTTTAACATTGACACAATCGACTGTGCCGGCCGAGTCTGACGATAGCCGTACTGAAGTTTCTCTAAAAAATAAAATTGAATTGGAATTTTTACAGTTTATAAATGACAACAGACATAACCTTTCTATGTTAGAAGATTATCCAATTATTAAACGAATATTTATAAGATTTAACACCTCTCTAGCCTCTTCAGCTCCAGTGGAGAGATTATTTTCTTTTGCTACGTATATTAACAGTCCAAGAAGGCACGGATTGTCGGACAGCTTATTCGAAAAACTTGTACTTAAAAGAAATAATCTGTATACCGGCTAAGTAGTGTTAGTGCAATGTTTATTTAAGTTGGTTTTTTGTTTATTTGTTATCTGCAAAAAGCCCTCATTTGGTTTAATAGCTTGTTTATTTAAGACATGGCTTAAAGTTTTTCTTACTATTCTGTGAGAGTTTTTTAAAATAAAAAGGTTATTGATAATTCGTTTATTATTTAAAGGAATGCAACTCATTTGAAATATTGTTGCTGTCAGACCTGTTACTATACATTTGTGCAGAATTTTTTTTTTAAGAAAATCGCGTGGTGGTGCCAAACTATTTATTCTAGTGAGATACGGATACTTTACTGAATAAGATATGTATTATTAAAACTAAAATATTGACATTTTAAAGTTTTCTACACATAAATAGGTCCTTCAAATTAGAACAAAAGTTCCAAATATCGCTCCTGTTATTCCAAAAAAAAATAGTAATATGTAGCTTAAAAAGTAGCTAAAGTAAAGAGTAGCTTGTAGCTAAGCTACCAGTAGCTTAGCTACTTTTAAATGAACATAGCTTAATTACTAGGTAGCTTAGTTACTTGTAATTCTAAGTAGCTTGTAGCTTGTAGCTAGCTACTTTCCTCCAGTAGCTTGCCCAGCTCTGGTTGAGGTGACTATTAAAGAAGATATAATTTGATTTTTTACAAAAAAAACTCATGTGTAATAGTAATTATGCTATATCCTTAATTGTAAACAAATCTAAATTTTAAAAACACTTTAGCAGCCTGTTCGCCACGTAGTCTATTTGGTTTTTCATCATGATGCAAATAAAAGAAGGTACGATACCAAATCGTGTCAAATTCGTCCGGGTTCACGCATGACGTCACGCTGTGTCTTATTTTTGAAATTTATAACGCGCAATATAGAGGTTACGTTAGTTATAGGCGATTTTATATAAATTCTATTTGCAATATACTTTGCCTCCTGCTTATAATACAAATTTTATAGTATATGATTTAAAATAATCATAAAAATAAAGGGATAAATACATACATTGATTGTCCACATTACAACCATACACAGCATTTTTACTTTTAAACTCCTAAAAGTAATATAAAAACACCAAAAAATAGTTGAAAACACAACGCGATCTTAAAAAAGACGTTTCGTTTATAAAATATCGCGGAATTGGTCACGGCGTGACGTAAATGACCACACCTACCTGCGCGGTATTATATCTTCTTTTACTTGTATCATGGTTTTTCATCATATAAAGCTGCTCTTCTAATAGTTGTTCCCTGGCAACACCAGGTACTAAAATTTAAACTTCAGTTGTCAAAATGCAAAAGCGGAAACAGAAGTCTAAAGAACGCATCTTCCGCACTTGCGGAGTAAAAGCGGAGGTCCGTTACATCACTATTTAAACCTTTCCAGTTAATTGACAGCATAAAAATTGCCTAAATGTAAAAATAAATAGGAATATAAAGGGATATAAAAAGTTATCTAGTTTCTATTCTGACATTGGTTCTGGTTCAGAAGCTTGACTAGCATCATTAGAAGAATTTTTTACAGGTTCACTACTTTTGTCAGTATCGTTTAATAATGCTGATAGAGCATTGGCAGATGTAGATAAGACGCTGAACTGTTTCTTACGATTGTCTAATTGATTCTCTAGTTTCTTCTTTTCTGCCGCTAGATCAGCTAACTCTTTTTGAAGCACTCTCAGTTTTTTATTCATGTCGGTTCGTGGTGGTTCTTTGGCTATTGCTTTAGCCAATAAATCATACTGAATGCGGTTCTGTTTTATGATTTTTGCTTTCTCCAATTCTTTCTTTTGCCGAGTGATATCGTCCTTTTTAATATTAATATTTTTTTCCATCTCGGCATATAGCGTTTTGTACTTTTGTAATTGTTCCTCCGTTGATTTGCCGACATATTCGGACCGGCGCCTTGAATGCTCAACTAGAGCCAGTTGAGCCAAAATTTTATCATACATTGTTTGAGATTCTTCTTCAGTTTCATCAGCTGTATTCATCCACTTAGCAATCATTTTAAGCATTACATTAAGTCTACGGTCTTCACCTGTACCATCGCCGTCAAAAATCAGGCGTCTTTTGATAACCTCTTCTAAAAAAAAAAAAATAACAAGTTAATATTTTGTACCAAAAGTGGAAGGGAAGATAAAAATGGGTGATTTGGGAAACAAAATGACGAAAATTTTGAAACACAAGGGTAAATAATCAGTTCCTCAATTTAAACTCGAAGAACTCAATAATTTTTTATCTTTCAGTTCACAAAATTCACACAATATGAGTAGAAAAATTATTATTAGTTCTAAAGAAGTTTGTTATTTTACATCTAATCTAAAGGGTGTTTGTTTGATATGCCTTCCTGGAAGTTTTGCTAAGATGGCATAGGTACGAGTGATTTGGATTTTAAACTGTTTTAGAGTGCTTAACGTTAAATACTATTAATTTATGTGTGCGCAGATTTTAATTTAGACTTTTACCGCTACGGATAGATATTTTCTCTTGGTCTAAAGAAATTCTTCTATTTACATTGATTTTTAACATGCCGCGCTCGATGCCGCGAATGGAACAACTGTGTGCTGCTCTTGAGCTGTACGGGAGCTCCTCCTTGGGGTGAAAGGAAGACACCTATAATCGAACTATATCACATGACCTGTAGGTCAAGGTGGACCAACGGGATCTTCAAGGGAACTCGCGTGAATACGCTTTTAGATAATATATTCCTCATCTCATTTAAAAACTTCTGTCTTTTGCTCTTCTGACATCAAATCTTGTACCACTGATAAACTACTTAGCAGAATATTCGTTCTTGCATATATTTTTAAGAAACAAGTATTTTTATCTTTCAAATCGGGTATGCAAGCACTTGGTAAATAATTTGTAAACAATGCAATATATCAATATCATGCAACATGCTTGCTGGAATATGCAAGTGTTGTATGGTCTCCCTTTTACCACTGTTATAAGTATCTACTGGAAAGGGTTCAGAATAAAGTTGTTAGACACATGTACTACAAAGAAACTAGGATATATGATTTTATGCTTTCGGTAACATGGGCTGTGTGAGAAATATAATTTAACAAGATTGGAAATAAGGAGAAATAGTTTTGATATTCTGTTTCTGTTTAAGATAGTGCATGGCATTGTTGATGATCCAACTTTCTTAAGTAGAAGTAATTTTAATTTACCTTCCTATCGTATAAGACACATTAACACATTTTATTTGTCTACAGTGGCTTTAACAAATAATCATTTAAATTCACCATTGTTTAGAATGTGTCATGCATACAACAGAATTCAGAATGAGTCAGATATTTTTAATATTACCTACTCCCAACTTAAGAGAAAACTTAGGGAAGTTCTTTAATAGTATTTTTTGGAATATATATACTTAATGTTATTTAGTTTATAGTTTATAGTATAATTTAGTATGTAGTTTATTATAAGTGCTTTGTAATTGGATCATTTGATCTGTAAAGTGCTTAAATAAACAAATAAATAAATAAATAAACAGACCAAAAAGTTTTAGAACTAAATAGTAGGCACTAATTATTTAATTAAAAGTAAAAGAAAGTTCGAGAATATGACTAGAAAAAAATATCACCATATATATTGTTTGGACAGTCTTAGTAATTTTTATGAAAATTGGTACAGAAATTTTCCAGCTGATTATTTCAGAAAATGTTGGTAGCATTTTCCAATGGTTTTTCGGCTTTAAAATTTTTAACATTAACATTATGAGTAATGAGTATATTAAGTACGAGGCAAGCAATTTTCAGTCAATTATTCAAAGTTTTAAGGTGTATAATGATTTCCGAGATGATTTCATTCAGAAGATTAATATTTTAAGAGATATGTATATGGTGTCATTTTTTCTGTCACATCATAGGTACCATGGGTGTACTGAGAAAATCCGACTCACACATCCAGAACTGGAAACATCGCTACAGATTTCACCAGCACTTTAAGAGGATGTGTGAGGTGGTATCACCTCGGCCGGTACCACCCTATTAAAAATCTGTGTGTTTCAACATTTATTATGTTAATTATAATATTGTAAAAAACATTCACAGGAATGAAGACTATAGTGGTAGGGGCAACTGATGAGAAGATATAATAATGTAGACAAAAGGTAAGGGCACAAAAAGTGTATGTCACTAGATACCAAAAGGAGAGCTGGGTGGGTGAAGACACACATGATTGAAGGGAAAGAGATCAACAGGAGAAGAAACTCAGGTTTGTTAGCTGTGTAGTTGATGTGGAGGTGATTAACCAGGAATTCGAAAAAAAGGACCAAGTAGTCCCTTTTTGAAACGAAAACAACAGGGAAACGGAAGTAGATAATAAATATTTTAAAATTAGTATTACCTTCAGACATTCTCGCACAATAGGGCATCAATAATCAAGACCAGCGACTTTTACAGTTTAATTTACAATACAAATACATAAATTAAAAGGCTTTTAGTTTATAACATAACCTAAAACATGCATCTCGCTTCTCTTCTTTTTATGTATTAATGGCATTGGTGCGATATTTGGGCCGATATGGTCGGCCCAAGGTCGGTCTAAGGCTAAAGGGCTAAATGCTGAAAAGCAAGGCTATTGGAATCTTCGAACAGACCGGTTGCGCTGTTTACTAGGGTTGCGTTCGAAAACAGCCGTAGCTGCGCCTGTGGTATCATCACGTGACATAGTATTTAAATTCCCCCTTACCAGTTATGTGACGACCCCCTGATGCGTTGTACAGCGTGATTTTCGACTTGACCCAGTCCCTTTAGGGGGGTAACAAATTTGTCTGCCTTTAGGGCGTTTTGTGACCACCCTATTTTTTAAATAAGTAATATATAAGTATATTTAAAAGTATATGTATGTATATACCAAAGAAAATAGAACAGATCTAGGACCATGGACGATCGATACGCACGTCGAATTGATATTTTCGCCAATTTCTAACGTTCTAAGTGGCTGGTTTCTTATATTATGTATATATTATGTTTATAGAAATTCCACCAGTAAAAATAACTCATTGGAACGTATCACATGAACATTGTACAAAGAATAGGTAGCTAGTACTGTTACTGGTTACTGGTTACTGGTGCTATTTTTTGACCTATTCTCGTCTGACACGCTGCAATATTTTCAAGGATTTTTAACGGTGATTTTTACTGGTAGAATTTGTATAACAAGCTGCACCGTGTCATAGGACCTTAAACCACGAGACGAAGGGAGAAGTCACAGTAATTTGTTGATGTCGATCGTTTGTGGTTAGGCAACAGGTACATATGCGGATGCGTATAATACTTATTTTATTTCTTAATTATATGTACATAAGTTCATTTTCGACAAATTTGGTTTTGCTCAGGTTCATATTTTCTGAGTTTAGGGCGGCTATAGGTATCTTCTGCGTTCTACCGATAAAACAGGTAATAACATCGATAGTTCAGCCATTCTTGTATAGATGGCGCTATCAATCAAAAACAACTTATCAAGAATTATTAGAAATTCGGCTTGTTTAGTGCCGTGCCCCGCATGTTTTCCGTTTATTAGATTTGGGGAAAGATGGTAGAAAGTGTTTGGACGCCCAGAATTGTTTTTTATCGCCTCACAACGCAGTAGGGTGAGTTTTTAAACCATGCAGAAATAAGTAATAATGCGCAAACTCCTGTAATATGGCTCCGAATCAAAATCCAACGCCAACTTCGATCAATATTATATGCAATGTGACGTAAATGGAACGCCATGGTGTTCACTAAATATTTACCCATGTAAAAAATGTTGTTTAAAGTGGCCTAAAAGTGTTAAGTGGTATATTTTGTAGAATTTTTGAAAATCTGCGCTGAGAAGCTTGATTTTCTAATAAATGTACTCAATACACGCAGGTGCGTACGCAGCCGTAGTAATAATTTTGACTGGGCCTGCTCCATTGTTGTTGTATCAACTCTAAAACCATTTTCCAAAAACATGATTTTTTTCATCTTTGCCTATATATTTCTCACGATTTATTCCAATACGTAGAGAGATACGTTCATTAGGTTGATGTTTAAGGCAATAAGATGTATCAAATCTAATGGAATAACGGTTTAAATTGCATTTTTGGGTGGCCTAGTAAGTTTCCATAATGACTCGCGCCAAACCACCATTTTGTGCGCACATACTGTTTCCGATGCATGTGCATGCGTTCCTAAAAAAATACAAATCAAACGCATTATTTTGGATTTTAAATTGTAGTTCATGTAATCCAATCTATGATTTAAAAAAATATTCATGGGGCCCCTTAACGCTTTTACACATATGAATTGATTGGGTGGATATTGATTTTTATGGCGGGGGATGGGGAACAAAATTCCTCTGTTGTTTAATAATCACTATACAGGGTGACGCATGAATAAGGAAAATTCCCAAAATAAAAACCTGTTTGTCATTTTATCTGCAATTTATTTTCTTTGGTTTTTCCATTACTGATAAAATATGCATCAGTAATTGCCTCAACTGTATAATAATATGTACATTCATTTACTGGGCTTTCCTACATTTATATGTCTAGATTTTTTTTAAAGCAAAAGTATTGCTTAGATTCTGGCATTTTATTATTAAAAAACATAGTATTTCTCCTAATACCGATTTAACAATAAAAAAGATGGGCAGAGCATCCACTTTTTAAAGATATTCTGATTTTGAGGTGGAATTCTTGCCAGTCTAATTTTTAAAATTTGTTTGAAAGTACAGAAATTGCTCAAAACATATAATATAAAGGAGCTTTAAACATGATCATAATTGTTGTTTGCATCTGCTAAAGACACAATTTTGAATATGTACAATGTTGCTTTTAATTTGATCTTAATTTTGTGTTGTATGAATCTGTGTACCTATAAAGGTGCAGAACCAAAATTTTGTCTAGTTTTAAAGTTACTAATTCTAATTTTAGTATTCTTCTTTCTCTTGACACCAAAAAGTCTTCTGGTTTGGATGGCATACCTGCAATAATTGTTGTAAAAAAATGTGCACCCATTTTAACTCGTCTTTTCCAGATCTATGACAAGGGTATCTTCCCAGACAACTGGAAGACTGCTCGTTTGCAGGCTGTCCTGAAGAAAGGTTCCATGTCGCTTCCAGCCAATTGGGTATCTTCCCAGACAACTGGAAGACTGCTTGTTTGCAGGCTGTCCTGAAGAAAGGTTCCATGTCGCTTCCAGCCAATTATAGACCTATCTCCCTTCTCTGTTGTCAGCAAAGTTATGGAGAAAGTGATCAAATTGCAAATTCTAAAATTTCTAAAAAATTGAAATCATCCATGACAAACAATATGGATTTCATCATAAAAGATCCACAGCTGATCTTACCTTTGTTACTCATAACTGGAACAAATCTCTCGAATTCCGTGGCGAATCCCAGATTGTTTTGAAATTTCCACGGCCTTTGACGTAGTATGGCATGCCACACTCCTCAACAAATTACCTTCTTACGGTCTTCCTCCCAAACTGTGTACGTGAATCAGTAGCTTTCTCTCTAATCGGCGCATATCTGTCATGGTGGATGGTCACTCATCTAACTTCCATCTTATCAATGCTGGCGTATCCCAGGATTCAGTAATGGCACCAACCCTATTTCTCCTTCACATAAGTGACCTGCTCTCTTCAACTACCAACCCTATCCACAGTTATGCTGACGATAGTACTCTTCACTACAACAATCATTTTTCCAAACAAGTCTCGAATCAAGAGCTGAATAATAGACAAAGATCTATGCACCTCTCCCTTTCCCATAATCTTAGATTGGGATGCCAAGAACCTTGTTCAGTTTAACGCCTCCAAAACCCAGTCTTGCTTCCTGTCACACAAAAAATCCAGCAACACTTGCCCCATCCACATGAAAGGCCAAGCCCTACAGAACGTTCGATCTTGTTGGCATTGCTTTTGAGCATGATCTCAGCTGGCACAAAGACATTACTTCAATAGCCACATCAGCAGCTACAAAGCTTGATTTTCTCTTTCAAGCCAGAAAGTACCCTTTTCAGCTTACACACTCTCTATGTCTCCCAAATAAGACCTAACCTAGAGTACTGTTCCCACATCTGGGGAGCGGCATCACCTTCGACACACCATTCTTGATTCTATCCAAAAGAGAGACTCATCAGTCCTCACAAGAAAGCTCCTTTTTCTCGCTCATCGCCGCGCTGTCGGGGATTTGTCCCTTTTCTACCGGTACTTCCACGGATTTTGCTCTGAAGAACAACTAGCCGCTATAATTTCCCCCTTGACTGTTCTTAACAGAACAATAAGAGGTGCGTTACATATGCATCCCTTTACTGTCCAGCTACAAAACCATACCTAGGGTCTCCAGATTATGGAAAAAATTGCCTGCACATGTTTTACGTTCCCTTTCCAACCTCCAATCCTCTAAATCCCTTGTTAATATACATTTCTCTTCTCTTCAGACACCCACGGTATAGTACTTTGGCTTGAAGTCTATGAGGGCCGTCTCAGATAAAAAAGAAAAATGTGGCCTTTAATTTGATATTGATTTTGTGTTGCATAAATCGGTGTATAAAGCTGCGGAACCAAAACTTTGTCTAGTATTGAAGTTACAAATCCTAATTCTAGTATGTTATCCCTTTGTGTGGGTTTAGGTTACAGTTTTTTACTTTTATTATTTATTTTTATTATTAAAACATGCACTAGGTTTTAAAACTAAGTATAGTATTTCTTGTTATAGAGAACACCTTCCATGGTTAGATTAGTATCCAGAGAATTCTAATATGAACACGAACGGAAATTCGAGCAATGGAGCTGATCAGATTACCATGGTTGTGGGTTCCCCTACAGGCATGTCTGTACAATCAGATGATGATGATGATCAATGCCCTTCGTCCCCTGGATCAACATATGAAACTAACGCGGATCTCATGGCTGCGGCCATGGGAGATGAAGTCACTGCACAGTTGGCAGCGGCAGGTAAAAAAGATGTTTTTAGAAACAAGATATGTAATGAAAGAATTATTTTATAAATAATAGCCTTGTAGAAGTTTGTTCAAAATATCTCCGAAACTATTGATCCTATGCTTAAATACTTTATAAACAATTTTGTTAGGCATTAAATTGTCCATCATTTTTGTCTAATACTTCTTTCTGTAAGACCCATAGTTTATGGGATTTAGCAAGTTCAAGGTTTTAAAAGTTATTTTAAGGTTTAAAAAGAAGTTTATCGAAAATATCTACTAAACTATTGATCCTACGCCCAAATACGTTAAAAATAATTTTGCTAAGCATTGAATTTTCTATCATTTTTGCCTAACACTTCTTTCTGTAAGACCAATGGTTTATGTGATATTAGCCAGTTTAAGATTTTTCAAGTTTTAAAGTAAAAAAAAAGTTTGTTCAAAATATCTCCAAAACTATTAATCCTACGCTCAAATACGTTATAAACAATTAGGTTAGGCATTGAATTTTCCATCATTTTTGTCTAAAACTTATTTCTGTAAGACCGATAGTTTATGGGATTTCAAGATTTCAAAAGTTATTTTAAGGTTTAAAAAAAGAAGTTTGTTCAAAATATCTCCCAAACTATTGATCCTATGCTTAAATACATTAAAAAGAATTTTATTAGGCATTGAATTTTCCATCATTTTTGTCTAAAACTTCTTTCTGTGGGACGAATAGTTTATTAAATTTCGCCAGTTTAAGATTTTCCAAGTTTTAAAGTGAAAAAACAGTTTGTTTAAAATATCTACAAAACTGTTAATCCTACGCTCAACTACGTTATAAACAATTTTGTTAGGCATTGAATTTTCTATTATTTTTGTCTAAAACTTCATTCTGACCAATAGTTTATAGGATTTAGCCAGTTTAAGATTTTTAAGTTGTTTAAAGGTTTAAAAAAAAGTTTGTTCAAAATATCTCCGAAACTATTAATCGTACTCTCAAATATGTTAGAAGCAATCTTGTTAATCATTAAACTTTCAATTACTTTTGTCGAAGACTTTTTCTGGTAGGACCATTGGTTTATGAGATCTAGCAGCATTAGTCTACAAGTGTACTAACTATCTAGAATTCTCTTCTTTAAACATTAGTTTCGTTTTTACCCTTCCACCCACCATACCCTCACCCTTAATTTTAAAAAAGACTAAAGAATACATAATAGGGAATATTAACAAAATACCATTTTAGGACCTGTTGGAGTAGCTGCGGCCGCAGCTATCGTTTCTTCTAAAAAGAGAAAGAGACCACATTCATTTGAAACAAATCCTTCGATAAGAAAACGACAACAAAATCGACTTTTAAGAAAATTACGGGTAGGTAAAATATACTAAAGTAATTTTTCTTTTAGTAATTAAACAGTAAGTCAATAAACTTAAATAAAAAAATGTTTCAACAATATCTGTTAATATTAGGGGTGGGCAAAATAATAGGTTTATCGATTATTAATCGAATGAACGATTACAAAAAAATTTAAAATCGATTAATTGACTTTCCGATTAATCGATTTTTCGATTAATCGAGTTCCTCGATTAATCTATTTTTCAATTAATCGATTTTTCGATTAATCGGATTTGTCGATTAATCGATTTTTCGATTAATTTCGATCAATCGATTAATTTCGATTAATCGATTAATTTAGATTAATCGCTTAATTTCGATTAATCGGAAATAATCGATTATTTCAAATAATCAAAAATCGATTATCTTTTTCGATAATCGCCCAGCTCTAGTTAATATATTTTTGTGCTTTTTTTGTAGCAAACAATTGATGAGTTTGCAACAAGAGTAGGTCAGCAAGCAATTGTCTTGGTGGCAACTCCAGGAAAACCTAATACTAGTTACAAGGTTTTTGGAGCAAAGCCTTTGGAGGACGTTATAAAAAACCTTAAAGTTACCATTATGGAGGAATTGGAAAGTGCTCTAGCCCACCAGGTAACAATATGTCAAAGTGAAAATCAGGCGCGGCCCATTTTTTTACAGGTGGGGCAAATTCTGTGGGCAACTGTGATATCAACATAACAAGCAAAATATAATTTTGTAATTAGGGAAAGTTTTTTTTAATTATATGCCTAGCTCTGCCAAGAAATTATTTACCTACAAATAAACATAGAAATACGATCTCAGTCATGCCAATGTTAGTCATCAAATATATCGGCATCGGCACGGGCTTTCTCACATTAGCAACGTAATCCAGAGGTATAGTCTCAGCTGTCTAAAGATGTTTGAGATGAGCTAGTGAACAAGAGGTCGTGGGTTCGAGCCTGTGCTCGGTTAGACTTTTTAAAAATTTTTGTTATTTAAAAAATTATATCGTCAATAAAAGGTGTATTGGCAACAAGTTTAGCACATGTTAATTATTGGTAATCTCATATCTTCTACACCTGGCAGCCTGTATCGTAGTTTTAGTATAAGGCGCGACCTCTATTGAGGAGACGCAGTCGTATCAAAACGGGAAGCCGCTAACGATCTTAGACTATAAAACACATAGAAAAGTAATACTAAAAGTCAAACATCTAGAGTAGCAATGTTCAGTAAACTACAGTACCTATTTTATGATTTTGTACATTATTGAAAAACCTTCCTTAATTAAAAAAAGTGTATATTGCTTGTTGCGTTGATATAACTGGTTGCCCACAAAATTTTGACCCGCCTGTAAAAAAACTAACAGGCCGCGCCTGCAATATATCTACAATTTTTACGTTCAATTTACAGGCGCCTCCACCAATTCAAGAGGATCCCACTCTGTTTGAGTTGCCTCCTTTAATCATCGACGGCATCCCAACTCCAGTGGAAAAAATGACCCAGGCCCAACTCAGGGCTTTCATTCCACTGATGTTGAAGTATTCCACGGGAAGGGGCAAGCCCGGGTGGGGGAGGGAGTCCACCCGGCCACCCTGGTGGCCCAAGGAACTCCCATGGGCTAACGTGAGGATGGACGCCCGAAGCGAAGATGAAAAGCAGAAGGTGAGTTGGATCATCGTCAGCTGTTTCAAATTGTGTTACTTTTGTGACTGGAGAAATATTTACTATTTTATATGTTTATCTTTATAGATTTCGTGGACACATGCCCTGCGGCAGATCGTAATCAACTGCTATAAATTTCACGGCAGGGAAGATCTTCTGCCTGCTTTTACCGAAGAAGACGAAAAAGCCAACGCAGCGGCTACATCAAACGCAAATGTGAGTTTATGTTTCCTTAAATTTTGGAACCTTTACTACCCAAGTTTACTATTTTTTTAAAAATGTGTTTTTGGAATTTTTTGTTTGTCATCAAAAAAATATATATTTATATATTATCTTCTCAGGTGTTTATGAGTCATGTTTAGAACTAAATCATTTCCTTCAAATTGTTAAAACACTAGGCGATAATGCAAAATAGGTAATCAATTTAAATGCACTTCAAACAAGATTAAAACCTTACGAATCGTAGGCAAAGAATGCACCAATAAATAAAAATATTATTCATTGCAAGCAGTGGCGGCTTGTGGGAAAATATAGGTGTTCTGCAATAAAATTAAATTTCAGAAATAGGTAAATGGCGTGTGGTTTTTTGAGTTTGCGAATTTCGTCAATAGGGAATTATTGCTACCGTTAGCGCTAAACTTTAAACATAAAAATCGTGGCAATGGCTGGTCCTTAAACCAAGATTTTCAGTTTGCTGAACAGATGACAAATTTATATGTAAAATACAAACAATAAAAACAATACTGGAGGGTGACAAATTTATATTTAAAATATAAACAATAAAGACTGTATTTGAGGGTGACAACTTTATATTTGAAATACAAACCATAAAAACAATATTGGAGGGTGACAAATTTATATTTACAATACAAACAAAAATAAAACAGTATTTGAGGGTGACAAATTTATATTTAAAATACAAATAATATTGGAGGATGCAAATTTATATTTACAATACAAACAATAAAAACAATATTTGAGGGTGATAAATTTATATTTAAAATACAAACAATATTGGAGGGTGCAAATTTATATTTAAAATACAAACAATAAAAAACAATATTTGAGGGTGACAAATTTATATTTAAGATATAAACAATATTGGAGGGTGACAAATTTATATTTAAAATACAAACAATATTGGAGAGTGACAAATTTATATTTAAAATACAAACAATATTGGAGGGTGCAAATTTATATTTAAAATATAAACATTAAAAACAATATTTGAGGGTGACAAATTTATATTTAAGATACAAACAATATTGGAGGGTGACAAATTTATATTTAAAATACAAACAATATTGGAGAGTGACAAATTTATATTTAAAATACAAACAATATTGGAGGGTGAAAATTTATATTTAAAATACAAACAATAAAAAACAATATTTGAGGGTGACAAATTTATATTTAAGATACAAACAATATTGGAGGATGACAAATTTATATTTAAAATACAAACAATATTGGAGAGTGACAAATTTATATTTAAAATACAAACAATAAAAAACAATATTTGAGGGTGACAAATTTGTATTTAAGATACAAACAATATTGGAGAGTGACAAATTTATATTTAAAATACAAACAATATTGGAGGGTGCAAATTTATATTTAAAATACAAACAATAAAAAACAATATTTGAGGGTGACAAATTTATATTTAAGATACAAACAATATTGGAGGGTGACAAATTTATATTTAAAATACAAACAATAGAAACAATATTGGAGGGTGCAAATTTATATTTACAATAAAAACAATATTTGAGGGTGATAAATTTATATTTAAAATACAAACAATATTGGAGAGTGACAAATTTATATTTAAAATACAAACAATGAAAACAATATAGGAGGGTGCAAATTTATATTTAAAATACAAACAATATCTGAGGGTGACAAATTTATATTTAAAAGGGCTATCCTTCACCCCCGATATAGCGCCTAGGGCTCTGCTTATTAGCGGTGCCTTGAGGATATCCATAAGACAATACTTACTCCGTCTGAACACGTTGTAAGTTTTGTCTGGATATATGCGGCGAGCGTTGTGATTCTTTACTGCGCTCCAACGCCGTGTATGCGTTGCAGTATAGTAAACAATGCCAATACGCTCCGATGCCGGGGGCGCGGCGTGTGTTGACTAGCGCTCTTACCTATTTTTATTTTACGGAATCTTTAATTATTTACTGCAAGGTATGAAAAAGTGGCTTGAAAATTCTGTTCTGCAGCTGTTATGTACCAGCCGCCCCTAATTGCAAGATATCTTTAAATATAACCATAATGGCGTCGGTATATTGCTGTTTTAGATATTGTTTCCCATGCAGTATCTTTAAAATGTATCTAGGATGTTGATTAGATAAATATTATTAGCCGTTTTTTAATTCTTTGCTAGTGCAAGTACAATTTGATGATTTAAAAATGGTTATCCTTCTTTAATTGAAAATTCCGAGTAGTAACTCATTAAACGTACTTGTGATGTTATGTAAATATTACGTACAAGCTTACATAAATTTTATGTAACCCAAGGTTTATATAGAATTTATATAACATCTCAACTTGTGATGTTACATAAATATAACATTCGTGTAACATCAGAAGTAGTAGTTGACAATTTTATATTTGAAATACAAATAAAAAAACATTTGAGGGTGACAAATTTATATTTAAAATACAAAAAATAAAGACTACATTTGAGGGTAACAAATTTATATTTAAAATTCAAACAATAAAAACAATATTGGAGGGTGACAAATTTATATTTAAAATACAAACAAAAAAAAAACAATATTTGAGGGTGACAAATTTATATTTAAAATACAAACAATAAAAACAATATTGGAGGGTGAAAAATTTATATTTAAACTACAAACAATAAAGACTCTATTTGAGGGTGACAAATTTGTATTTAAAATACAAACAATTTAGAGGATTTATATTTAAAATACAAACAATAAAAACAATATTGGAGGGTGACAAATTTATCTATAAACTACAAACAAAAAAAAACAATATTTGAGGGTGACAAATTTATATTTAAAATACAAACAATAAAGACTCTATTTGAGGGTGACAAATTTGTATTTGAAATACAAACAATAAAAGCAATATTAGAGGATGACAAAATTTATATTTAAAATACAACCAAAAATCAATATTTGACGGTGACAAATTTATATTTAAAATACAAATAATATTGGAGGGTGGCCAATTTATATTTAAAATACAAACAATAAAAACAATATTTGAGGGTGACAGATTTATATTTAAAATACAAACAATATCTTGGGGTGATAAATTTGAAGTTTATTTTTACATGCGCTTCTATATGAAAACCCATTGTTGTTTTTTTTTATTATCGAGTTTAATACTGACCATTTGCGTTGCAAATTGTATTTATAGTAACGTCTTTCCAGTTAGTGCAAGTTTGCTCAGGAATTTTATTTTTAAAAATTGCTGAGAACCCCATCTAAAGTAAATAAAACGTTGTAATTTATAAATTAAACAGAATTCAATGTATTCAGCATCTTATTGAGAATATAATAACTAATAAAAGCAATTTAGTATAAGATGCTTAAGAACTGAATTTACAAAACTATAGCATAGAATTTTGCATCAGCTATTCTAGCCTTTCCACTAAGAACAGAAATTCGTTAAGGACAGATAGTCTTGCGAAAAGAGACATACAATTTTTATTGACAAACAAAAATTGAAGTTCTTTTGATATCAACTTTTACTTATTCTCAAGGTTAATAGACAAAGAATATTTTTAAGCAACACGATCCCAAAAACTCACTAAGTGTTTAGATATGTACATTAGGGTGCTTCGTTTTAGACGGCCTTTTTTTTTTGGTCCATTGACGGAATGTTATAAACATATAAAAAAAAAATCTCACCAAAGATGAGCTCCTAATTTTAATTTTAAGTACTCGCTAAATGAATTTGAAAATTTCCCATTTAATTAACACATAAATTTTAATTTTTTTTTCAATTATCTGTAGGTTTGCGACATTTCATGATATTTAATTGGCAATAGGTGGAAATTACAGAGGAAACGGTCCCCTTTAAAAGTGCCTGTAGCCAATTTATGTTTTGCAACCGACCTCGTCAGTAAAAAATCTTGAAGCGATTTTTTTCTCGAATTTCGTGTTTTTTTTTTTCTCGTAAACCACTAACTTTACAACAAAATTGTATTGCAATTTGCTATAGGGAATTTAATTTCCTACAAAAAGAGTTATGTAAGCCATAACAGTAGAGCTAGTAGTTTTCGAGATAAATCCAATTAAACATCTCAAAATTTCAAAAATCGCTGTTTTATCCAAGATTTTAGTAATTTTTAATGAAATCATTGCTGAAAAAATATATAATGTATAAGAATGAAATATAAAAATATATATTACACATTGGTAAGTAATCACCAAAAATATTTCGTGTAAGATGAAGCCGTTTCTTATTATCGTATTACTGGTAAATATGTATTTATATTATAGTATATATTATATATTTCTTCAGCCATAATTTTATTAAAAGTATTGAAATCTAGCATACGCTACCCAGTCAACACAAAACTTTTCCCTGAGACGTCCCAGGGACGTAAGTCTGGGATATACCCGACGTCCCAGGGACGTCCCGGAATATCCCATAAAATCCCAAGGACGTCCCTGGGACGTACGTTTGGAACAGGTCGGGATGTATCTGGGATCATCCCATAAAGGTTACACAGGACCTATATGGGACCATCTTAGGACCTTACTAGGACGTTATAGCGACTATATTTGGGACGTATATAGGATCATTGTTGGACATTCCCTACGCCTTAAAGGGTCTGGATACATTTTATAGCATTTTAAATTTACTGCACTTCCCCTTAGAGAGGAAATTTTGGTATTTCCCATATCAAATCGTTCCAACACGGTTAGATATCAGAATACTTATTCAGAGTGCAAAGAGTAAATATTTAACATTATTTTGTTGAATTACTGAAGTAGCATGACACAGGCAGCGCCATCTCCTAGCAATTCCAAACAGTCCTAGTACTGACACAAAAAAAACGCTTTTTGGGGTAATGTAAAGTCATTATAATATATAGTCATTAATACAACAAAGATTCCAACAGTATTGTGTTTTTACACATTATAAAAACATTTTACCAAATTAATTTTTTTTTAAATCCCATTGCGGACGTCCTTGGGACGGCAACATGAGACGTCCGTTGGACGTCACTTTCTGACCAATTTGGGATCTTTCTAACTTCCAGGGGACGTCCCAGGGACGTCTTAGCTGGGATCATCCCACCTGGGACGTTGCGGATCAAAATGGGACTTCCTGGGGATGTTTGTTGTTTGCTGGGTAATAAGAAACGGCTTCATATTACACGAAATATTTTTGGTGATTACTTACCAATGTGTAATATATATTTTTATATTTCATTCTTATACATTATATATTTTTTCAGCAATGATTTCATTAAAAAGTACTAAAATCTTGGATAAAACAGCGATTTTTCAAATTTTGAGATGTTTAATTGGATTTATCTCGAAAACTACTAGCTCTACGGTTATAGCTTACATAACTTTTTTTGTAGAAAATTAAATTCCCTATAAAAAACTCAAATACAATTTTGTTGTGAAGTTAGTGGTTTATGAGAAAAATAAAAAAAAACATGAAATTCGAGAAAAAATTGGATTTTTTACTGGCGAGGTCGGTTGCAAAACCTAAATTGGCTCCAGGCACTTTTAAAGAGGAAAGATTCCTCTGTAATTTCCACCTATTGCCAATTAAATATCATGAAATGTCACAAAGCTATAGATAATTGAAAAAAAAAATTAAAATTTACATGTTAAAATGGGAAATTTTCAAATTCATTCAGCGAGTTCTTAAAATTAAAATTAAGAGCTCATCTTTGGTAAGAATTTTTTTATATGTTTATAACATTATTCCGTCAATGGACCAAAAAAAAATAGTCGTCTAAAACGAAGCAGCCTAATGTACATACCCCTCTAGGTGTAACCCTAGCACCAAACCTATTTCTTCTTCACATTAATGACCTGGTCACTTCAACTACCACACATCCACAGTTACGCTGACGATAGTACTCTATTCAACTATTCATTTCTCCAAACAAATCTCGAATCAAGAGCTGGATAATAAAGGTAGATCTAAGCACCCTCTCCAATTAATCTTGGAGTGGGGGTACCAAAAACCTTGTTCAGTTCAGCGCCTACAAAACCTAGTCTCACCCACTATTACGCAGAAAAATCAGCAACACTTCCATCCACATGAATGGCCAAGCAATACAGAACAAAGAATCCGTCGATCTTGTTGGCATCGCTTTCGAACATGATCTCAGCTGGCACAAACACATTGCTTCAATAGACACATCGGCTTCCAACTTATATACTCTCTATGTTTCCCAAATAAGATCTAACCTAGAATACTGTTCCATTATCTGGGAAGCAGCATCACCATCGATACTTAACATTCTTAAGTCTATCCAAAACCGCGCCATTGGACTCATCAATGACTCAGTCGTCACAAGAAAACTCCCTTCTCTCGCTCATCGCCGCGATGTTGGGGATCTGTCTCTTTTCTACGGGTGTTTGGCAGAAGAACTAACTGCAATTATTCCCCACGGGGCAATCCAGACTGGCGGCTAGATATAGGAATACAATCTTTGCCTACGTACGCGCAGGCTGCCAGCTGATATGAGATTACCAATAACATAAAAAAAAACTTACCACCCGATGAAGTGCTAACCCGTTTCCAATACACCCTTTCGAGCCCATCTAAATTTTTAAACGACAAAAATAGAAAAAGTCCACCCTAGCACGGCCTCCAACCCACCGCCTCTCGGTCCATAAGCGGATACTCTACCCCTGGACCACGTTACTAATGCAAGAAAACCGGTGTCGTTTATATTTGATGACATGAATATATTAATAGTAAGAAAACCTTATTATATTGCTGTATTTTTGA
The DNA here is from genome assembly GCA_963971165.1 of Philopedon plagiatum. Classification (NCBI taxonomy): domain Eukaryota; kingdom Metazoa; phylum Arthropoda; class Insecta; order Coleoptera; family Curculionidae; genus Philopedon; species Philopedon plagiatum. Next base: position 22,147,943 of record OZ020198.1, on the reverse strand, counting down.
TATATCAACCCTAAGAGTGGGCATAAGTTTATGTCTATAGAAACTTTTTTTAAAAATATGTTTAATGATAAAAATAAGTCTGTCTCTTTTCACACCATCATAACCTTAAATAGACGTATGCTCAGAGAAGATTCTGCCCTGTAGCATGTGGTTTTCACTAATATTTTTCAGTGCAACTCTGTGGGGGTGTTAAAAATGCACTCGTCTGGCGTGCCCACCCACAAGATACAGATCCAAGCTAACGGGTCTCCGCAGATTATCGCGGCCTCCCCCGAAGGCCTCTCGGGATCCTCCACACAGGTTTGCCTCGACCCTGGAGGCTATAGCTCGGACGTGGACGTGTGTACACTTAGATACGCTATATTCGGTGTTGCCTGCATTTTTTTTCATTGCACTGAAGTGTACCAAGCAGCATCGTATAGTCGATTCTTACGAGATGTTTGATGCTTGATTTCAGAAATAAATAGGCCTTTTAAACATAATCTCACTGATGTGAGATGATGTATGGCTCAATATCTTTGATAATAAATAAATATAACAGAAATATTTTAGCTCATGTTGGTAACAACCTTCCTATTTCTCTCTTCATACCTCACGGGATCAAATTTGATTTTTTACTAAGTCTTCGCAAGCCTTCCTCTTTCTTTGTTTTTGCTTTTCAGAAACTTTTTTTATAGGCACGCGGCACACAGCAATTGTGGAGGTGAGATTTTAGAAACTTATCACGAAATAAGGAAGTTCAGTTTTTAATTTTTATGTTTTTTTGAAAGATAAATGTGTATGCACGCGTCACTGACTACAATCACGGAGGTCAGATTTTAAAAAAACTTACCACGAAATAAAAAAGTTTAGATTTAAATTTTTATATTCTTTTGTAAGATAAATGCGTATGCACGCGTTTCTGAGAAGAATCACGGCGGTGAGGTTTTAAAAACTTTCTTTAAGTTTAAATTTTGTTTTTTGCGAATAATCTCAGTTAGAACAGATATATTCCAATACTAACAACATAGAATTTTTCTTTGTCTTATCTAATTTTTATATATTTGGCAATTTTTGCGTAAAAGCACAGAAAACATAGCTACGGTAAAAGCCAAACAATATGTTCTAACTTTAAAACCTTGCCACAAAGTAAAAAAGTTCAGTTTTAAATTTGTATGCTCGTTTGTAAGATAACTGCGTATACACGCGTTACTGAGTACAATCACGGATGTGAGATTTTAAAAACTTACCACGAAAGAAGTTCAGATTTAAAATTTTATATTCTTTTGTAAGATATGAGAAGAAGAGAAGAATCACGGAGTTGAGATTTTAAAAACTTTCTTTAGGTTTAAAGTTTTTTTGGAAATAATCTCAGAACAGATATTGTTCTTCTAATACTAACAACATAGAATGTTTCTTTGTCTTTTTTAATTTTTTTATATTTAATAATTTTTGCGTAAAAGCCAAACAATATGTTGTAACTTTAAAACCTTGACACAAAATAAAAAAGTTCAGTTTTAAATTTGTATGTACTTTTGTAAGATAACTGAGTACAATCACGAAGGTGAGATTTTAAAAACTTACAACGAAATAAAGACGTTTATATTACATTTTTATATTCTTTGTAAGATAAATGCGCATGCACGCATCGCTGAGAAGGATCACGGAAGTGAGATTTTAAAAACTTCACAAATAAAGAAGTTCAGTTTTTAATTTTTATGTTCTTTTGTACGATAAATTCGTATGCACACTACACTGAGAACAATCACGGAGATGAGATTTAAAAAACTTACAACGAAATAAAGAAGTTTAGATTACATTTTTATATTTTTTTGTAAGATAAATGCGCATGCACGCGTCACTGAGAAGGATCACGGAAGTGAGATTTTAAAAACTTTTCACAAAATAAAGAAGTTCAGTTTTTAATTTTTATGTTCTTTTGTACGATAAATTCGTATGCACGCTACACTGAGAACAATCACGGAGATGAGATTTAAAAAACTTACCACGAAATATAACAATTCAGCTTTAAATTTTTGTTCTTCGGAAGATGTGCTTAAAATGTAGTTAAAATGTAACAACATAATGACAACCTGTCTTCAAAAAAATTCTTAAGGTTTCTTGCGTTTCCCTGTTGAACCACATATTGAACATATCATAAGAATCGCCCTAAATGTTTTTATAATATGCTATTGGTACTCTTCTTTTAGGTGATTTTAATGAAATGGGTAATTGTATTTGTCTATTATGATTTTTTTCCATTGTGGTGCTCAGTAATTTGCTAGAAAATACCAACAACTTTTAAATGTAGATTATAAAAAGGCATATTAATTTATTAGAGAAATCTAAATTTTATTTTGTTTTTATGTTAAACAGAAATTTAATTTCTTCAATGAATTTTATGTCTTTTCACGTGCCTGCACTTGAAATTCATTGATTTTTAATAGCAAATCTTTAAATATATTTATGCCAATACCACGTGCAGCAGATGAATAACAATACCCATTACTTAAACATCACGCTGTATTTTTTGTATTTATCGTTTATCCGTGTTAGCGACTGTTGTATTCGTAATTTTTTATTTAGTCATTGGATTTTTTAAATTAAATAATTAGATATATTCATTTTTCTTGTTAAATTATAATTTCGATTTTTGCGTAATTGAGTTTTGTTCATTTCTTTATTGTGCCCATTTAGCTTGGTTTTGTTTCTTTTTATTCACGTTTTTAGGTATTTTATTGCACATTGTGAATGTTTTTGTTGTAGATAAATAGATGACAAACAATTATTTTAATTATCGTTAAAGTCGTAGTCATAAAGAGACAAACTATTTTTTTTATTATTTAACGAAATTACAAGGATACAGTTCGTTTGTTATAAAACTTTTGTTGCTTCCACAGGTTAATAAACAGATACTAATATAAAGCCATATATATATATATATATATATATATATATATATATATATATATATATATATATATATATATATATATATATATATATATATATATATATATATGTATAATCACGAATTATCCCAACAAAATTTTATTTATTCAATATAATCTCCTTCTAATAGTCTTGTTTCAAGTCCTGAAAACGATATCTTTTATGTGGAAATATTTAATATTTTTAAATAGCTTTGATAATCCTGAAAAATGATTTTTTGGTCCCTATCTATTAAATGGTACGTTCAAATACGATGGTTAATCAAAAAAAAAAAATTGCCTCTCTATCCTATAAGCAATAGAATGTTGAAAAATTCGAACAAACAAATTATGGAATTAAAATGTTAGAATATGTCTGAAAATTTATAAGGTATGGTTAAAACTGTTCATCATTTTCCAAAAGTTGACTCAGTTTCAAGCAAAATAAAAAAAAAATTATTTATCTGAAATAAAACCAGAGGTGTAACTCCGGGTAGTTAGAGTTTTCTACAATCGACACAAAGCTATCGTGTTGTTTTTGTCTTCCGATCATTTGACAGCGAGCGTAAGACAGAGCGAAAAAATATGGCTTTGTCTCTACAAATAGAATTCTACAACCTCGCGGAGTCCCACTGCTGGATCGTCGAAAACTGTATGTCCGCGCCGACGCGACGGTGTTGACGGTGCCAACCATTGAGAAAGAAAAAAAAAGGGAAGTGTTTAATCTGTGCCTATCCCTGTCATAAACTTTTCACTAGCGCCTCCGTTGACTACAGTGAGAACTAACGTTTTAAAAAGAGGCGGGCTTTTTGAAATTTTATATTTTTAGGTCTCGTGTAATATTTTAGGGTTATCCAACGAAAATTTATTGAAAAGATACAAAAAAGTGTTATATATAAGTTGTTGGAATTTTTATGACGAACTAGGAACATTCAGAAATTAATTCATAAACCATCGTGTTTGAACATACCATTTAAGAGTTAGGTACCAAAAACTGACAAAAACCTCGTTTTTTTATCTCTTTTCAGGATAATCAAAGTTATTTAAAAATATTAAATATTTCCACTTTTCAGGATTTGAAAGAAGATTATATATATATATATATATATATATATATATATATATATATATATATATATATATATATATATATATATATATACAGGGTGGTGCAACCAAGATGGGGTGGACGATTGTGAGTAAACGGCGAGGAATTTCGAAAAAATTTGTTTTGGATATTATCGATAGTCAGACACGCTATGTTTTAAAATTATTGCCATAATACAGGGTGGTCCGAAAAACTCGTGGCGAACCAAACTTGTATTTTTTTAAATGGGACACTCGGTATATTATTGTTCCAATTGATTCTCCTGTTCGTTACGATCATTTTGATATAGGGTTTATTGGGTCTAAAACTTATAGTAAGGGAATGGGAGGCGGTTAAAGTTGAAAAAATGCTCACATTTCGGCCATTTTTTAAAGAAATTTGAAACAGGTATGGAAAAACCAAATATTCCATAAGACGTTACATATCCTTGAATACATTAATCACTTGCAATTTGTTTAACATTATTCACTGTTATACAGGGTGGTCAAGTTTTGCAAATACGCCCTGGACTCATTTTTTTTAAATGGAACACCCTATATATTTTATTTTCATGTTAAAGATAACATTACTAGCTTTCAAAAAATACCATACATGATGCCTTTCTGACCAACAGTTTTTTAGTAAACCAGCCGTGAAAGCAAAGTTTCTTCATTCTAATACGATTATACTGAATTTACGTTGTTTATTATTGAAATGAAACAAAAGATTGACGAACTTGTCAAAGCTACTGCCGCATAATCCATTATTTACAAGTTAAGTGTAGGTGGCCCAATAATTATGAGGTAAGAAAACTGAGACCCGAAACTTTTACATGTTTATTAGAGATATTTCAAAAAACAGAAAATATTGTTTTTAGGAAATGTAAAGTAATTAATAAACAAAGATAATCAGTTATCAGTATTATTAATAGTGTAAGGAAATTAATTAAGCAAAAACAGAACATCTTTTAAAATTATTTAGGTATGTACTTACTTGTTTAAATTAAATTAGATTTACAAGTAAGTACATACCTAAATAATTTTAAAAGATGTTCTGTTTTTGCTTAATTAATTTTCTTACACTATTAATAATACTGATAACTGATTATCTTTGTTTATTAATTACTTTACATTTCCTAAAAACAATATTTTCTGTTTTTTGAAATTTCTCTAAAAAGCATGTAAAGGTTTCGGGTCTCAGTTTTCTTACCTCACCTACGCTTAACTTGTAAATAATGGATTATGCGGCAGTAGCTTTGACAAAATTTTGTTTCATTTATAATAGTGTCATGGCCTCCTAATATTAGATATTTAATAATAAACAACGTAAATTCAGTATAATCGTATTAGAATGAAGAAACTTTGCTTTCACGGCTAGTTTACTAAAAAACTGTTGGTCAGAAAGGCATCATGTATGGTATTTTTTGAAAGCTAGTAATGTTATCTTTAACATGAAAATAAAATATACAGGGTGTTCCATTTAAAAAAAATGAGTCCAGGGCGTATTTGCAAAACTTGACCACCCTGTATAACAGTGAATAATTTTAAACAAATTGCAAGTGATTAATGTATTCAAGGATATGTAACGTTTTATGGAATATTTGGTTTTTCCATACCTGTTTCAAATTTCTTTAAAAAATGGCCGAACTGTGATCATTTTTTCAACTTTAACCGCCTCCCATTCCCTTACTATAAGTTTTAGACCCAATAAACCCTATATCAAAATGATCGTAACGAACAGGAGAATCAATTGGAACAATAATATACCGGGTGTCCCATTTAAAAAAATACAAGTTTGGTTCGCCACGAGTTTTTCGGACCACCCTGTATTATGGCAATAATTTTAAAACATAGCGTGTCTGACTATCGATAATATCCAAAAAAATTTTTTTCCAAATTCGTCACCGTTTACTCACAATCGTCCACCCCATCTTGGTTGCACCACCCTGTATATATATATATATATATATATATATATATATATATATATATATATATATATATATATATATATATATATATATATATATATATATATATATATACATATATATATAGCCTTAAAAAATTTAATACTGCTCTTTTTCATAAAATAAAGCTGCTTAACCTAAAAAAAAATAGTAAAATCAAGTTTTCTTTTCAAACTATTGATCTACGATTTTCATTTTGGGCGTCAATTACTTAGGCCACAGCACTTTAACAAAATCTGAAAAAAAATGGAAGTAGAAAGACCTTTGGGTTAAACTAAGTCGAGACACACCGTGTGTAATCCATAGCAACCATATTCAATTTTGTCTGATAGAAACTTTCCAGGTTAACTAGATATCAATACCCCCTCGTATATTAACCTTTAGAATCAATGGACGTTTATGTCAATCGAAACTGCTTCTTTTTAATTTTGTTACATACCGAAAAACATCCCAATATGTAATAGTCTGGTCTTAAATTTGTATGTTTTTAAATTTGTATGTTTTTTTTTCTGTACATTGTGTTACATATTTACTGCTGAGCCACTGTAGAAGTTGGTGCAAGAATTAGCTGGATTTTGTGTCAAGTTTTTTTAACTAAATTTTTTTATTTGACTTTTTAAATCCCCACGGAGTTCTTGGCATATGGGAAAATTTTTACTGAAAGTTGAAAAAAAATCACTTTGGTTTAGAAAAGTTCTGCGTATTAATCAACTAAGAAACCCAATGGACAAAATCTAAAAAGACCCATAGTATACAGGGTAGCGACGAAAACATAAGATATACCCAAGAATAAAGTACCCTTATTTAACAAAATACAAAGAAAAGTTATTTTACAGAATTATTTGGAATAATTTTTTCTCTCTAAATACGAAATCAGCCACCTACGAAAAAAATTAAAAGTTTTAATACAAAACAAATGTACTACTTATTAAGAAAGAATAAATTTACAAAATTCAAACTCCAATATAGCCACCTTCCATTTCGATGCATTTTATTGTTAACTTAGAGAATTTTGAAACAGCTTTTCTCAAAACAACTTGAGAAATTTCTAGAGCACATCGGGATATTACTCTTTTCAAGCTGTTGATATTTTCAAAAAGTTCGGTGAGAATGCACTTTTCCCTTTAAATATTCCCAAAGAAAAAATCGAGTGGGTTCAGATCCGGCGACCTCGCCAGCCAATGATTTTCTGAAAATCTTCCTATCCAACGCCCCTGGAACATTTCCAGACGAAACTCTTTAACAGCTCGAGAACTATGGCATGGCGCACCATCATGCTGATACCATAAAGTATTTCTAATGTTAAATGGAAGGCTATTAACAAAGCCAATCAGCTGATTTATCAAATATTGAATGTAAATATCCGACGTTATATTGCCTCGGAAGAAAAATGAGCCTATCAGTTGGTTAACTTTCAGTAAAATTTTTCCCATATCTGTATTTATAAATATCGGGAAATTCAGAAAACAAACAGTGCGCATTAAAGGTGTATTTTTGCGATCCAGATACAAAATTCTGCAACATTGTAACACATTGTATAAATCTGAAAACATACAAAATCTATAGTACCTACCTCTGTCACCGGGAAAAATATTTTTTGTCATCTCACTAGAATATTTTCTTTATAATCTAAAGTGAAGTATTATACCCAGATTACAACACAGTATACCCCAACGGTACTTCACACCATTACGAATCCCGATGGCACCGTCAGTATTGTGCAAGTGGATCCTAATAATCCCATTATCACACTACCTGATGGTACTACTGCCCACGTGCAGGGTATGGCAACGGTAAGTTCTATTTTGAAAGATTCTCTTTGACATTTACTTCATCGTCGCATTGAATTTTACAGTTGCAGTCTGGTAATGGGGATGGAAGTTCAGTTCATACAATACAAACCATCAGCGAAGGTGGTTCTCAGGGCGAAGTTGTGGACTTGAACTCCGTTACCGAGGCCACTCTCAACTCCGACGGTCAAATTATTTTGACAGCTGAGGACGGACATGGTATGCATTTCTTTATATTAAAAGATACTTAATTTTCATATCGATTCGTTAATAAAAAGTGTTGTGAAATGGTGAATGTACTATCGCACTAATAGACTGAAATAACCTTCACTTATACATACTTACCTCTATATATACAGAGTGAGTTTTTGAAAGTGTTACAAGGCGATATCTCGAAAACGGTTTAATATATTTTCATGAAATTTTGGTGAGTTAATAGGGACACATTTTTGACATTTGCCGCCTCTCTATATTTTGAGGGGTGCGGGTATTTTTGGAATTTTAAATGGAATGATATATTTTTTTTTATAAAATTCGAATCTATGTAAAAAACTTCGTATGGGTACAATTTTTTTTTTAATTTGCTCTTTCGATTATGGAATTATAATTTATTAGGTTATTAAATAAAAAAATATTTACACAATTTAATATCAACTTATTTATCGTCTGTCGTGCTTGAGAAGTTGTTCGAAATGTCCCCCTTCAACTTCCAAATATTTTCTCATCTTTTCTCATTTTATCCCAGGGTTGAGATGCTTTAAGTCAGTTGATTAAAATCAGTGATTAAGTGATTTTTAATTTAAAAATCATGATTAAAATTAAAAAATTAAGCTAAAATCAGGATAATTAAAAATATATTTATTCATAAAAATAAAACTTTCAACTCATTTTGATACAAAAAAAAACCTTGATGCATTTTCATTTTTATAATATTCATTATAATACTTGAAAGGGAATGTAACTGTTTTTCACAAAAATAAAACTTATGAAAAATCCTTTTAATGCCTAGTCTGTTTCTTAAAAAAATCATGATTTTTTTAATCGCTGATTTCTAATTTTTTTTTTAAATGATAATTTTTATCAACCCTGATTTGTCCTTTATAAAACCCCACACGAAGTCAAGGGAGTCAAATCCAGGGACCTAGCGGGCCAGTTGACCGAAACAGCTTCTCTGTAATTTTTTCTGCACTTCCCCAAAATAAACAACATATCAACTTGCACATTAAAATTCGCTTCCATGTTTAATTGAGCAATAAACTAAGAAATAATCGTTATAATAACGTCAACATTCTCAATTGACTTAAGTAAACATAACGCATTTCCATGGAAACCAATAAAATAAACAACATATCAACTTGCACATTAAAATTCGCTTCCATGTTTAATTGAGCAATAAACTAAGAAATAATCGTTATAATAACGTCAACATTCTCAATTGACTTAAGTAAACATAACGCATTTCCATGGAAACCAATAATAATTCTGAAATAAGCCAAAATAGTTTAATCAAGTCGACTGTACATGGTCTGGGAACTTTATGACCCTATATCTCGAAAACGAAGCATTTTCGGAAATTATTAAGTTGTAAGTAATAATGTTTACTCACTTGCAATTCGAAATTTTACCATTTCACAATTTCTTGAATGCAAATATATTACGTCCAAATATAATGATTGCTCAGTACTTACAAGTACTTTACAAGTATCACTGACATAAATTAAAAAAAATCCTTAAAACATACAAAAAAAAACTTACATTGAGTTTTGTTACGGAAGCCACCCTGAATACTGAGGGTCAAATCATATTGACTGGTGAGGATGGACAGGGTATGTACGATTTTACTTCACCTTGGATTATGCTAAGTGTTAAAGAGTGCCTTGGTATACGGGATGGTCTCCAAGTTGGGATTCTTTTTAACAGGTTATAACTTCGCCAAGTCGTGCTGTTTAATAATGTTTTAATAAAACAAACACAACAATGTTGTTAATTTTCATTAATACAACCTGCTAAAAAGTCCAAACTTAAGAAATCTTGTATAGTATATAAAAATAGACATATTTTAGACCTAAATTTATTTGAGACTTGCTTGTTTTATGGGTTTTTTGGCCTATTTCAAAAACATACGCACTCAGGATGGTCTAAAAAGTTTCCCATTCAATTATGAACACCCTGTGTAAGTAATCTAACAGAAAGAGGTTATTTGATTTTTCTGATGTTCTGGATGTGTTTTGATGCTAATATCTAGTTAATTTATAAAAATAAAGTTAAATTAACATGTCCTTAACAAAAGTCTCAAGTTAAATTTGCGTTTTTATGGTGTCTACTAGTGATTTTAATGTTGGGTTACCTGCTGATCTGACTGAATTGTTGCACAGTCATAACGGGAATATGCGATATTATGTATTACCAGAGACTATAAAGAATATAGACAAATTCTCGAATACACCGAAATGGGATATATATATATATATATATATATATATATATATATATATATATATATATATATATATATATATATATAAATAAATTCAAGTCAGAATGTAGAAGACATTTGTCACGTAACTTTAATCTTTTCAAAAACATCTTTAAATAAACATTATTTATTCTATTCACCAGGAGTGTTAGGTAATCAGCACACAATTTTATATATAAACAAAAGGTATAACATGTAACAACAGATATGGGACTCAGGTACATCACAAGTAATTCTATTACTTAGGTACCATTTCAATATCACTAATTTTACATTGTATGGACTTAAGATGTACTTTGTGCAACTATTGTAAATCGTAATATTAAATAAATAAATAAATAAAAAATATCATAATAATTAATCCTAGCACAAAAATTTCAGTGAAAAATATTTATAAACTTTTTTATATAAGTTCTGTGATATACTTCATTCTTATAACAAAAATCACTTCATTTTTATGTGATACCTATATGTAGCTTTAAATAGCAATGTTCCTATAAGTGTTACATAGTGTTAGTGCACATTAATTGTAGCTGTTTCAAAAATCTGTGTCAAAAATATATTCGTGCCTACTTCTAGTTGAACCAATATTAAAATATAAGTACCTTTGTAACAGCTTTTAAATTTTCACAAAATATTAATGTAGAATTAAAAAAAAAAAAATTACTGGGAAGGGTAGTCTTGACCGACAGTTGAATAGAACGACTGTTGATTTTCTTGGGGTAGCGGTCTCGGGCCGAAGTAAAACTCTTTTTTCACAAACGCCAAGCTTTCGGAAATTTATTTTTTCCTTTTTCAAGGCTACAATAATGGAAATTATTACATGATGGCTTATATGTATGGCTTTCTTTTTATTAAAAAAAACATAAAAAGAAAAACGGAAAATAGTTACATATAAAAAGGATCAGGAAGTTATGGTCAATTTCAATTTACTTACGTGCAAATTGAGTAATACGCTGGTAATATGTTTGTTTAATAAGTAAGGCATCATTAGTTAAATTTTAAGTTAAAATTTTAGCTTAATTTCTTAAAATTATTAAAAATTACAAGAGCAAGGGAAAACATTTGTCAACCGAGACCGCTACCCCAAGAACATCAACAGTCGTTATATATATATATATATATATATATATATATATATATATATATATATATATATATATATATATATATATATATATACAGGGTGACGCGGATCTAAATGAACATACTTCAACACAAGACAAAGAATACCTTGGGGGTTCTTAATCACCCATCTTTGATAGTTCAATTGTCGATAGTTAATAAGATACAGGGTGTTTTATGAACTTCAGCAATTTTTTGTTCTTGTCATATTTTTTAATGCACTCCGTATAAAATTTTCATATTGGGTCAACATCTGTAACCTATCTGTCGCTTAAAATTGCAGTATCAGAAAATTTTAAATTCCAGGCCCGTATTAAAAAAAGTTGACATTTTCAATTTTTACATTTTTAACACCCTGTATATCAATTTTTTCAAAATATTATTGTTTTATTGGAAAGAGCATAAAGAATTGACCCTAACGGCATAATTTTCAAAGTTCCCGCACCCATCACTTGATTAGAATAAATGGTTGTTTTGTAAAAAATTTCAAAATGGTGCATATTTGGAAATTAGAAATTAAGAAAATAACAATAAAAAAGCAAAAACTGCTTTCGAAGTAAAAAAATAAATGTACTAAACGTTTAATAGTTTTAACGAGACTAAATTTTAGGGAACAACACAACAACAAATAACAAAGTAATAATAATAATAACAAAACTGCAAGTTAAAATCGACTGCTTAAAATCTAATACATAGAAAAAGTTTTAGCAAGAATTAATTTTAAGAGCACTTTAGCAGAACACTGTTATTTAAGAAGCTGTTCAAAATGCCCTCCATTGGCTTGTTCACATCTTCGTCTTCTGATGTTTAAATTTGACACTGCTTTTCTAATTGCGTCTGGGTTATTTTTTATTTCCTGAAAAGCATTAATAATTCGTTGCAAAAGCTGCTCCCGCGTGTTGATTTCTTCTGAATAAACCAAATTTTTCATATTCCCCCAGAAAAAAAAGTCCATAGGATTAAAGTCCGGCGACCTGGCTGGCCATAAATGGGGCCCTCCACGGCCTATCCATCTGTTAGGAAACGTAATATTTAAAAATTCAGATACAACCCTTGCAAAATGTGGTGGGGCCCCATCATGTTGAAAAAAGAGCCCTCTCACGTTAGCATTTTCATTCTGCATAAGTCCTGGCAAAATGTTTTGTAAAAAATTTAAATATTGATTTCCATCTAATCTTTCAGCAAAAAAGTGCGGCCCAATTAATTTATTATTTATTATACCTGCCCAAACGTTTATGGAAAATTTGTGCTGCGAATGCGATTGTCTGATGGCATGTGGATTTTCTAACGACCATACATGGGAATTCCTTGAATTATTTACACCATCTCTGGTAAATTGTGCTTCATCGGTCCAGAGGATTCGATAAAGACTCCTTTGGTGTCTACTGAGCCACTGGCAAAAGAGTAACCGGTTTGCATAATCGCCAGGTTCCAATCTTTGAACTTCTTGAACATGAAACGGATGCAAGCCTTCCTTTTGCAGTGTTACATTAACTCTTTTTTGCGGGATTCCTAGACGTGTCGCAATTTTTCGAGTAGATGTTTTGGGATTATCTTCAACAAGATTTAAGATATCTTCTTCCTCCTGAACTGGATGTCGTATTGGTTGATCAATATTATTGTCGGTGGGAAAATGTCCATGTTCTCCAGCAAATAAAAATACATTTGCAAATGTTTTGTGATATGGACATCTTCTACCCGGAAATCGCCTACGATATTCCCGAACAGCAGCTCTTCCATTACCGTTACAAAAACCGTATACAAAAATAATGTCGGCATATTCGGCATTTGAAAATTGGTAAGGCATCTTCAACAGAAAATTGCAATAATTGTTAACCGAATACTAACAAAGGTCAGACAACTGTCACATATCTGATAGTGACTTGAATTGTTGCTATGGAACAGTAACTCGATAGTCTTTGGTTTGTTTTTAAATGAGGCAAAGCCTACTTCACAAAGTTTGAAATTTCTGACTGTAATTTACGATTTTTTGTCGATGTCTAAAAAGCAATCATTATCTTGCAGTTTTGTTATTATTATTATTACTTTGTTATTTGTTGTTGTGTTGTTCCCTAAAATTTAGTCTCGTTAAAACTATTAAACGTTTAGTACATTTATTTTTTTACTTCGGAAGCAGTTTTTGCTTTTTTATTGTTATTTTCTTAATTTCTAATTTCCAAATATGCACCATTTTGAAATTTTTTACAAAACAACCATTTATTCTAATCAAGTGATGGGTGCGGGAACTTTGAAAATTATGCCGTTAGGGTCAATTCTTTATGCTCTTTTCAATAAAAAAATAATATTTTGAAAAAATTGATATACAGGGTGTTAAAAATGTAAAAATTGAAAATGTCAACTTTTTTTAATACGGGCCTGGAATTTAAAATTTTCTGATACTGCAATTTTAAGCGACAGATAGGTTACAGATGTTGACCCAATATGAAAATTTTATACGGAGTGCATTAAAAAATATGACAAGAACAAAAAATTGCTGAAGTTCATAAAACACCCTGTATCTTATTAACTATCGACAATTGAACCATCAAAGATGGGTGATTAAGAACCCCCAAGGTATTCTTTGTCTTGTGTTGAAGTATGTTCATTTAGATCCGCGTCACCCTGTATATATATATATATGTATACAGAGTCGGACTGGACCGGACGGGCCCCGGTGGCTCCCCACAAGCCCGAGGCCCGAGACTGGATAATGGTAGATGGGATACTATCGGAAAATAATGAAATACTATTAAATTATTAATTATCAACGATATATATATTATTAGGTACCTAAGTACAGTTCCAATTATATTCCAATAATATAACAAATATGAAACTAGCCAATCAACATTTTTTTAAGAGGAGAACTTTCAGCTAAGCTGTTAATTACTCGATCGTAAAAGCTGCTGTTCTCGTCATCCTTGATTAGATCCGATTCTGTGTTTAATGTAATCAACGAATCCAACAGTTCTTGCCCCAGTAGAGAGCGAAGTCTCGTTTTAATGCGCTTCAACGCTGAAAATCGTTTTTCACAAGTCACTTGCGTGAACGAAATTGTGAAAATTACACAATATACAACAAATAAGGTGGTGTACGTTCTGATATGCATGGTATGTGATAAAAGTTTACATGCACATGGTATGCAACATTGACAGACGTCCAAACCACTTCTGGAAAGACACATGGCGCCCTTTGGTGTTTGGTCTAAGACTTCGTCTTCGTCGTCTTCTTCCTCACTCTGAGAATCTTTCATGTCTTGCTTATGCTGCCGATGTGAAACGTGCTCATCCCAAAGAGTTCTAGACAGTTTATTAAAACTATTTGCAAAAGATTCCAGTTCTTTTGACAGCAATTCTCGATCGACATTTGCAATTGATGCGAGAGACTTTAGTGCGTCAATAGGAATCCCATTTTTGTTGATTTCATTGAAGTTTTTCGGGTTCAAACAAGCGGCATCCTTCATTAAATCTTCGTTGCAGATGAATTTTTCGTTTATTTTAACTAAAGCTGTGTTAATAATGACTTTGTAGACAGAAATAGAATATAATCTCTTTGGGTCTGCAGCCAATAGTGTCACTTCGTCTTGGCATAACTCGTCGTGTTTTTTCGGTTTTTTAGAAATTCTTCGTAACGGCAACGTGGTTTGTATGTCGATATCAATGTTTGCGGCGTGCATTAAGTCTTGAGCATCGGATGCAAATAAACTTGCAGCTTTGAAAACATCGTCAAAAGTATCTAAATGTCTTCGCAAATTCATATCTAAACTTTTGATGAGTCCCCAAGCTTTAAGATAATCTATTGTAGGGGTTTGGAGATATTGGCTTACTGGGGTTGATAGGTCAAAAATTTTCTTGAATGCGAAGGCTGTCAGGATAGTTTCAAATTTCAAAAAGGAATCCATCAATGCCGTCGCTTGGCACGAAACCTTTGGCTCGAACTCCGTGCTCGAAGATATGGCACTTAAAGTTTTTACCTTAAAGTTTTTACTAACGCAACGTATCGAGTTTTCTCCATTATAGTGGTCAAGGCTTTGTCTTTAGCACACCATCTCGTTTTTCCGATATTCTGCAATCGGCTCGATTTGTCTTGTCCAGCTGTTAATTCTGAAATTTTGTCCACCCATAAAGATGTGCGCTTAAATGATTCATGAATAGATACACTGGTAGACTCCAAGAGCCCAAACAAATTATTTGCTTCAGTACAGTTGTACCGAATCGATCGAGTTTTTAAGAACATCTAAAAATTAAATTTCATTTTTTTAATATCTCTGAAACAATGTCAAATCTATTATGCTATAATGATACACGTCTAAATAAGTTGATTCGATCAAAAGCTATCGCCGTTCAGAAATTTTCAAAACTAGTTTCAGGGAATAGGGATGGCCTGCTCAGGTTCAACCATTTTCGAATTTTTCTATTTCATTTCTCTCTAATTGTATGAACGAACTATCTGATCTAGTTTACATTTAGGTCGCAAGAGCTGGGATCTAGCCTGCGCGGGCCCCTTATCCTACCTACCGCCTGGCTTGCGACAAGCCCCGCAAGCCAGGTCTGTGGGGGGCCCGCGCAGCCTGGGGCCCGGCTGGCAAACGCCACCTCGATTAAATGGCCAGTCCGACGCTGTATATATATATATATATATATATATATATATATATATATATATATATATATATATATATATATATATATAAGTTTAAAAATTCTCGACCGTACTCTAAATAATTGAGGGTAATTTTCGGGAATCGGTCTGTATACAGACCGATTCCCGAAAATTACCCTCATATATATATATATATATATATATATATATATATATATATATATATATATATATATAATATATTTAGTGGACAAACAAATTCCTAAGCCATAAGCCAGTAAACCCCCAAAATGTCTCAAGGGAGACCGGCTTTTTGGTCCATTTTTGGTACACGCCAGTATTCGTCTATGTATTTATTTAGTCTATGGTATTACGTACACTACCGCTCAAAAGTATTTGGGTTTGATTGGGTTATCCCAAGTTCCAGTTATAGTAGAATTAATACAAAAATTCAAAAAAATGTAAAAATATTTGTCAGTTTCCTATATACACACATTTATACAAATATGCTTAAAAAAGGAAAACGTATCTTATACATTTAAATGGTGGCTTCATTTATGTGCCCTCCTTTTGACCGTATTATTGAAGCACATAATCGTGGCATTCGTGCAATAAGTTTTACCGAGGTTTCTGGTGTTACTAGGTCCCAAGCTGCTTTCAGTTTATTGTACAGGTCATCCCAAGCAAACCCATGCAAAAACGAAAATATAACTGGCCTTAACTTGAATATGCTATCCCAAATCGTTACCACGACAATGTAATCATTACTACCTACAATAACACAAAGGGATAAACCCTCCCCAGAATTCTAACAAGTGGATTTTATACCTAAATTTTCGTGCATGTTCGATAACTCTATTATAATTTTAATTTTACAGGAAATAAGGCCCTTGGGAACCCTGTTTACTGAATTTCTGTGTGATACACTTGCATTTCAGAAAAGTAATTAAATGTACCCAAAGGGGATTTTCCAACCGGTATTTTGTATAATCAATGCAATAAAACAAGGGTGCCCAAATAATTTTGAGTGGTAGTGTACATCTTACTAAAATTTTATATAAGATTTACTTAACATCTCTGTAACATTTACGTAACATCAAGAAAACACGTGAGGTTACGTAAATTTTATATAAACTTAAATTTATAGAAGATTTACTTAACATCTGAATAACATTTACGTAAAATAGCGAGCAATCACATGTTAGATTACGTAAATATTACATTCATTTTACTTATATTTCGTATAAACTTAAGTGTATATAAGATTCACTTAACATTGCAAGCTGAAGCATAACGTAAGATAAAAATAAGACGTCTTCAAAGTATGTCTTGAATTATTACTCTTGAAAGGTAACACATGGTAAAAGGTATAGGTGAATGAAAAATAAAACTGTCAAGTTCTGAAGTTTTTATTTTTAAGAAAATTACATTATAGTCATTCTCATTGCATAATACAGAATTAAAGAAAAACATATACAACACAGAACGTAAAAATTATAAATTTAAACCAAATGAGAGACCTGTCCACCTTCTACTTCCAAACATGTTCTCATTCTTCTTTTTACAGCATCAAAAACATTGGTGAGCACTGGGGGGGAGTTGTTAATCTCCTGAAATTTATTTGTAATTCTAGCCCGTAGGTCTTGTAAATTTTCACAAGGGGTTTTGAAAACCGATTTTTTAATGTGTAGCCATAAAAAAGTCGCACGGCGTGAGATCGCAGGACCGTGGTGGCCACCTAACTGGCACCGTACGACTAATGATTCGGTCATCGAAAAATTCTTCCAAAAAATTTAAATTATCTCTATATCTATAGGGTTATGTAAATTGGTGCGCCGTCCTGCTGAAAGTAGCCTTGTCGCATCTCCTCGTCGTCTAATGCTTTAACAAAATTTTCTAAAATTTCATTACGGATTACGGTATCGCGCCGAATTGAATTCCTTCAAGAAAAATCGGTCCAATTAACCTTTTCGATATGGCTGCCCGCACGCCAACTTTCTGTGAATGCAGAGGCTTCTTTCTCTATAAAGAAATGTGGATTTTCCGAACTGCACATTCTCATTTGTTGAAAATTTACATAACCAGAGAGGTAAAACCATGCCTCGTCAGTACAGTCTTCAAATACATTTTCATTATTATGCAAATTACCCATAAACCACTCTGAAAGTTACATTCGCTGCGGCTTGTCGTTCGGTAACAATTCTTGGACTGAGTTTAGACCATAGGCAGGTCACATTTCAGGATTGTATTGCAGGTTCCGTAGGATACATTTACTTGCTGACTTAAACGCCGAATAAGGGTTTGTGGGTGTTCATTAACAATTTGCCTCAATTCTACTTTTTGTGCAATGCGAACTTTGGGTCTCCTACTGCCGTCCTTGCTATTCACACTTCCTGTTTCTCTAAGCAAAGCCACAGATCTAGTCGAAACATGGCGAAACTGGTCGAAATACATGACTACGTGTGGAAATTCTGTTTGAAAATCCTGAATGGCGTTCCGTGTTGAATAAACCCACTGACCATCAACCCTTCTACCATTTCTAAAGTAATTTTCGATCATTAAAGCTTTTTGTTCTGCCGTGATTACCATATTTAATTTTCTTAAAAATAAAAACTTCAGAACTTGACAGTTCTAGTTTTCATTCACATTTTACCTATGTTACCTTTCAAGAGTAATAATTCAAGACATGCGTGATTGATTCCACGGCATATGAGGACTTTTTTTATCTTACATTACGTGATGTTATGTAAATATTACGTAATGTTACGTTCCAATTTAAGAATGGTGTTCTCGTCACAGATCAGTAGGTATGGAATATATTTGTGTGTGATAACGTAGTAAAAATGTGACATTAAGGAATTTGACGGTTCTGGTTGATGACTAGTTAAAAGGTAATGCGAATGTATTGTTTTTTAGGTGTTGAGTTTGTGATTACTGTTAATGTTTTGAGCTGTGGATAATTTGCATACCTTATTACTTCTAGTAAACAGTAATTGATCATTTAAAACATAAATAGACACTTTCCGGTATTCAGTGTGTATTTTAGTATAAACTTAAGGTTAACTTTTTGTAATATTTTATTTCTTGATTGTTTTTTCCTGACAGCTGGTGATGTTTTAAAGTTCTATATCTCGGTTGCTACTTACGGGACCCTTGCCAAGTTCAGGGGTTTTAATAGTGAGCCTACGAATGTTTTGATAAATAAGAAGAAATATATTGTAATTTGCGAAAAAAAGTTGAATTTTTGTTAGCCCCCCTGGGAAAAAATGAACACGTAGATATTTTATTTATTTTTTTTAACAAATTTTACATCATTTTGTCGAAAATTTCCAAATTTTAAGAGAGAAAAGGTGTTAGTAGAAAGTTAGAGCCATTTGAATTTTTTGAACTTAAGATATAATTAAAAAAAAAATCAAATGACTGACTTTCTACTAACACATTTTTTTCTCTTAAAATTTAAAAATTGTCGACAAAATGTAAAATTTGTAAAAAAATAATAAATAAAATATCTAAACGTGTTATTTTTTTCCCAGAGGGGCTCAGCAAAAATTTAACTTTTTTTCGCAAATTACAAAATATTTTTTTCTTTACCAAAACATTCCCAGTGGGCTCACTATTAAAACCTCTGAACGGAAGTAGCAACAGAGATATGCAACTTTAAAATTTCACTAGCCGCCACTGGCTTTCAGTATTCTAAGTTAGCTGTTTCTCAGGCTTTTTATGAGGGAGATTTTAAGTGTGGGGTATGTTTCACTAGCTATAATTTAGTTAAAATGTCCATTTTTTTAAAAAATCCTCATATAAGTCATTGCTAGGATTTTTAAAAAGATCTTAAACAGACAAGTAACGAGTGGACTTTCAAAGAAGAGTTATACGACAAAACAAAGTCTGGTAACTTAGAAACATAGCATTTGAGGATCCTATTTTTACTTTACTAGTTTGTAATACTATAAATGATATTTTATAATCTTGATATGTTGCATGATATTTATTACAGCTGTTATAGTCTATAAGCTAGAATAATTTTGTGGTTTATCAGGATTATACGCAAAAACATTTCTTAAAAGTTACTGGTTTTGGTTTGACATGTCTGAGCGATGTAGGATAATAATTAACATTCTAAAGTGGAAAGTTCATTTTTTAAGTTATGGTATTTTTCCTATTAACTATAGGCAATGTATTGTTAGTTGTTTTGTTTAAAACGCCAGATGATAGTCTCTTGACAACAAAGATAATATCATTCTGTCAAAAGGACGGGATCACACATCACTACTTTACTAATTCGACGTTCATCTAATCAGTAGGGTTTCGTAAAGATTGTGCCAGATCATGGGCTGCAGGACCATAAATAAACTATGTTTAAAAGTAACAGATAATTTACGTAATACTAAAAAACACTTAGTAAATTTGTGTACGGTGGTTACTACCCGATTTTTTTATGGATTCGTCAGTACAACTTTGAAGTTTTTTACTGGCTATTAAATAGGGAGATGACGGTCCACGTTGATTTAACGTTCGAACGTAACGAACAATTTTGACTGTTCTAGGTTGTGGAAGGGCATGTCTGAGGATATCTGCTATCCCAGTAACAGCTGAAAGTGCTGCTATGATTTTTACCGTAGGGCCGGAAGTCCCTTGTGTTTACTGCTTGTAACCCACCACTTAACCTATCACCTTTCCTAGCCTTGCAATTGTCTATCTAATAATATGGTACTTACTGCAGAGGTTTTATGCACTAACTTAAATTTTTCTATGATTTTTGACTATTAAATAAATATTCTACCTATTTACTATGTTTCCCTGTTCCCCAACAGAAAAACGCAAAATTCTGGATCAATTACACTGTATTTCCACAAGTTACGGTTGGGAGCCACCCAAAAATACACTTTTTCACAATTTCTTCAATTTTCACAAACTTTTTAATACTCCAAGACAATCTCTTGGGGTTCTACGCACTTGTTCACTTTTTACTTCTTCGCAATTCGGCGCGCTCCAGAACTTCCGATTAAACCCCGTACTATTGATTCCAGACTTTTGAACTTTCCCGTGGACAGAAAATTGGACCGCGTTCGGACAGAGTAACAGTTTACATCTTCGAGTACGTACTACTATACTGCTTTCTAGCCGGAACCTTCCCGCTTATATAGGGAAAATTCCCATAAATCTTCCCCCTTTTCCAACTTTTTCGCGGAATTAATGTGACAACATGCTGTTTACGACCCAATAAATCGTGTTTCCACCTGCGCTTTCCAGGAAATTCTACGTGGGCGATCCTGTTTTAGCCGACAAATGAAGGAAAAGAGCGGTATTTATCGGTTATTTACGACGTTTTTATTGCTTTCTGCTTTATCTACAGACATTTATTGGCATGCGCCTATATAAAGAAACTATAAATTCAGAATTTATTAGATTACTATATTTGGTAACTACGCTTTCACTCGACTCATAGGTTTCTTGTTGAACCAATCAGATAAGACCGCCTGATTTTACTGTTATAATAGGGTAATTAGGGAGGTGTCTTTTCGGACGCGGGTGAATCTTCCCCATAGACAACATCAATGCAAACGGTCAGTATGCTCCAACTTCTTGAAATGATCGGCCGATTTAAGAGCACTAACCGGTTCCGGTACTTAGAAAAGTTTTCGCGGATCTCGGCGAAGTTAAGTGAAATGATTTCTTCACACCCAAGTGAAACCTTGCTTTACAATAAAGGATTAATTTTTCTAAGTATGTGAGTTAACTTGTATAATTATTTTATAAATTATTTAAAGCATCTTTATTAATCAATTATGCGCTTAGGTGTTGAATATTTTTCAAATGAATTATTTTCAAATAAACTTTTAACCCTTCCCTAGTATTTCAAGTTCTTTAATAAATTTTTAGACCAACTATTTATTACTTATTTTTTTTTCTAATACTTTCCTGTCTCAATAAATATTTTAAACATTCTTCAAACGCGAACGTAATTTATTTTAATTATTGCCCATTTTTGTTGCGAATTCATTTTCGAGAATTCCTTTTCGTATTTCTAAATATAATTCCTTTTTTAAATTATTTTTCCAAAATTTACTTTCCTTCATTTGTTTACTCGACTTTACACCCTTAAATAATTACTTATAGGCCATGTTGCCACATATTCAAAAAATAATTAAAAATCATAGCAGCAATTTCCGCTGTTAGTGGGATAGCAGATATCCTCAGACATGCTCCTCTGGGATACAACTAATTTTTTTTCTCGGAATCGACCTATATACTACACACAGAATAATATGAAGCAATATAATACCAAAAAACTTACTGATTAAGATATTATTAAAACATAACCTAAACGCGCACTTAAGTACTACGCTTGGGCAATATCAAATTATTTAACAATTTTAAAAAGTCTTAAAAATTATTAGGATTTTTGGGATTATACTGCTTGAAATTATTGTTCTTTTTATATTCAAGTTTAAAATCAACAAAGTTTTTAATAAAAAAAACTATTTTTTTAGTGTTGTTTAATAATAAAAATAGTCTGTCCTTTTTCACAAGACACCCCAGACCTTAAAGAGCTTTGAGGGTTTCTAAAAAATTAATGATTATTGCCTTAATTTTTCTTGATTTAATTAATTATTATAGATACGCAGGGTGTTAAAGAAATGACTTGATGTACTTGAGGGTTGCCTGTAATTTTTATTTCCATTCAGACACGTCGAGTGATAGGCCCCATTTTATTTAAAAAGTATCGAAGTAGTGTGTAAAATGTTTGGTAATTTTTCTAGCTTATATTATCGAATTAATTATAATTTATTCATTATTGAACTTACACTCATTGGTTTTTAGTGAGTGGGGTGATCACAGTACCCGTTTCTGCCTCCATGTACCAAACGATGGTTGCTAATATTCAGCAACTGCATACTAATAGTGACGGAACTGTATGTGTTACGCCAATGGTGCAAGTACCAAAGGTAAAGGTAAATAATTGTCGTGTGTGGTTTGTTTGTTTTTTTATTTTATTTTGTTTAGTTTTTAGTTGCACAGGAAATCTACTTTTGTACTTCTAAATTACACCATTTTAATTTTTTTCTAGCGGTTAGTAGATCTCCGCATATTAGTCAAAAAAAATTGTAACGAGACCTGCTTCGCGATACGAAATTATAGAAATAAAAGTATGTTAAAGCTCGTTTCAAGCTCTTTCATTGCCGTTTGACAAAATGGTAAGTACCTCAATAAATGTTATAAATATTTCAAGATTTTTAAAAGGCGCCAAAGTCGGAGTGGTTTAAGTTCGGAATAATTTTGGAAAAAATAAAATCTAGTATAAGTTTTAGTAAAATGTTTTTTAATATTACTAGAAGATCACATTTTTTATTTATATTTTCAAAATATAATATATATATATATATATATATATATATATATATATATATATATATATATATATATATATATATATATATATATATATATATATATATATATATATATATATATATATATATATATATATATATATATATATAAATATATAAATATAAAACATATCATTTTACTAGGAATGTTTTGGTAAAGAAAAAAATATTTTGTAATTTGCGAAAAAAAGTTGAATTTTTGAATTGACCCACCTGGGAAAAAAATTAACACGCTTAGGTATTTTATTTATTATTTTTTCTAAACAAATTTTACATTATTTTGTCGACAATTCTTAAATTTTAAGCGAAAAAATGTATTAGTAGAAAGTTATAGTCATTTGAATTTTTTTTTAAAATCATATTTTAGGTTTAAAAAAATTCAAATGACTATAACTTTCTACTAACACAGTTTTTCCTCTTAAAATTTAAGAATTGTCGACAACATGATGTAAAATTTGTTTAGAAAAAATAATAAATAAAATACCTAAGCGTGTTAATTTTTTCCCAGGTGGGTCAATTGCAAATTACAAAATATTTTTTTCTTTACCAAAACATTCCTAGTAGGCTCACCATTAAAAAACCTGAACTTGTCATGGGTCCTGTAAGGAGAGCTGAGATATAAAACTTTGAAATTTCACCAGCCGCCACTGGATTATTATTAAATTATCTTTACCTGTTATTTTATTAGGGCCGGACCTGTTTAAAGTTCTTGCAAATTTGCAGAGCTTTATTACAGCTGGTGTCGATAATAGTTTATTCCAGGCAATAGGCCAACGAAAGAGCTTGAAACTAGCTTTACCAAAGAAAGAATAGCCAAAACTTTCTGCAAAATATTTTTTAACAGATGAGGTGTATATATGCAAAACTCAGCATTTCCATAAATTTAAAAAATTGACATTGCACAATTTTACAAAGCTAATCACGCACCTGGTTTTAAAGAAAATTGATTCTTTCATAACGCCAATTGTCAGTAAAATTTTGTTGCAAAAGTTTCTTTGGTTTCGTCATTCAAATACCGTAATTGAGTCACGTGCCAGTAACCACCTGTGGACTGGCTTTGCTCAAGCTAAAAATAATGATTCTTATCCCGGTACTTCTAAGCAAGGTAAAATTTAAAAATAATTGACAATAATAGTAAATGTTGCTTTCCTTTTAAATGACCTCTTATTTTTCTTAATTTAGACATTTTAGCAAAATTTACTAAAATTCGCCGCAAAGCTCACTCCTTACTTCTTAAAAAAAATTATTTTGAATATTCCTGTAGCTTGTGATGTAAACAATGATAAATTAAACAATTTGGACAATTAATTCAATCTCGTAATTAAAGTTTTACCTTCTAGGACGAAAAAGTCTATGAAGAGCAGTTTTTCATGAATATCTCAATATAGGAAGAATGACAGAGTGAGTTTTGCATATTATACTATTCAAATGTTTGTTGTCTTTTTTTGTTTAAACGATTAGGAGCAAGATTTTCTGTGCTTTAGCTTTAAATTTTTTTTTGCTTTAAGTACGCTAGAAAATGTCGAATATTTGGTGTAGTGTAGTAATTTAGGTATATTTACGTATTTCATATTTTTGGAAAATAGTTAGAATTTTTTTATTTGGACATGTTTCTTCAAAAAAAATTTTTTTTCGTTGTAGAGATCTAAAATTGTTTGTTACTTTGCTTAGCTGTCCAATGCATGATTTTTTGGGCATTTTTTTTCGATAATTTTATATATTTATCTGATTTTTGTAGGTTAATGCACGGTGTGTCTCGACTAAGTTTAACCCAAAGGTCTTTCCACTTCCATTTTTTTTTCGATTTTGTTAAAGCGACAGCTTTAGTAATTTAAGCTGAAAGTGAAAGTCCTAGATCAATAGTTTGAAAAGAAAACTTGATTTTACTTTTTTTTTTTTTGGTTAAGCAGTTTTATTTTATGAAAAAGAGTAGTATAATCTTCTTTTAAGTCCTGGAAACGATGTCTTCTTAGTGGAAATATTTAATATTTTTAAATAGCTTTGATAATCCTCAAAAAGATGAACAAATGAGTTTTTCGCTTGGATGAATTAGATAGGATTCGGTGTTCCGTATACTGTCAACGTATCGAACGTGTAGCCTGTTTATTTGTTGTTTGTTATGAAAACATCTTACCCTAGAGGTCCAGTTTACGAACTTTAAGGAAATACGTAATTGAATCAAGAATGGTAGTAGAAAGAGATAAAATAGCATTGGAGTTGCTGTCTCTGTTGGTTGCTTAGGAAATACGTCTGAACACTCGGTTACACGTGTCTTTGTCTAATGAACTAGAAAAGAAAAAGTGCGACTTATAGATTTATAAATGACTCGGAGCGACTTTAAATAAGCCTTTAGAAATAATGCATTTAAGAGCTTTCTAACCTAAATTTATAATTATTTAGCAGAAAATAAAATATTTTAGGCTTTTATTACTTTTAGTAAATCTTCTGATGCTTCTAACGTATTTTTTGTACAAAAATACAAGGTAAAATAAGATGTGACCAATGTTTACAAATTGTGTTTACAGTGTCTCTTAGAATGGTTTGTTTTGGCTTCAAAGAATGTTAAATCATCCCGTATCCATTCTTAATTCATCCAAGGTTTTTCGTCAGTTTTTGATACCTATCTCTTAAATGGTACTTTCAAATACGATGGTTTATGAATTAATTTTAAAGATAATGCAATCACTAAAAAATCAAAAAAAAATGCCTCTATTAGGGCTTGCAATCCCGGGCGTATATTTGGACCCCGGGATTCTCGGGATCGAAGAAACAAAATCCCGAGTTCCCGGGATTGATCCCGGAAAATTGTAAGATTAGTAAAGGTAAATTATTTTTATTTATAATTAAGGGGGGTTAATAAGTATGTAGCCAAACATCAGGGTTTTATTCCTTATTATAAAAGATTTGCAAAGTCCTTACAGTGCATAGATACAAATGCCTTACTTTTATTACGATATTTTTAAATTCCATTTATGCTTTTTATGGTGATAGGTAAGAGATTATAAAATTTTGAGGCATGGTAACCCAATAACTTAAGGTTCAAAGTCTTCATATATTATATATTAGGGTGCTTTGTTTTAGACTACTATTTTTTTTCTTTTGGTCCATTGACGGAATAATGTTATAAACATAAAAAATTCTCACCAAAGATGAGCTCTTAATTTTAATTTTAAGTACTCGCTGAATGAATCTGAAAATTTCCCATTTAATTAACACGTAAATTTTAATTTTTTTTTTCAATTATCTATAACTTTTGCGACATTTCATGATATTTAATTGGCAATAGGTGGAAATTACAGAGGAATCTTTCCTTTTAAAAGTGCCTGTAGCCAATTTATGTTTTGTAACCGACCTCGCCAGTAGAAAATCTCGAAGCCAATTTTTTCTCGAATTTCATTGTTTTTTTATTTTTCTCGTAAACCACTAACTTTACAACAAAATTGTTTTTGAGTTTTTTATAGGGAATTTAATTTCCTACACAAAAGTTAGTAAGCTATAACCGTAGAACTCATCCATTTTGCGTTAAGTCTAATTATAAATCACCATAACTCAATTAATATTTACTTGTAAACAAACCGCGAAATAAAAAAGAATTTGTTAAGAATTATTATTATTATTATTATTATCATTAATATTATTACTATTATTATAATTAATTTTGTATCGGTAATACTATGATAGTTTTTTTCAGCAATGATTTCATTAAAAAGTACTAAAATCTTGGATAAAACAGCGATTTTTCAAATTTTGAGATGTTTAATTGGATCTATCTCGAAAACTACTAGCTCTACGGTTATGGATTACAAACTTTTTTGTGGGAAATTAAATTCCCTATGAAAAACTCAAATACAATTTTGTTGTAAAGTTAGTGGTTTACGAGAAAAATAAAAAAAAAAACATGAAATTCGCGAAAAAATTGGCTTCAAGATTTTTTACTGGCGAGGTCGGTTACAAAACATAAATTGGCTACAGGCACTTTTAAAGAGGAAAGATTCCTTTGTAATTTCCACCTATTGCCAATTAAATATCATGAAATGTCGCAAAGCTATAGATAATTGAAAAAAAAAATTAAAATTTATGTGTTAATTAAATGGGAAATTTTCAAATTCATTCAGCGAGTACTTAAAATTAAAATTAAGAGGTCATCTTTTGTGAGAATTTTTTTTTATATGTTTATACCATTATTCCGTCAATGGACCAAAAGAAAAAAAATAGTCGTCTAAAACGAAGCACTCTAATATATATGTATATCCGGCAAAGGATTTTCATTTTGGGTTTAAATTAGTTAGGTCACACGACTTTATCAAAATCTGAAAAAAAATGGAAGTGAGAAGACCTTTGGGTTAACCTAAGTCCAGGCTTTCAGAGTAGCAAGTTATTTATACTATATATAAACATTTTTTCAAAAGCAATTTTTGGAAAATTTTCTTTTCCGAAAATGTGGCAAAGTTTAATGTGTTCAAAATACAGGGTGCCCGGAAAGTCTTAGTATGGGCAAATATCTTTTCTATTAGTAAAGATAGAGCACCAAATTTTAGGAGCATCTTATTGGTTAATAAATCTACTTTTTATATAATTTAACTTTTTCAACCCCTTTGAGGGGTGACGCTAAGGAGTTGAGGTCAAAAATTTTAAATGCAACCCTATGCCATGTGGTACCTCATTTTAAACGTGTTCAACAAGAAACATTTTAATGCAAATCCAAGGTCCGTATCTTAATTCGTTTTAAATGGCTTTGTCTTATTACTTTTAAAGTTGTTCGAAATGACCAATTGCCAGTAAATAAGAAAATGAAATTTCTATATTATTCGTGGGATTTTCTGGTGAAGTGGCACCTCACTCACTTCACCTGAATAGCTGCCACTGCTTGGCAGTAATAAACATAAAGGGTTGAATTTAAAACTCCCTAGCGTTACCCCCTAAGGGGGTTTAAAAAGTTAAATTACATAAAACGGTAGATTTATTAACCAATTAGATACTCCGAAAATTTGGTGTCTCTATCTTCACTAATAGTAAAGATATTTGCCCATACTAAGACTTTTCGGACACCCTGTATATTGTTTTTTATATATCCATTATTTATTACATGCGATCTTAAAAACTAGTATTAGAGTATTATAATAGATCACATGATAATATAACAAATCAACATGTCATTTTGATGACAGGTTGAACCAAATAATGGTGATAGTATGGAGACGTTGACAGTAACCCCCAGTGGTCTAAACACCCACACTATGATGATCCAGGGGTCCGGTGGTGATGGGCCACAAGTATTACAAGTCCTGTCTCTAAAAGACGCGACAGTGTTGACCAAGGCGATGCAAGGCATCTCCGATGTGAAAACCGAAGATAACATCATAAGTGACCAATAGGTATATAAGAAATATCTGTAATTATGCGGTAATTTTTCCCGTTATAGGTGTTAAGTTCTAAGGGTCTACTAAAAGTGATGCTCGAGTGATACAGGTGCAGAGTCCGATTTAAAAGATTTAAGAAAATAAAATCCTTAAGAAAACTATTAAGAGCAAAATAGTAGTAGTGAGAGTTGATTACTGCTCAATCATAACCTAAAATGGCTGAAAAATCCAAGTCTTTTATTGTAGACTTTCTTATAAAGAGCCATAATTGAAGACCCATATTTGAACTAACGCTGTATATTATAATAAGACGTGGGTATATACACGGTGTTGCAAAACTCTACTGACAGAACCTTTCAGGTGATTCTTCTGGTCAAAAACAACAGAAAAAGTTCGTAGTAATGTGGGTCCTTAGATTTTTCGTTTCCGAGATACAGGGTGGTAGAATTTTAATTTTGTTTTGATTTTTATTTATTTTACATGTTCTTACAGGTTACTGATGAATTCCATACGTACAGTATTTATTGGAGTGCCATTAAAATATCCTTATTACCATTCCAAATAATCTACAGAGTGGTATATTTCTAGGGGCCACGATCGTTCTAAACCTTATATATATATATATATATATATATATATATATATATATATATATATATATATATATATATATATATATATATATATATATATATATATATATGTATATATATGTAGATTTATATGTATATATATATATATATATATATATATATATATATATATATATATATATATATATTATATATATATACAGCGTCTGTCCAGATTTGGTTACCAAATGGGAAACTTTTATTTTTGATTTTACGAGAAAAAGTTATTCTTGATAAAAAGTTTTGCTTGTCGCAAAAGTAAGACTGGCATTGAAAAAAAAAGATATGTTATACAGGGCGTAAAGAAAATAAAGAAAATCGAGTAGTTAAGGTAAATAACATCGAATTTTCGCTAGTAATGTCATTTGTAAATGCAAATAAATACTTTTTTAATGAAACGTTTCATTAAACTTCTTGCTTAATACTTCTTTTATGACTTAAAAGCGTTTTTTTCTGAAAAATCTAATAATTTATTTTTATTATCATACCTGTATGTCATGCTGGTTTCATAATAGGTAATAGGTAAGAGTGACATTGCCGATGATGAGGTCCATATATTGCTTCACGTTACAGAGGAACCCAAAAAAGCCTTGAACAAAGATCCCATGAATTGGGTTACTTAATTAAATTTATCCAAACTGTTTTAAAGAAAAATAAATAGAAACACTTTAAACCAAAATTTATTCACGCATTTCCTGGAGACATGGATATACGATTTGATTATTGTCACTAGATAATGGGGTATTATGAAGATCATCCAAACTTCGAGTTTCAAATTTTGTTTTCCGTCGACGCGACGTTTACCACCAACGGAATGTTTTAATAACAAAATTCGGGGTTTTGGAATATAACTAATCCTTACTGGGTAGTAGAATGTCGGAGTCAAGTGTCTCAGAAAGTTAATGTTGGATGTGGTGTTTTGAAACACAAAATTTTAGGACCAATTTTGTTTCGATAATAACATTAACGGACAAATATTTCTAACTTTTTTGCAAAATAACTTTTCTGACATTATTGATCAGTTGCCCCTGAATGTAAGGCAAGATTTGATATTTAGTTAGATGGTACCCCTTGTCATTTCTCAGCAGAAGTAAGAGCCTGACTTAACTTCAATTTCAAAATTGGGCGAACTTCGAATCAAGATGATAATTTTACGGATTAGCCGCCTCGGTCCCCCAACCTCACACCTCTTGATTTCTTCTTTTGGAGACGAATTAAGGAAATTGTTTACAAATACAGACATGCAAATCTTATTTATTTAAAAAACAGGATACGAGAAGCATGCGAAGAAATCCCAGCCGATCATGTAATTTGCAGGTTTAAGAAAAATCTTATTACGTGCACTAAAGATAACGGTGGTTCTGTTGTGGCCTAAAATTTGTTTTTAGGATCTGTAAGTTACAATAAATAGTTTTCTAAATATTTTTTCTTGATTTTCGTTACGCCCTGTATGACATATCGTTTTTTTTTCAATGCGAGTCTTACTTTTACAACAAGCAAAACTTTTTATCAAGAATAACTTTTTCTCATAAAATCAAAAATAAAAAAGTTTGGTAACCAAATCTTGGCAGACGCTGTATATATATATATATATATATATATATATATATATATATATATATATATATATATATATATATATATATATATATATATATATATTCACACAAAAGAGCGCCCATAGAGAATTTTCTAGGGGGGGTGCAAAGCAAAAAATATGTAATAATGTAATACCTATGTATACATAAATTGTCAATGCGCCGCATGTAGGTATGTAGGTTAAGGAATCCAGGCCTCCTGCCTTCGCCTATGGGCGGCCATGTATATACAGGGTGAGTATTTTAAAGTGTTACAAGGCGATATCTCGAAAACTTTAAAATATCTTAATGAAATTTTGGTGAGTTAATATGGAGATGGAGGGACATATTTAAACATTTTTGACATTACCCTCTCTCTCTCTTGAGGGGTGGAGGGTAACTTTGGAATTTTAAATGGGATGCTGTACTTTTGTTATAAAATTTGAATCTACGTAAAATACTACATATGTGTACAATTTTTGATTTGCTCTTTCGGTTACGGAATTATGATTTATTGAACAAACCTAAGCCTTCCTAAACAAATGTACATCATCCCATTTAAAATAAGTTACCCCCACCCCTCGAAATAGAGAGGGTAATAATCAAAAATATGTTTAAATATATCCCCCATCTCCCTATTAACTCACCAAAATTTCATGAAAATATTTTAAACCGTTTTCGAAATAGCCTTGTAATACTTTGAAAATTCACCCTATATATATATATATATATATATATATATATATATATATATATATATATATATATATATATATATATATATATATATATATATATATACAATAACAAACAATATTAAACAAAACCACCTAAGTTAACTTCATGGGTTACAAAAAAAAATTATAGGGTTTTACACTGTGATACTATGAAGTACTCCTCATTTTTTGTATCTTCTTACAGCCTCATGCTTTGACTGTAACTTGACCTGTAACTTCTAAACATTGTAATGGAATCTTACAACTCACTTTTCACCCACTTCTAATTGTCGTATCGATTTGAAACTTTGCAAACTTATGCAATTTCGGTGACAATACAATAATATGTTTTTTTTTTTATTAAAAGAGCCTAATAGGCCTCAAAACTTTCTTTCACAAATTAAGAAACGGAAAGCAGAAAATGTACACGGCATTATTAAACTCGTCAATATGCATCAATATTTGCATCACTCAACCTGACTCACGACGCACGTATTCGGCGGACCAATCAGGGAGGTCGGTGGCACGGTGGTGGACCAATCAGGTAGGGGCCTGAGATACAATAGAGGAATGAAAAGGCCTACAACATATATATAAATTTAATTATATGTACGAAAGTTAAGTGAACTACCTTTGAAAACGTGTCAAATAGATAGAAAAAACTAAAATTAAATTAAAATTCACCCTGTATCTCGAAAATGATCGTTTCCGGGCCTAAATCTACCTAGTTTTAACTTTTTCTTATTTTAAACAAAAAACCATCTGTAAGATTTTGTCGGTACAGTCCCCCCCCCCCCCCCCCCCCCCCCCCGTATTTACCCTTCACTTGTATATTGAGTTTTACTTTTGGTGAACATTCTCTACTACTAATTTGACCTGAATATATACATATACACATTTTTTTTATTAACCTGTTTTGCCTTTTTGGTGCTATTAAGACTTGATTGATTAGTCGAAGTTTAATTCGAACTATTAAAATTATCGAATGTGTTTTAGCTTTATCTTTATATTTTATTGTTATTTAGTATTATAAAGTGATTTTTTAAAGGTGATTCTTTTCACTTCCATGCTTTCAAGCAATATTTTTTATATATTGAGGACACGGAGAAAAGTCAACAAAGTCAAATCAACAGGTGATAGATGACATTGTGTGCTCAGGTTTGTTTACAACTGGTACCTTGTTTTCTTTTCTACAGTCTATTTCTTCTATACCACAAGATTTAAAATATTTTTTAAAGAATTTTGACACGTCTAATTCAAAGATATTTTGAATAAAATTATTTTTAAAAATCGTAAATTAGTACACAATATAAACTGTAAAAAATTTTAATACTAGTGTCCTAAAAGTAGTCAAAATCCTCTGTGACATACTGTGGTATCATAAAGATATGTAGATGAGATAGCAAAGAATCTGTCTCGCTCTTAAAAATTAAGTTACACATTTATTTAAAATTCTGTTGGTTGTAAAGCCCGCTTTACACTTTGCAAGTTTTTATTGCGAGCAATTTTAGGTTCGGCAATTTTTTATTGAGACCAATCATGACGTCAAAAATACAGCTAATGATTGTTCCTAATAAAAAGTTGCTGAACCTAAAATGGCTCGCAATAAAAACTTGCAAAGTGTAAAGCGGGCTTATTTTAGAAAAAATTAAATTATTTTTTTACTTGTGATCCTAATAGCTCCAGAAAGTAAGAAAGGTATTAATTAACAGCAAATCATTGTTATTTTAAAATTTAATGCAAGAAGAGTCTTTATTTTTGTAAATATATACATTTTATTAGGGTGATTTTAATTTAGAATAATATTAATTAGGGATCTTTTATTATTTAATTTTCATGCAAAAAAAGTTATAACATTATTTGTTGTCGATATTTATTTAATTGTTGTTGATTTTTAATTATTTTTTCTAATTAAGTTTAAATGCACTGCATGTTATTGACAAATTCTGAATTATTGATGACAATTGGAGGTGTGCCGTGGTGGACAAATGCAACTGCTGAAAAATAGCTATTGATTTTATATACATATGTTATTCTAATTTTTTATATTATTATTTTTCAAATGTTATAACTTTATTTGCATATCATTATTATTAATTTCTATTTTTATATTTTGTATAAAGCATTTTAATTATAAAACGCTGTTGAAAATGTCTAACATTCGGACGGCGTTGCTTAACTTGATCTGAGAGGTGTTTCCCCCAAGATATTTGCAGGGTAAGTTTAGAATATTAAGTAAAAATGGGTACACGTTTTTCAGAAAGCGCGGTTTTGAATGCGATAGAAGCTGGATTTATATATATATATATAATATATATATATATATATATATATATATATATATATATATATATATATATATATATATATATATATATATATATATATATATATATATATATATATATATATATATATATATATATTTAGACTGTTTCAAAAAAATTGACAATTTTTTTGTTAAATTATATCGAAAATATGGTTGGAAACGCCGAAAAAAAAATACTGGTAAAGCTTGAGCTCTTAATATTAATTTTAAGGGGTGCCGCATCGCAAATTTCAATTTCCCATTTCCCATTTGATTAACATGGAAAAATTTTGTTTCCAAATTTTTGAATTTTCTAGCTCGTTAACGGCTCGTCACATTTGTATTTGTATGCCCCAACATATTTTTGTAGAGAATTTAATGCTCTACAAAAAAGGTCCTGAGCAATTTTTTGATAAACTCGCTCCTACGAAAGTAATTCAAGGTTATAGTTGAATTCATAATAATTTTTTACAGTTTTTCAATTTTACGACAAAATTATCGACTTTTTCGAAAAATGTTATAATACGTTTTTTGTAGATCTTTTCATTTCTACAAATTATCTTTTATAAATTTTCAAAATTTTCGTAAGCTTTGCGAGTTATCTCCACTATAATGTAAATTTTCGGAAATAATCCTAATTCATTAGATTATGTGTAAAATTGACAATTATTATATTATAAATCTATTATGTTTATAATTTACTTTAACTAAAAAAATTTTTTGTGTGTTACATATTAAATTAATTCTATTCTATCTTCGTTTTTGTATTATTGTTAATTGTTTAATTGTTAATTTTACATATATTCTAATGAATTACGATTATTTCCGAAAATTTACATTATAGTGGAGATAACTCGCAAAGGTTATGAATTTTTGAAAATTTATAAAAGATAATTTGTAGAAAATGAAAAGATCTACAAAAAAGCTATAATAACATTTTTCGAAAAAGTCTATAATTTTGTCTTAAAATTGAAAAATTTTAAAAAATTATTATGAATTCAACTATAACCTTGAATTACTTTTGTAGGAGTGAGTTTAGCAAAAAAATTGCTCAGGACCTTTTTTGTAGAGCATTAAATTCTCTACAAAAATATGTTATGGGCATACAAATATGACTAGCCGTTAACGAGCTAGAAAATTCCAAAATTTGAAAACAAAATTTTCCCATGTTAATCAAATGGGAAATTGAAATTTGCGATGCGGCACCCCTTAAAATTAATATTAAGAAACTCAAACTTTACCAGTATTTTTTTTTTCGACGTTTCCAACAATATTTTCGATATATGTAATAGTCAATTTTTTTGAAACAGTCATATATATATATATATTAGACTGTTTCAAAAAAATTGACTATACCCTATAGGTATATATATATATATATATATATATATATATATATATATATATATATATATATATATATATATATATATATATATATATATATATATATATATATATATATATATATACCTATAGGGTGAGTTTTTTAAAGTGTTACAAGGCGATATCTCGAAAACGGTTTAAAATATTTTCATGAGATTTTGGCGAGTTAATGGGGAGATGGAAGGAGATACTTTAACATATGTTTGACATTTACCTCCTTTCTTAATTTTGAGGGGTGCGGGGTAACTTTAGATTTTTAAATCGGATGATGTGCCTTTGTTTATAGAATTCGAATATACTTTAAAAACTACGTATACATACAATTTTTTTTTGATTTGCTCTTTTGGTTACGGAATTATGATTTAGTAGATTATAAAATAAACAAAATATTTACCATTTAATTTCAATTTATTTATCATCTGTCATTCTTGAGAAGTTGTTCAAAATGCCCCCTTTAACTTTCAAGCACTTTCTCACTCTTTCTAAATGAATTTCATACCCGCTGTAACATTTCATTTGTCACTAATAACCAGGAAAAACGGATTCGATCTTTCATATCATCTAAAGTTGTAGGTGCAGTCGCCATTACTTTGTCCTTTATGAAACCCCACAAGAAACAGTCAAGGGGGTCAAATCCGGGGACCTAGCAGGCCAGTTGACCAGACCAGCTTCTCTGTGTTTTTTTTGCACTCCCAAAATTAACAACATATCAACTTGCACATTAAAATTCGCTTTCAAACATTGAAGGTTGGTTTATTGATTAATTAAACATAATTGAACAATAAACTAAGAATTAAAGCGTCAAAATTCTCAAAAAATAACGCATTTTCATGGAAAGGAGTAATAATTCTGAACTAAATGAACTTGATTTATTGGTAAAATTTATTGAATTTAAAAAGTTTGCACATATGCGTAGTTTTTTACGTAGATTCGAATTTTATAAACAAAAGTACATCATCCCATTTAAAATTCCAAAGTTACCCCCACCCCTCAAAATATAGAGAGGGGGAAAATGTCAAAAATATGTTTAAATATGTCCCCCATTTCCCTATTAACTCACGAAAATTTCATGAAAATATTTTAAACCGTTTTCGAGATATCGCCTTGTTTCACTTTAAAAAACTCACCTTGTATATTATATGACGTATTATCTAAACAAAAAAATCCGTAGAATTATTTTTTGATTTTAACGCAATCAAAAGAGGCATATCGTCATCTGAAGATTGATAATTTACTCTAATTTTTTTAAGGTCGTGATCTTGTGAGAAGAGACAAACTATTTTGTTAAATAATAAAAAATAGTCTGTCTTTTTCCACAAGACATCCCCCTTAATAGAAATCGGCACTGGAATTGTTGACAATAATCATTGATACGATACAACTTTATACAAATTTGTTTTAAACGCAGATGTAACCTATCTTTATACTAAAAGTTTTTTATATTTTGAATTTATCCTGCTCACAGATTCGTTGTTAGGTAATAAGTTTAGAGACTATAGTAACTAAATCGCAGTTTTTATTATAATTTTTTTACAAAAGTAGATTAATATTAACGTGGACATATGAAGGGCCACTTAAAGTATTTTACACAAAGTTTGCTTTATAAATATTAAAAATGAATATTATTTATGTTCGAGGTCTGCGATAATTGCTTTTTCATCGTTTTTTGGGTTTATGGCACAAAATGTAAATTATAAGTATACAATTATTTCTTTACAGTGTTCCGCCTTCAATTAATCTTGAAATTAACAGACAGACGGACAAACTATGTAAGGACAAAATATTATAATGATGAGGAAGCAGTGATTATCCTTCAATTAATTTCAATAGCAAAAGACCATATAGAAACCCAACAAACACGCCTGTGATGATTATATAAATGTTACTTATATGTTGCATAAATGTTATATAGAATTTCCCACGGTGTGCCTCGACTAAGTTTAACCCAAAGGTTATTCCACTTCTATCTTTTTTCAGATGGTATTAAAGTGGTGTCGCCTAAGTAATTTAAGCCCAAAATGAAAATCCTAGATCCAGTGCCGGCTTATGAAATTTCAATGTTGTATATGTCTATTCCTACTTACAGGACCCATACCAAATTTAGGGGTTTTAATAGTGAGCCCCCTGGGAATGTTTTTGTAAAGAAAAAAAAACATTTTGTAATTTGCGAAAAAAAGTTGAATTTTTTTAGCCCCTCCTGCTGAAAAAAATGAACGCGTTTAGGAATTTTATTTGTTGTTTTTTCTAAACAAATTTTACATCATTTTGTCGAGAATTTTTAAATCTTAAAAGAAAAAATATGTTAGTAGAAAGTTATAGTCATTTGAATTTTTTTAAACCTAATGTATAATTTAAAAAAAAATTCAAATGACTATAACTTTCTACTAACACACTTTGTTCTCTTGAAATTCAAAAATTCTCGACAAAATGATGTAAAATTTGTTTAGAAAAAACAATAAATAAAATACCTAAACGCGTTCATTTTTTTTTCCCAGGGGGGGCTAAAAAATTCAACTTTTTTCGCTAATTATAAAATTTTTTTTCTTTACCAAAACATTCCCAGGGGGCTCACTATTAAAGCAAACCCAACCCAACACCTAAATTTTGTACGGGTCCTGTAAGTAGGAACAGATATATACAACTTTGAAATTTCATAAGCCTCCACTGCCTAGATCAATAGTTTAAAAAGAAAACTTGATTTTACCAATTTTTTTTTAGCTTGATATTTTAGGTTTATTTTATGAAAAAGAGTAGTTTCAAAATTTTTTAAGGCGTATAATCTTCTTTCAAGTTCTGGAAACAGTATCTGAAATAGTGAAAATATTTAGTATTTTTAAATGGCTTTGATAATCCTAAAAAAGATGAAAAAATTAGGTTTTTTTTTGTCACTTTTTGGTACCTATCTCTTAAATGGTATTTTCAAATACGGTAGTTTATGAATTCATTTTAAAGATAATGCAATTATCTACAAATAAAAAAAATGCCTCTATCTACATCTGTTCACAAGATATATATAATAGAAGGTTGAAAAATTCGAACAAAAAAATTATGGAATCAGAATGTTGTGACATATCTCAATAGTTATAAGTTATGGTTAAAAATGTTCATCATTTTCAAAAAGGTGACTAAAGTTCAAGCAAAATTATTTTTTTTATCTGAAGTAAAACCAAAGATAGGATTGTCGGAAACTGTAGGTTCGCTAGAGCGCTGAAAAAATGCATTTAATAACTATATTATTTAGTTTTTTCGAGTTTTACTTAGTGAAAATTTAAAATTAATTCCTTTTAATTTAATTTAATTTTAATGAATTATTTTCAATGTATCATTTCGACCGTTTATATAGAATGATACATTGAAAATAATTCATTTAAGGGAAATTAAATTAAGAGGAATTAACTTTAAATGTTCATTAAATAAGTAAAACTCGAAAGAAACCTAATAATACAGTAATTAAATCCATTTCGTCAGCGCCCTACGCGGTTGGCACTGTCAACACCGTCGCGTCGGCCCGGACATAGTTTCCGACCTATTTTTGGTTTTATTCCAGATAAAAGATGATTTTTTTTTAATTTGCTTGAAATTGTGTCAACTTTTTGAAAATATTGAACAGTTTTAAAAATAACTTATAATTATTGAGCTATATCACAACATTCTCTGATTCCATAATTTTATTGTTCGAGTTTTTCGATCTTCTATTACCTATATCTTTTGAACAGAT
This sequence comes from Philopedon plagiatum, assembly GCA_963971165.1. Taxonomy (NCBI): domain Eukaryota; kingdom Metazoa; phylum Arthropoda; class Insecta; order Coleoptera; family Curculionidae; genus Philopedon; species Philopedon plagiatum. The sequence continues at coordinate 22,108,894 of OZ020198.1, read as the reverse complement.
GTAGCTAGAGGCAATTTTTTTTTGATTTGTAGATAATTGCATTAGCTTTAAAATGATTTAGACTATCGTATTTGAACTTACCATTTAAGAGACAGGTACCAAAAAGTGACGAAAAACTCATTTTTTCATCTTTTTTTTAGGATTATCAAAGCCGTTTAAAAATATTAAATATTTTCACTAAGAAGATATTGTTTCCAGGGCCTGAAAGAAGATTATACGCCTTAAAAAATTTCGATACTACCGTTTTTCATAAAATAAATCCGCTTACCTAAAAAAACTGATAAAACCAAGTTTTCTTTTCAAACTATTGATTTAGGATACTCATTTTGGACTTAAATTACGTAGGCCATAACACAGTCTGAAAAAAAATGGAAGTGGGAAGACCTTTGGGTTAAACTTAGTCGAGGCACACAGTGTTCCGTAACACATACCTAATATTTGACTAACATTACGAGAGCGTTTGTTTGGGTAGGCTGGTCAAAAATTGACATGATCAATATCTAAATTCGATAAATGGGCTGTATAAAATATAGTCCTGCATGAATTTCCTTTTAGTTAACGACCAGTTTATTAATTTTGGGCGGCCAATAATTAGGTATATTAATAGGTGTACAAATAGTGGATTATGAATAGAACAATGCAAATCGAATTCATATGAGTTTTTTGGATTTGTTTGAAACAATTTTATACCTCAATTTTTGTACCAAAAAGGACAGAGGAGAGTGAAATTCCATACTTTTAAGGTCACGGTCTTGTGGAAAGAGATGGATTATTTTTTTATTATTCAGCAAAATAAACGCAGATTCTTTGTATATCAACTTTCAAAATTAATTAATTATAATTAAATTTAATTTTAAATTCAATTTAATTAAATTTAAATTAAATTTAATTTAATATAAATTAAATTAAATTATTAATTTTAAAAGGAACTGCATTTGCAAATTTTATTCAATAATAAGAATATCTGTATTTCCTCACAATACCCTGCCCTTATAAAATAGTTTTGTTCAATTTGGTAAGCACTACGTGAATAATGATAGTAAGTTTCCACAGGGTTCAAAGTATTTTATTATGGTAAAGTGGTCAGTTTTATATTTAGGCAAGGTGTTGAAACTTTAATACAACGATTTTTTAGGAAACCTCTTATTTGTCAGATTATGCATTTCAAAGGACATTGTTGAGGCCAAAGCTTGTAAATTTAAGATCTTAAAGTCACAGTCTAGCCAATTTCTAAGTATTAAAATTGGTATAGAATACGTTCATCTCATTGCTGAGGTCTCAACAAATTATTAAAGTAAATATCTGAGGTGTAGTGATAATTAGGGCTGGGCGATTATCGAAAAAGATAATCGATTTTTGATTATTTGAAATAATCGATTATTTCCGATTAATCGAAATTAATCGATTAATCGAAAAATTGATTAATCGACAACCGATTAATCGAAAAATCGATTAATCGAAAAAATTTATATTAATCGATTAATCGAAAAATCGATTAATCGAGAAAATCATTTATTGAACTCGTCGAAATTGTGTCATTACTAATGACATAATGAAAGCGACTACAGCGCTTATCACTTTAAATTTCAGACCCGTAAAAATTAAAGGAGCGCGGATCGAAAAGCATTCAAATTATTTCGTTCAATACGTCTTTCATAGTCGAGTTATGGTTATAAAAAAGAATCGAGAAAATCGATTAATCGAAAAAAATCGATTAATCGAAAAATCGATTTATCGATTAATCGAAAAATCGATTAATCGAAAAGTCGATTAATCGAAAAATCGAATAATCGATTTTAAATTCTTTTGTAATCGTTCAATTGATTAATCGATTAATCGAATATTTTGCCCACCCCTAGTGATAATAGCTGTAAAAATGTTTAAAAACGTGCTATCGTCTGAAAAAATAATGTCAGTCAAACTATTTTTGCACACGATCATACTTAGCATTGAACTTATTAGGACTACTGAGAAGTCATTAAAGCGCCTGAAAAAAAAACATTTTTGGAAGAAAAAATTGCTCAGGTTTTTGCATAATTTTGAGATCTTTAAAAACATTTTTTTTTAAATTTTCATCCAATCTTAATTGTTTTTAAAATATACAGTCCAGAAGTGTACGCTTTCCAGACGCGTTGGTGAGCTTCAAAATAAATTGGTATTCTCCAAAAGAAAAAGAATTTTTATATTTTATTATGTATGATAATTGGAAAATGTACAGTGTACACAAAAATTCTTCTAACTGTCTGATCAACGTAGAAGGAATATTTTATGATAAACTTATTAGATTGAGTTTTAAAAGTTCCAGTATTTATGCCGTAAAATTTGTGAAACCAGTGGCGGCTGGTGAAATTTTAAAGTTGTATATCTCTGTTGCTACTTACGGGACCCATGCCAAGTTCATGTTTTTTAATAGTAAGCCCACTAGGAATGTTTTGATAAATAAAAAAAATTATAATTTGCTAAAAAAAAGTTGAATTTTTGCGGAAAAATTAAACACCTTCAGGTGTTTTATTTATTATTTTTTCTAAACAAATTTTACATCATTTTGTCGAAAATTTTTAAATTTGAAAAGAAAAAAATGTGTTAGTGGAAAGTTAGTCATTTGAATTTTTTAAAAAATTATATTTGGGTTTATAAAATTCAAATGACTATAAATTTCTACTATCACATTTTTTTTCTCATCAAATTTAAACATTTTCGACAAAATGATGTAAAATTTGTTTAGAAAAAATAATAAATAAAATACCTAAACGTGTTAATTTTTTTCCCAGCGAGGCTCCGCAAAAATTCAACTTTTTTTTACAAGGTACAAAATATTTTTTTCTTTACCAAAACATTCCTAGTAGGCACTATTAAAAAACCTGAACTTGGCATGAGTCCCGTAAGTTTGTAAGTAGCAACAGAAATATACAACTTTAAAATTTCACCAGCCGCCACTGTGTAAAAGCACTTTACCCGAGATATATTTGAAATATTTCCGGTGAGAATTTGGATATTCTCGATGTTTTAGAATTAAAAAAAACTTACTAATCGATTTTTCCAAAATTGTAAAAAAATTTAAGCACGTATGTTGTGTAATAATGGTTTATGTTCCTTTATTAAAATTTATGCAGAACTCATTGGCGGCTGGTGAAATTTCAAAGTTGTATATCTCTGTTCCTACTTACAGGACCCGTACCAAATTTAAGGGTTTTAATAGTTAGCCCACTGGAAATGTTTTGGTAAAGAAAAAAATCATTTTGAAAAAAAGTTAAATTTTTGGTGTGCTCCTCCTAAGAAAAAATGAACACGTCTAGATATTTTATTTACTATTTTTTCTAAAAAAATTTTACATCTTTTTGTCGGCAGTTTTTAAATTTTGAGAGAAAAAAATGCATTAGTAGAAAGTTATAGTCATTTGAATTTTCTTAAGCCTAAAATATAATTTAAGAAAAAATTCAAATGACTATAACTTTCTACTAACACATTCTTTTCTCTCAAAATTTAAAAACTGTCGACAAAATATTGTAAAATTTGTTTAGAAAAAATAATAAATAAAATACCTAGACTTGTTCATTTTTTTCTTAGGAGGGGCACACTAAAAATTTAACTTTTTTTCGCAAATTACAAAATGTTTTTTTCTTTACCACAACATTCCCAGTGGGCTCACTATTAAAACCCCTAAATTTGGTACGGGTCCTGTAAGTAGGAACAGAGATATACAACTTTGAAATTTCACCAGCCGCCACTGGCAGAACTTAAAAATTTAGCGTACAATATTGGAATATGTGAAGTGAGGGAAAAGAGATGTACGCAAACAACCATTTTCATTAAGAAATAGAAAGTGTTAAGGACGAAGTGTTGTGAAAAGAGACAAGTCTGTAAAGCAACAAACAAAAATTTCTTTTCATGTAAATCTTAGCTGATTGAAAGGTCCCCACCCAGCTCGGCGCATACGCGATGTGATACGGCGTTGGTGCCGTCACCGGCGGGTAGCGCGGCAGATAGGCGGAGATCGGTCGGCCGAGGTTTGCTCAGGTTAAGTGAGGGACTGATGGCACGGAACACTAATTGTGGAAGTATAGCTTGCACTTGACCGAATTTTTTTTAAATAACATTATTTTTAGATGGTGCTGAACTAAACAAACACGCGTTTTGTTTTGAATAAAATTGGTGACACGTCTCTGTTCTGAGTTTGTTAAAAGTATACCAGTGGCAGTCCCGTAAATTTGAAAATACATATATTTCAGTCTCAGAACTTCGTATTGTTGATAAATATTACTCTATACAGGGTGACGCGGATCTAAATGTACATACGATACCATAAGATAGAGACCACCTTGGGGGTTCTAAATCACCGGCATTTAGTAGTCCAATCTCTAACCTTTACCGAGATACAGGGCGTTTTATAAGTTTTGCCTAAAATTTATTTTTGTAATATTTCTGTAAGCACTTGAAATAAAAAATTCATAATGGGTAAGAATATTTTGTACAATTTGTGGGTTTAAAATGCCATATGCAAAAGTTCTAAAATCCAGGTCCGTACTTAAAATAAAATTAGTTTTTAATTTTTTTTAAATTCAACACCCTGTATATCGGATTTTTGAAACTTGTAATTTCTACTCCAAACAAGCATAAACATATGATTCTATTGACATGGTTTTCAAAGTTGCCGCACTTACCACGAAGTCATAAAAAATAGGCGTTTTTAAGAAATCAATGAGAAAGTACATTTCAAATAAACAAAATCTGCTAAAAAATAGTTGGTAGCCTTAGAAAAGTGTCCATATTGACTAGAAATATTATGCACTACTTGTCGGATTAAAATGGCATACGAAAGTGATAGAATCCAGGTCCTCACTTAAATAATAGGCCCATTTGTAATTTTCGAAATTTGACACCCTGTACATCAAATTTTGAAAAAAAATGCATTTGGAACGAGCAAAAAAACTGAAATTATTGACATGATGTTCGAAGTTGCCACACTTATTACTTTATCGTAGAAAATAAGACTTTTGCAAATCTACATTTAGGTAAATTGTTTTATTAACAGTATTAATGGTTAAAAACAATAAGGATTGAATTCGAAAAATTGGGAATAAATATTAATACCTAGAACAACTTAAAATAAACCTAAATCAACAACAATTAATTAAAATAACACAAAGATAATCATACATAGTACAAGGCATACTGTTCCTGAAAAACACATAATTTAACAATAAAATAAATTATTTTAGAAGATTTTTAAAATGACCGCCATTGACTTCTTCACACTTCTAGGTATTAATATTTATTCCCAATTTTTAGAATTCAATCCTTATTGTTTTTAACCATTAATACTGTTAATAAAACAATTTACCTAAATGTAGATTGCACAAGTACTATTTTCTACGATAAAGTAATAAGTGTGGCAACTTTGAATATCATGTCAATAATTTCAGTTTTTATGGTCGTTCCAAATGAATTTTTTTTTTTTCAAAATTTGATGTACAGGGTGTCAAATTTCGAAAATTACAAATGGGCCTATTATTTAAGTGAGGACCTGGATTCTATCACTTTCGTATGTCATTTTAATCCTACAAGTAGTGCATAATATTTCTAGTCAATATGGACACTTTTCTAAGGCTACCAACTATTTTTTAGCAGATTTTGTTTACTTGAAATGTACTTTCTCATTGATTTCTTAAAAACGCCTATTTTTTATGACTTCGTGGTAAGTGCGGCAACTTTGAAAACCATGTCAATGGAATCATATGTTTATGCTTGTTTGGAGTAGAAATTACAAGTTTCAAAAATCCGATATACAGGGTGTTGAATTTTAAAAAAACCAAAAACTAATTTTATTTTAAGTACGGACCTGGATTTTAGAACTTCTGCATATGGCATTTTAAACCCACAAAGTGTACAAAATATTCTTACCCATTATGAATTTTTTATTTCAAGTGCTTACAGAAATATTACAAAAATAAATTTTAGGCAAAACTTATAAAACACCCTGTATCTCGGTAAAGGTTAGAGATTGGACTACTAAATGTGGGTGATTTAGAACCCCCAAGGTGGTCTCTATCTTATGGTATCGTATGTACATTTAGATCCGCGTCACCCTGTATACTAATAGCAAAGATATTTATCTTTGCTATTAGTAAAAGAGATAGCAAATTTTAGGTGTATCTTATTTGTTAATAAATCTACTTTTTTTTATGTAATTGAACTGTTTCAGGCCCCTTTAGGGGTGACGCAAGGGAGTTGAGGTTAAAATTTTTAAATGTAACCCTATGCCGTGTGGTACCTCATTTTAAAGTTCTTCAAAGAAGAAACATTTTACCGCAAACTGGAGATCCGTATCTTAATTCGTTTTTAAATGGCATGCCTGTAAAAATTCAAAATCGTGAAAAAAAAATTTAAATGTACCTTTATTTCTCTTATTGCTTTAAAAGTTGTTCAAAATGACCACCTTGAACTTCCTGGTAGTAATAAAGTCCATTGTGGAACTCACTTCTCATATTTTCGAGAATGGCAGGTGTTTACTTCCTTGCAGAGTTCTAAAATCGACTTTATTACTACCAAGAAGTTCATGGTGGCCATTTTAAACGACTTTTAAAGTAATAAGAGAAATAAAGGTACTTACTTTTTTTTACGATTTTAAATCTTTAAAATTTTGCCATTTAAAATCAAATCAAGATACGGACCTCGGGATTGCGGTAAAATGTTTATTTTTTGAAGACCTTTAAAATGAGGAACCACACGGCATAGGGTTGCATTTAAGATTTGTAATCTCAACTCCCTAGCGTCGCCCCTCAAGGGGGTTGAAAAAATTAAATTACATAAAAAAGTAGATTTATTAACCACTAAAATACACCTAAAATTTGGCGTCTCCCTCTTTACTAATAGCAAAGATATTTGTCGACAGTAAGACTCTTCGGACACCTTATATTAACCTTTAGAATTGATAAAGATCATTTTAAAAGATCTATCTATTTCTATAATTTCTTTAGTATTTCTTTTGCAATAAAAAAAATTATCTGTCTCTTTTCACAAGACCTCTTTACCTTCTTTCCTTTCATGTCGTTTTGTTCTGTTATTGCTGAAATATTAAATTGTGAAATTTGGCCGGGCACTCCCACATTAACTGCACATATTGTAAGAGTATAAATACTTGAATATAAAGCTAAATTATCGGCGTTTAAATTATTAACTAATATTTGACAGTTGCTAGGGAAGTCATGCCTAAAATGACGTGACTTTCTTCCCAAATGTCAAATATCATTTAATAATGTCACGTCTGAAACATGGCTCATGTTTTTTTGTGTGTATATTGCGCACAAAAAGTCATAATAAACTTTAACTTTCATAAATAAATAAATACATACCGGTTGTCGAATCACCCGGTGTATTTTCTTTAAAAAAAAACTGTAAAGAATTTCGAGGTCCTAAATGTTGTATTTTATGTAAAGACGGTATCTAATACTAGATTGTAGTTGTAATTAGTGGGGCCTTTTCAAAAAATTATATGAAAGAACGTCGATCACACCGTCATTTACTAAAATGTTTTCGTAAACAAGACCGATGATAATTTAGATCATTTCAATCAATATCGTTTTTTGAAAATGCCTGAAGTGTATATCAAATTAATATCCAGTGGTCAATGGAATACTGATTGTTTTCAATGACTATTATGTTTTTTAATTGTGAAATATAGGATGTAAATAAAGGTCATTCATTAGCGAAAAAATTATTGACTAATATTAACATTCGGAAACACAAAAGCAAAATATTAGTTACTAATTTCGTTGCTAAAATATGGCTTAAATGTGACAAATTGTTTTTTTACAATTCCTTTAATACTTTAATCCCTAAGCAGATAATTTTAATATTTCATGGGTCATATATGGAACAGTCTTGTAGTCCCTCTGTGATAGTTCTCCATACCAATATCACACTTAAAGGCCGCAAATCCCAAAAAATTGTGTTGAAATCTTTCAATCACTGTTACTCTGCAATCATTTTCGTGAAAAATATTTAATTTTGAAATTTGCGAAAAAAAGTTAATTTTTTGGGCCGCTTCACCTGAGATCTGAGAAAGTTCTGAAGAATATTTTACTTACCATATTTTTTCATAAAGTATATCAAATTTTATCGACAAATTCCAAATATTGTGAAAATATTCTAATTTTCCTTAAAGAAATGACATTTTAAATTATTTCTTAGACAGAATATTTTAGGGTAAAAAGTTTAAAAACTAATTAATTTCAGGATATTAGAGGTAATCAGAGGCGGACCGTGACTTTTGGTTTGGGGGGGGGGGGGGGGGGCTGTATGTCACTTTTGGGTTGGGGGGGGGGGGGGAGTTTTGGTAGACAAAACCCTTGTTTTTATATAAATATGTATATACTACCGTGCTGTATAATGTGTATAATAACTACTATAAGAGATCAATGGGGGGGTTTTAACAACAACTCCGTTTTCTTTAATAAATATAATGCTGGCGACCAGACATACCTAGTAATACATTTGTCTACGCACGTGCAGGATGTAAGTTGTAGTAAATATGAGATTGCCAACAATTTTAAAAATATTTTATCGAGGAACACCTTTTAGAGCCGATCTAATTTTTAAATAACAAAAAATTAAAAAAAAGTTCTTGCCGCAACACAGATTTGAACCCGCAACCGTTTGATTAGCTGGCTGACATCGTAACCTCTACACTACGGTGGCTATGTGAGAAAATCGGTCCGATACCGTTAAATTTGATGTCTAGCGCTGGTCTGACAGAAATCGTATTTATATTTTATGTTTAACCACTAATAATTAATATTATTAAAACGATGCAAATACAATTCGCATATTAGGTACCTAATTAGTTTTTCTTTTTCCGAACCAAATGTTTTGAAATAGTATATTTTAGGGGGCGGTTTGAGAGTATTTCCATAGTGGGAGTGGCCAGATATTATGGGTGGGCCGTCGACCAATTGTGTCTCTTTTTAACTTCCTAAAGCGCGTATGTCTGTTTCTCTCTTACTTTTAATGAATTTATATCGTCCATATGAACCTATAAGATCAATTTAAAATATGACCCAGCCCGGAGCAAGCTTGGATATCCTTTGACGATGGCTTGGCTTGATTCTTTCTTGGGGACTTTTCGCATGGAACTTTGAAACAAAAGATTATTTTTTGGTTTTAAAAAATTAAAAAATAAATTATTAGGTAGATTACTGAAAATTTTAGGTGGGTCATTGACCAAATGACCTTATGGACGGGCCGCGCCTGATGCGTAGGAACTGACATACGACAATCTGACATTCCAGGAACCGCCCCTGGCACTGGTAGGACGGAAGTTGGATAAGTGACCGTCCACCACGACAGATATGTGCCGATTAAAATAAAAGAATTTTATGAACTTGTTTGACCTTAAGTATTATGTCGGACATTTTGTGGGGTACAGACGTAGCGGTTGGAAAAGCGCAATTGGCAGGAGGAATTAGAGTGGTACTGGCAGCGAATTTTTTGACAAATAGAGAGATGGAGAGAGAAAATTAGAGATGGAGATAATTTCGTTGTCTGAGGAGGAAAAGTGCTTCTATAGAAATTTTGATGTTTTTGGCAAGTGACTAGAAAGATTTGCTTCCGTTGGAACAGGAAAGTACTTTATCTTGTATGCGGTTGCTACACATGGCATTATACAGATCTTAGACGAGGAAAGGGAGTGGACTGGTAACACTCATTTAAGCTAAGACAATTGTGACTAAAATTCGAGAGGACGCCATTTTTTGGTGCCAGACCGTTTTGTGGTGTCTTGGGCCATTTTATTATTGCATCCGAGCAGCTTTTCCAAATTCGATGACGTATGTATCTGTTTAAGAATAATAAGAAAACCGGTTGTCCACCGGCTAAGCCGATGGACAACCGGTCAGGTGGCAACCCTAGTAAGATGGCCATAGCCATTCAATGTACAAATTTTAATGAAAAAATATAAAAATGCATTTGTTTTCCCCTTATAGGCGATATTTTTCAAAGTTTAGGACCACAAATATTTTAACCATGCAAATATAAAAAAAAAATCTAAAATCTTTTAGTGTCGTAATGTTTTACTTCGCGAATTATAGTGCACTTTGGAAAAAAATTCAAAAACACAAGATTTCGGTATGAAATCATATCTATGATTGCTGGTCTAAAAATGTATAAACTTGATATTAATTTTTTACCAAATTTTTATTTAAAACGCGCGTTCCGACTGAAGTTTTTCCTAGAACGTGACGTCATACTGAAGCTGAGGACATGAAAATTTTTGAATATTCGACAAATGGTACTTTCAGAATTTGGGATAAGGTTGTAAAAAACCTCGACAATATTGAGGTTATGTGATATTTGACGTTTTTCGTAACCTCACTTTCTGGCTTTATAACCTAAGTTTTTTGTTGTTGCTTTATCCTGTGTTTTCATTATTTTTAAAATATACGATTAAATAATGTCCTTGCTAGTTAAATTTATTTCAATAAACATTTTAAAGGAAGTTTTAGAAAGTGCTAGTTTTTATAAAAGACCTTTGTTTGTTCTTAGATACACAAAGGGATCCTAAAAGAAGAAATTTCCTTTGAAGAAGTTGGCATGAAATTTTTTCACTTAAAAATGCAAAACTACTTAAACCCGAGCAGCAATAGACATCCATGTCTTGCCCCGAAGGATAGTGTACAAGATGAGACTAAACACTTTTAACTACTTACTTTAATACTTTTAATATGACATTGACATTGAACCAACTTTGATGCCTGCCTCAAGTACCAAAATATGAAGGCAAAACATGTACCACGTACATCTTTAAATACCGCTAAAAATAAAAATTTCACCATAAACAAGTCAGAAGATTGCCAGTGAGCGGAGCCTTGCATTCGCAACTCATCAGTCGACATTAGATCCTTTTTGGAAGTGTAGACCTCAACGAGACTCATATATCAGATTCATTGTAAATGGTAGAAACTATAGGGATGCTGAGCTTGTCTGAAAACTACTTTCTGAAGAGGTGTGTATATATTTTTAGTTATTTTTAGTTGTGTTCTTAAGTTCTCTGATCTACAATGTATGTAATCTAGAATTATTTGGAAGCTGATCATAAAATTTATAAAATTAGTTTTGAGTAAAGCCTGTCTGTATTAACGGTTAAAAGAAAATCTCTGTATTGTGCACACCACTGGTAAAATGTTTTTTGCCTAAAAGACTCCTCTTTCTGCATTAAAAATTGTCACCAAGTTTCAACTTGATACTAATTTGCGTCTTCTAGTTATTTAGGAAAACCCTTTTAAAAAAAAATCAACACCCTGCATATTAAAAACAAAGTCGTTTAGGGCCTATGTTTATGTGAACTTTTTGTCTTAAAATTGAGTAAGGAATAATACCGTGAAGTTTGGCCACATAGGTACTTTATTAACATGCTGTATAGTAATTTTAAAATAAAAACAAAACAGGGGACACATAAAAGTATAAGCAGTAAAAATAATTTGAATTCTTTTACATAACTACTTAAATGAATCTTCCAGGGCTGCCATATCACGCATTAAACATTATTTTTAGGAAAAATACTGCGAGGATGCTTGAATCGTTAATTTACTTAGGTTTTTTTTAACATATTATTATTTTATAATTTATTTATTCCGGGATTTAAGTGCCTAATCCCTTGATTTTTCGGGACTGAATTTTTAACGGGATCCTGGAATTTCGGGATCCTGGCATTACAAAGCCATAATAGATACACATAGATGATTAGGAAATAAAGTAAACTCAAAAAGAATTAGTAAATAAGAAAAATAATATATAATAATGCCATTAAAGGTTCTTAGGTTTTTATTGAAAAATCCAAAAGAAATTTAATTTGTACCCCTAAATATGCTCCTGAATGTCTCATTTGGTATTGATTATAAAGCTTATTATGCCTTGATCATATATCGCTGAATAAGTTTTAGAAAATTAGTTAGAAAAAAATATAGTGTGTCAAATGTATCGGTGTTGTGGACAAAAAAATCACCAAATTGAAATTTAATCGTCAATTGCTCCTTTCCTATAAATAGTGAAGGACTTAAAAAATATGGCCTTCATGTATTTCGACGAGCTCTTTCCGACGAAGTAAATAAAATTTTCATTTACTTAGATCCAATTTGACCCCTAACAAAAGAAACTGAAAAATTTGGTCAAAAATGGTAATTTTCAGTTTTTCCCAATTTCCAGTGGTTTTGGGTATAGCAAGATGTACTGCAAAAAGAAAGTACATATTTAAGATTCTAAAGTTTGACGCGTCAAAGAGTTTTGCGATTCGACCTACCGTTGTCGCGTTATTAAGTACCAAAAATGGGTCTGCAAGTGGCACTTTTCAACAGAAAAAAATCACAACAATTACTTCCCATTTTGCGATTCTCGCCAATATCAATAGGGTTCTCTAGGCCCGGGTCCTCCTCCGAAATACACTTTTGCGACCTAGCTCTACCCGATTTCCACGGAAATTTCGATTTTGACGTTTAATAGCTCCGAAACGAAACACCCTGTATAACTGATTTTTTACCAAAGCTAGTCCCACTATTCCTCTATGAATCTAGAAAGTTTGAACGTTTCTACTCCAACCGTTTACGAGAAAAAATTTTGGAAGGTGAAATGTGGAAACTGACGTCGTCAACATCCAAATATGTCCTCGATCACAGGGGCAGACCGGTCGGGCACCGTCCATAGATATTCTAATAGAATATCGAATAGAATATCTATGGACGGTGGCTCGGGAGAGCGGTCTGTTTACTCCAATTCATCATCGGTCCATCCGCCACAGTTTTATACAAGTAGCTCTTAAAATGCTTAACTTAGAAACCAAACTTTGGTATATTTGTAGTTAGTAAACAATAATAAACAAATATAGGCTTAAAGTATGAAATACTTTATCATACATACCAAACATTTTTCCGAGCCCATCAAAAGAAGGATCAAACGAAAGCTCGTTGCTTTTTGACTAAAAACTTCACTTAACTAAAAAAAAGTTTAAATCCTTATTGTATCTGTACAACAAATAAAGTTCAGTCAGAAGAATTTTTCCAGTCTCTATGAGTTCAGAAAAATTTTCTATCGTGCTTCACTCGTGTTTGATATATTATAATACTTACTTATTATTTAAAATAATTAATATTTATTTTTTATAGAATAGAGTGGAGAGACTGGGTTCAAATTCCGATTATGCCAAGGCAGTTTATGGAACACAGGATGCAAAGGAGTAGAATCGAAAACAAGTCCTGAAGCTCAATAATAGTCATAAGTTCATATTTTTTTAGTTAGTACTTCTATGTAAAAACAAATAATTTCTGCTATTCATAAAAGTTAAGTGAAGTACATTAATTATGTAATTTCTAGTTTAACAATATTTTTTATTAAAAAAATATTAAAGCTAATTATTTTGTTTTATTTGTCCAGGCTTTTCTCAACGCTTGGTAGTATAGAAATAATGTTTTTCCAGTCAGATCAATCATACAGAAACGCTAATGCATTTTCTGCTTCTAATACGCCAGAATTTCCTATTTTTTGGGAATATTTTTAGGAATACAGGAATCTCGGGAGGTTCTCTCCTAAAAATTAGAAAATTTTGCGTAATCCGGAAACGTTACTTATCAGGCGCAGAAAATACCTCTTCGCGTTTCTGCTATTCTAACAAAAATCCCTCATTTTTCATCAGGAAAAGGAAAAGTGCGCGAAGGTATTGATGTGCGGCGTTGCGGATTGTGCAAAATTTCCTATTTTTTAGGATGTTTTATTAGGAGCACAGAAATTTGAGGAGATTTCCCCCTAAAATCTAGAAAGTTTTGCACAATTTGGCAACATCGCCTATCAGGAGCTGAACATGCCCACTCACGTTCCTGTTCTTCGAACGAAAATATCAAAAACTCGAAGTTTTGAATTTTGTATCAGGATCGCAGAAACGCGAGGAGGTATTTTCTGTCCTGATACGCGGTGCTACCAAATTGTGCAACATTTACAATTTTTTAAAGATATCTTTATTAGGAGCACAGAAATTCGAGGAGATTTCCCCCTAACAACTAGGAAGTTTTGTACAATCTGGCAACATCGCCTATTAACTGCTGAAAATACCAATCAGGTTCCTGCTCTTCTAATGAAAATATCAAAAACTCGAAGTTTTGCATTTTATTTCGTGTTTTAATTAAATACTATTTCTGCGTACCAGGAGCAGAAAAATACCTCCTCGCTCTCCTGCTCTCCTAATCAAAATCCCAAAAATTAAACTTGTCCACTTTATTTCTTGTTTAAATAAATTATTCTGCGTATCAGGAGCAGAAAATACCTCCTCGCACTCCTGCTCTCCTAATAAAAACACCAAAAATTCGAAATTTTGCATTTTATTTCCTGTTTTAATTAAATAATATTTCTGCGTACCAGGAGCAGAAAAATACCTCCTCGCACTTCTGCTCTCCTAATAAGAATACCAAAAATTCGAAATTTTGCATTTTATTTCGTGTTTTAATCAGTGTATGTCGCTGGTTTTAATTAATATTTCTGCGTACCAGGAGCAGAAAAATACCTCCTCGCACTTCTGCTCTCCTAATAAGAATACCAAAAATTCGAAATTTTGCATTTTATTTCGTGTTTTAATCAGTGTATGTCGCTGGTTTTAATTAATATTTCTGCGTACCAGGAGCAGAAAAATACCTCCTCGCACTTCTGCTCTCCTAATAAGAATACCAAAAATTCGAAATTTTGCATTTTATTTCGTGTTTTAATCAGTGTATGTCGCTGGTTTTAATTAATATTTCTGCGTACCAGGAGCAGAAAAATACCTCCTCGCACTTCTGCTCTCCTAATAAGAATACCAAAAATTCGAAATTTTGCATTTTATTTCGTGTTTTAATCAGTGTATGTCGCTGGTTTTAATTAATATTTCTGCGTACCAGGAGCAGAAAAATACCTCCTCGCACTTCTGCTCTCCTAATAAAAATACCAAAAATTCGAAATTCTGCATTTTATTTCGTGTTTTAATTGTAAATACTATTTCTGCGTACCAGGAGCAGAAAAATACCTCCTCGCTCTCCTGTTCTGCTAATCAAAATCCCAAAATTAAAGTTTTCCACTTTATTTCTTGTTTAAATAAATTATTCTGCGTATCAGGAGAAGAAAATACCTCCTCGCACTCCTGTTCTCCTAATAAAAACACCAAAAATTCGAAATTTTGCATTTTATTTCGTGTTTTAATTAAATACTATTTCTGCGTACCAGGAGCAGAAAAATACCTCCTCGCTCTCCTGCTCTCCTAATGAAAATCCCAAAAATTAACTTTTCCACTTTATTTCTTGTTTAAATAAATTATTCTGCATATCAGGAGCAGAAAATACCTCCTCGCACTCCTGTTCTCCTAATAAAAACACCAAAAATTCGAAATTTTGCATTTTATTTCCTGTTTTAATTAAATAATATTTCTGCGTACCAGGAGCAGAAAAATACCTCCTCGCACTTCTGCTCTCCTAATAAAAATACCAAAAATTCGAAATTTTGCATTTTATTTCGTGTTTTAATTATAAATACTATTTCTGCGTACCAGGAGCAGAAAAATACCTCCTCGCTCTCCTGTTCTCCTAATCAAAATCCCAAAAATTAAACTTTTCCACATTATTTCTTGTTTAAATAAATTATTCTGCGTATCAGGAGCAGAAAATACCTCCTCGCACTCCTGCTCTCCTAATAAAAACACCAAAAATTCGAAATTTTGCATTTTATTTCCTGTTTTAATTAAATAATATTTCTGCATACTAGGAGCAGAAAAATACCTCCTCGCACTTCTGCTCTCCTAATAAGAATACCAAAAATTCGAAATTTTGCATTTTATTTCGTGTTTTAATCAGTGTATGTCGCTGGTTTTAATTAATATTTCTGCGTACCAGGAGCAGAAAAATACCTCCTCGCACTTCTGCTCTCCTAATAAAAATACCAAAAATTCGAAATTCTGCATTTTATTTCGTGTTTTAATTAAATACTATTTCTGCGTACCAGGAGCAGAAAAATACCTCCTCGCTCTCCTGCTCTCCTAATGAAAATCCCAAAAATTAACTTTTCCACTTTATTTCTTGTTTAAATAAATTATTCTGCGTATCAGGAGCAGAAAATACCTCCTCGCACTCCTGTTCTCCTAATAAAAACACCAAAAATTCGAAATTTTGCATTTTATTTCCTGTTTTAATTAAATAATATTTCTGCGTACCAGGAACAGAAAAATACCTCCTCGCACTTCTGCTCTCCTAATAAAAATACCAAAAATTCGAAATTTTGCATTTCATTTCGTGTTTTAATTATAAATACTATTTCTGCGTACCAGGAGCAGAAAAATACCTCCTCGCTCTCCTGTTCTCCTAATCAAAATCCCAAAAATTAAACTTTTCCACTTTATTTCTTGTTTAAATAAATTATTCTGCGTACCAGGAGCAGAAAAATACCTCCTCGCACTCCTGTTCTCCTAATAAAAATACCAAAAATTCGAACTTTTGCATTTTATTTCCTGTTTTAATTAATATTTCTGCGTACCAGGAGCAGAAAAATACCTCCTCGCACTCCTGCTCTCCTAATCAAAATCCCAAAAATTAAACTTTTCCACTTTATTTCTAGTTTATAAATTATTCTGCGTATCAGGAGCAGAAAATACCTCCTCGCACTCCTGTTCTCCGAATAAAAACACCAAAAATTCCAAATTTTTGCATTTGATTTCGTGTTTTAATTAAATAATATTTCTGCGTACCAGGAGCAGAAAAATACCTCCTCGCTCTCCTGCTCTCCTAATGAAAATCCCAAAAATTAACTTTTCCACTTTATTTCTTGTTTAAATAAATTATTCTGCGTATCAGGAGCAGAAAATACCTCCTCGCTCTCCTGTTCTCCTAATAAAAACACCAAAAATTCGAAATTTTGCATTTTATTTCGTGTTTTAATTAAATAATATTTCTGCGTACCAGGAGCAGAAAAATACCTCCTCGCTCTCCTGTTCTCCTAATCAAAATCCCAAAAATTAACTTTTCCACTTTATTTCTTGTTTAAATAAATTATTCTGCGTATCAGGAGCAGAAAATACCTCCTCGCACTCCTGTTCTCCTAATAAAAACACCAAAAATTCGAAATTTTGCATTTTATTTCGTGTTTTAATTAAATAATATTTCTGCGTACCAGGAGCAGAAAAATACCTCCTCGCACTTCTGCTCTCCTAATAAAAATACCAAAAATTCGAAATTTTTGCATTTTATTTCGTGTTTTAATTATAAATACTTTCTGCGTACCAGGAGCAGAAAAATACCTCCTCGCTCTCCTGTTCTCCTAATCAAAATCCCAAAAATTAAACTTACTTTATTTCTTGTTTAAATAAATTATTCTGCGTATCAGGAGCAGAAAATACCTCCTCGCTCTCCTGTTGTCCTAATAAAAACACCAAAAATTCGAAATTTTGCATTTTATTTCGTGTTTTAATTAAATAATATTTCTGCGTACCAGGAGCAGAAAAATACCTCCTCGCTCTCCTGCTCTCCTAATCAAAATCCCAAAAATTAACTTTTCCACTTTATTTCTTGTTTAAATAAATTATTCTGCGTACAGGGAGCAGAAAAATACCTCCTCGCACTTCTGCTCTCCTAATAAAAATACCAAAAATTCGAAATTTTGCATTTTATTTCGTGTTTTAATTATAAATACTATTTCTGCTTACCAGGAGCAGAAAAATACCTCCTCGCACTTCTGTTCTCCTAATAAAAACACCAAAAATTCGAAATTTTGCATTTTTGCAAGTTTTGAATTTTGTATCAGGATCGCAGAAGCGCGAGTGCTGCCAAATTGTGCAACTTTTCCAATTTTTTAAAGATAGGTATTTTTATTAGGAGCACAGAAATTTGAGATTTCTGCTGTATCTCCAAAAATTAGGAAATTGATTGATGGAGACTGGACAAGGACAAGGACAAATAAAACAAAATAATTAGCTTTAATATATTTTTAATAAAAATATTGTTAAACAATAAATTACATTATTAATGTGCAAATTTAATACATTTAATTGAAACATAACTTTTATGAATAACATAAATTATTTGTTTTTACATAGAGTACTAACTAAAGAAATATGAAATTATGACTATTCTTGAGCTTCAGGACTTGTTTTCGATTCTACTCCTTTGCATCCTTTGTTCCATAAACTGCCTTGGCATAATCGAAATTTGAACCCAGACTCTCCACTCCACTCTATAAAAAATAAATATTAATTATTTTAAATAATATTATATCACATACGAGTGGAGCACGACGGAAAATTTTTCTGAACTCATCAAAAGAGACTGGAAAAATTCTTGTGGCTGAAATTTTATTCTCAAGACATTGGCACCATTACGATCTAATTTTATTTGGAGAATAAGAAGACAAGCATTTAAACCTTTTTTTAGTTAAGGAAAGATTTTAGTCGAAAAGTAATGAGCTTTCGTTTGATACTTCTTCTGATGGGCTTGAAAAATGTTTGGTACCTATTAGTATGGTAATTATTTTATACTTTAAGCCTTAATTTAAGCTTATTACTGTTTACTAACTAGAAATATACCATAGTTTGGTTTCTAAGTTAAGCAGTTTAAGAGCTACTTGTATAAAGCTGTGGCGGATGGACAGATGCTGAATTGGAGTATACAGACTGCTCTCCCGAGTCACCGTCCATAGATATTCTATTCGATATTCTATTAGAATATCTATGGACGGTGCCCGAGCGGTCTGTATATTCCCCTGTGATCGAGGATATGTTCGGATGTTGACGACGCAACCTCACTTTCCACATTTTCACCTTCCCAATTTTTTTTCTCGTAAACGGTTGGAGTAGAAACGTTTAAACTTTCTAGCTTAATAGAGGGATGATGAGACTAGCTTTGGTTAAAAAAATTCAGTTATACAGGGTGTTTCCTTTCGGAGCTATTAAAAGTCAAAATCGAAATTTACGGAATTTCCGTGGAAATCGGGTACAGCTAGGTCTCAAAAGTGTAATTCGATTTAAATTTTCGGAGGAGGACCCGGAGCTACAGAACCCTATTTATATTGGGGAGGATCGGAAAATGGGAAGTAATTGTTGTGATTTTTTTTTGGTTGAACAATACCATTTGCAGACCCATCTTTGGTACTTAATAACTCGAAAACGGTAGGTGGAATCGAAAAACGGTTTGACGCGTCAAACTTTAGAATCTTAAATATGTACTTTCTTTTTGCAATAAGTACATCTTCCTATACCTAAAACCACTGGAAATTGGGAAAAACTGAAAATTACGACTTTTGACCCAAATTCTTCGCGATTTCTCTTGTTAGGGGTCAAATTAGATCGAAATAAAAATTCTATTTTCATAGTCGGAAAGACCTCGTCAAAATACGTGATGGCCTTATTTTTTAAGTCCTTCACTATTGATAGGAATGGAGCAATCAACGATTAAATTTCAATTTGGTGCTTTGTCCACGACATCGATACATTTGACACACTCTGTATTTTTTCTAACTAATTTTCTTAAACTTATTCAGTGATATATGATCAATAAAATAAATACCGAATTTAGGGGGTAAAAATTAAATTTATTTACTAATTCTTTCTGGGTTTATTTTATTTCCTAATCATCTAAGAATATATGTATCTATATATGTTTGTATGTACATATGTATGTATGACTCAGGCGCGGCCCGTCCATAAGGTCATTTGGTCAATGACCCACCTAAAATTTTCAGTGATCTACCTAATAATTTATTTTTTAATTTTTGAAAACCAAAAGATAATCTTTTGTTTCAAAGTTCCATGCGAAAAGTCCCCAAGAAAGAATCAAGCCAAGATATCGTCAAAGGATATCCAAGCTTGCTCCGGGCTGGGTCATATTTTAAATTGATCTTATAGGTTTATATGGACGATATAAATTCATTAAAAGTAAGAGAGAAACAGACATAGGCCCTTTAGGAAGTTAAAAAGAGACACAATTGGTCGACGGCCCACCCATAATATCTGGCCACTCCCACCTATGGAAATACTCTCAAACCGCCCCCCTAAAATATACTATTTCAAAACATTTGGTTTGGAAAAAGAAAAACTAATTAGGTACCTAACATGCGAATTGTATTTGCATCGTATTCATAATATTAATTATTAGTGGTTAAACATAAAATAAATACGATTTCTGTCAGGCCAGCGCTAGGCATCTTATTTAACGATATCGGACCGATTTTCTTATATTATTATAACGAGCGTAGTGCAGCGTTATAACCGCAGCGAGTTAATCTCACGGTCGCGGTTTCGAATCCGTGCTGGGGCAAGAACTTTTTTTTAATTTTTTGTTATTTAAAAAATTAGATCGGCTCTAAAAGGTGTATTGGCAACAAGTTGTTCCTCGATAAAATATTTTTAAAATTGTTAGATTGTTGGCAATCTCTATTGTCTATTGAAGAGACGCTAAACTTATCACAACGGAACCCGCTAAAATCTACTATTTTAGAGTATTAAAACACATAGAAAAAAAGCCATAAACAAAAAAGTGATACTAAAAGTCATAAACATCAAGAGTAGTAATGTTCAATATTCTGCAGTACCTATTTTATGATTTTTGCAGTGTTTATTTGTAGGTAAATAATTTCTTGGCACATTATTAAAAAACCTTTCTTAATTAAAAAAGTGTATTTTGCTTGTTGCGTTGATATCACTAGTTGGCCACAAAATTTTGACCCACCTGTAAAAAAACTCACGGGCCGCGCCTGGTATGACTGTGTGTATAGTTTATGAATAGATGTATATATATGAAGGGTGGTATGTTCTCAATTACAGTCTGAAGAAATGTGATATCTTTCTTAGTACAGTACAGGGTCTAGAAATACAAAATTTTCATGAGGAGAGCCGATTACATCTTACACTTGTAAGAAATCGAGTAAGAAATAAAACATCTTATTTTTAAAATTGAAGTAAATTGTTTGAAGCGGTCAAAAGCTACACCAAAAATAATCTGTAGATCATTTCCTTTTACCCCCTTACAAAAGGGGGTAGAAAAAGCCATTGTATAAAAGAACACTATTTTACACTAGAACAAGGAAAGTAATCAACCATTTATAAATCGTATATAGGGTTGCAACCGATGAAAAGTTCGCTTGAAAAGTTGGTAAAATTTTCGGAAAAGTTGGAAAAGTTCGCTAGTACCTTGGAAAAGTTGGAAATTTCGGTAGTAGGCGATTCCCCGCGACGTCAAAAAAGGGAAATATTTACTTTACTTACAAAATAGAGGAAAATCAGGGACTTAGGGAGTCTCCTTCATTGGAATATTTGTTATTCTTTTATATATATATATATATATATATATATATATATATATATATATATATATATATATATTATATATATATATATATATATATATATACATATATATATATATATATATATATATATATATATATATATATATATATATATATATATATATATATATATATATATATGTATATATATATATATATATATATATATATATATATATATATATATATATATATATATATATATATATATATATATATATATATATATATATATATATATATACAGTGACCGGCAAAAAGTTCGCAACATATGGGAAAAATTTTTATTAGGAGAGTATCGGAAAAACTTTCCCAGGGGATCGGTTCTGCATGTCCGATAACCTAAAAATCGATTTTGACATACGTCACGTGACTACTGGTATAGCGCCAAATTAAAAAAAAAATTGTTAATTTACAAAAAGTGAGGTTAGTTGACGAGATATCAAAAAAAGTTATTTGAAAAAATTGCTTAGAATTAAATTCTAGGTCCTTGTGCAAAATTTTAAAATTTTATTTAAAAAAATTGGAAAACTCAATTTTTTTTAAATATTTTTTTAACGATTTACAAATTTCCAGTTTTTGCCGTTTAGATAGCTTGCCTAATGTAAAGCCCATGTATCTGGATGAAAATAAACGAATGTAGTAGTGTTTTCTACAATTGACAGGACAAAATTAAAAAAATAGTGTTTCGCCGGACGCTAGCTGTTGCAATGATTTGTATCTAGCAGCAGTGTCAAAATTTTAGAGACATTTCAATGAG